>JAVMKO010000002.1:119640771-120096494 GCA_032164245.1 Sternotherus odoratus
TCTCAACCCAAATACATTGTGAACTCTATGTGAAAAATAAAGTGCCTGATATTCAGAGGTGCTGAGCACCCACAGTTCCCATTGCCTTCAACTGAAATGGAAGTGCTCAGAGCTCCTGAAAGTGAGACCCATCCTCTTCATTATTGTTGGCAGTGTAGCAGAAAGAGAGCCTAAAATATAAGCCCTTGTATCACAGGCCTGGTATGAGGCCTGAGCTAAAGTAGTTGGCAGGTTTTGCTGATATAAAGCAAAGTTAGGAAAAGTCAGGCTGTGAGAAAATGTCAGGCTCTTCCTGTTTGCAAGTTCACAGAATCTGGCAAAAACAGGGCTGATATTGCAAAAACACACATTCCTAAGAAGTGCTAGGCACAAAGTACTCACACAAACACACCCCAGAAGAGTGGCACCAGAACATCCCAATATCAAGGATGATACAAAAACATTTCCCCAAAATAACAGGAACACGCTGACCCCTCCTAAAAATAAGGTCAAGACAACAGTGTGATGAATAGAAATGTATAAGGTGATGGGTGGTAATCAGCTACATCAGAGGATGTCAACTAACCACGTCAGAGGGGCAATATGTTTATACTGATATATAAAATGGAGTCTCAGAGGGAGTGTCTTTGGCCAGCCTAGGGGACAGTGGAAAGTCCTACCACTGACTAATCTATGTCCATTGTCACTGGCATACAATCTTTTCAGACCATAGGCATTTCTCTCTACCTCTTTCATTAGGTCTCTGTTTTTGCATGACACTTCTCCCTGTTCCATACCCATCTCTTTCTTTCTTCAGTCTCTTTTGAACTCTCTCTACAATCTTCTGCCATCTTTTCACTTCCTGTAGTCTACCCTCATCCCTAACCTCTCTCTGGCGCTCCATCCGCCCCTACCCAAAAGTATGCCTCCTTTCATCCTTCATCTTCCTTAAATCCCTTTGTCCTTCAACCTGACCCCACCTTCAAATCATCCTGTCTTCCCCCTTGTCTCTCTTTAGTCTCTCCCCTGAAGTCATTCTATCTTCCCTGTGTTTTCTTCCCTGAATCTGTCTACCTCCCTATCCAAAATGCCTTTGTAGGTTTCCCTTAAACTATCTATACCTTCTCCACAAACCCCTCTCCATTCTTTGTGTCTTCTGTCGCACTTCCCCACCTACTGTGGGGCATTCTGATGGCTGCTGTGTGGACTCTTGGAGCTCAGACTTCTCTGTACAGGCCCTCTCTGAAATATGAAAGTTAAGAGGAATTGGGCTCCTGACTCCCATTTATGGCTTTGAAAATCTCCCCAATAAGTTCAGAGGGTCTAATTAGCTGCAAGACCTTCGCCCAGCCATGCTCATCCTTGGAGGAATGTGGTTATCAGCAGGCCAGGTCGGGAGCAGTCCCTTCTATGGAGCTTGGGATAAAAGGCATCAGATCTAGGTCCTGAGGAATGTAGCACATAGACATTGCTGGTAAGGCAGTTCCAACAAAATGTGCTTGTTTAAGTTGAAACTATTTCTCACTTTCTCAGGGAATTATCTCCTGGTCTGATGTTCCTTGTATGTGAACTCAACCTATTAGCATTAGGAAAGGTTAATAAAATTATCCATTCCACCTTTTTTTGCTCTGAAGTTATCTGCATGTGGAAAAGAGTGTTGTTCAACTAAGGAATTTTTTCAGAAGTTTTTATTCTCAGAAAAGTTATAAATAGCTTTGTCTGAAAAGATAGTACAGCTTTATGCTCAGAGCCAGAGAAAGATGGGATCGTTATTTCATCTCATCGGCCAATGTAAAAACAATACCTCTTTGAAATCCCCAGTGGCTTTTATACAACAAGGGATTCTTGTCATAATAGAGAAGGCAGCATGCACTATTGCCCATTTCGGGGAATAAACAGGTCCCTTATTCTAATATATCTTTGCCTTATTTTGAAAATGGATTTGGGCACCTCTGCTATTTTCCAGATTTCCCAGCATGACCCATAATTTTTCTGGTGTGCAAGAGACAACCCTAATCTAGCTCGTATAAGAAAAGAGATTACATTGATTATCTGATGAAGAAGCACACTCTCCTCTCCAGAATCTGATGCCTCCTTGACTTCATTTCAGCGTCTCTGTTGTATTTCCTCAGCTAAAAGCTCAGTCAGTCAAGCCAGGTAAATGGATTTGTGAAGGGTATTTAATTAATAATATTGTCGAGAAGGTTGATTTATCTGGTGTATCACAACAAGCCTAATGTGGAAGATATGTCTTAAACTATGCATGCTGTTGTATCAATTGATGGATCAGGAGAACAAATAACAAGTGGCATGCAGATGTTGGAATACAAAGTGCCAGCTGTGACAGATGTGTGGACTATCAGCTACTATTTTTCCTGGCTTTGTTTACAGTAGATTTGATTAGTTTGTACTTGGTATTTCACAGCAATATTTGATTTGTTAAAAGATTTGAGGTAGTCTTCTTATAAACCGGAGACTGAAAGTAAAAGGAATGTCTGAGAAAATAAACGTATTTAAAGCTACTACATCTTTCCAACTTTTGCTTAAGCCACCATCATGGGGCTCTCACACATCTTCTCTGCCATTGACCTTACAGCCTGAAGGGTCTGTTAAAAAATCCAAATCAGGGGTAAATCACCCTGTTCTCTTTAGCAGTCACTGCAACTCAACCAGGTACCTTAAGACTTGTCTACACATGCAGCACTTCAATGTAGCATTTAATGAAGACATTAATATGTCAATAGGAGTTTCTCCCATCAGTGTAGGCACTCCACCGCCCTGAGGGGCCGTAGCTGTGTTGACAGAAGCCTTCTTGTGTGATGCATTTTTCCTTCCCCTTTGGGCACATCTTTTCGGCTCAGATCCTCAAAGGTATTTGGGTGCCTACAGTTCCCTGATCTGTAAAATTGCAGTGTTGCCAGTTATTGTGAATTCCATGATACTTGGTGCCCCAGCTGCTAGATTCAATTGACTCATAGAATCTCAGGGTTGGAAGGGACCTCAAGAGATCATCTAGTTCAACCTCTTGCTCAAAGTAGGACCAATCCCTATTTTTGCCCCATATCCCTAAACAGCTCCCTCAAGAATTGAGCTCATAACCCTGGGTTTAGCAGCAGGCAATGCTCAAACCACTGAGCTATCTGAGCATTTGTTTTTTTAAAAAAGCAAGTATCTAGCTTTTATGCTCATGGAGAAAAACTTGAAAATTTGATCTCTGAGGGCTCAGAAATCAAAAGGGAAATAAACAGAGCCTAACATTTATACTTTAAAAAAATTCCACGCTTTTCAAGCCAAAGTCATTATTTTCTGGGGCTTGACTCATGATTATGGTACATTTGGGTTGGCAATATTGAAGCTGGGATTAATTTTTTACCTGCCTCACAGTTTTGCGGTGGGGGTTAATTAATTCATGTTAATAAAGAACTTTTAGATTCTATAATGGAAGTTATTATGCAAGTGCAAAATTAAATAATCCCTCTTCTTGCTATTGCCTTAATATGTTGATGGTTATTATGCATTTCTAGCCCTATAACATCAGTTGTAAAAAATCAAAATGGCTATTTACAATGAAGGATTTTTCCAAATTAATGTTTGTTAAATGGAGATGCTTTTAAATTAGTTAAATGTATACAGTGGTTTAAATGGGAGAATTACAGGGATTTGTTCTGGACCCTTAATTTCCCCTTTTCCATCTGTACTCTTCCCCTGGTAACACAATCCACCACAGGCTTTAGCTATTAGCTTTAATCCCTGGCCTCCTAATCTCTGTCTCCGCACCAGGCCTCTCCTCCTCAACCCAGTCTGGGATCTGTGTTTCTGACATCTCTTCTGGCTGGCTTTCCACCTGCTCAAACTCAGTGGTCCTGACTCTGGTCTCCTTTCTATAAATGTAAGTCAGCAGTAATTACAGCAAAGTCAGTGAAGTTTCACCAGTTTTAAACCAGTATATGTGAGCTCAGGAAAAGGCATTTTGCAAGCTACTCCATGCATCTTTGTCAATGTGTCTCAAACCTAACCTCCATCTGAGCAGTGACTCCTGGTTGAACTGTTTGGAATAAATGGAAAGTGGAACGGGAGTACAAGAGCAGTTAGCACTTGGAACCCAAGCCAAAATTTGAACTTTGATCTCCAAAAATGAAAAGCTAGTACTTAAAGCACCGAACTGGTCCCCTGGTCCCTCTTCCCTTCATCTTTCCATTGGGGCAGGGATCAGACAGGGCTCAGGTGCAATAAAGTTATTTTACACTGCTCTGGTAGCAAAGGGGTATAGCTTAGGACAGGCTGATATACAGATGTGTGCAGCTGGCGGGCACGCAGCTGGCAAATGAGCTCTACATGGCCCCTGCTCCCTGCCCCAGCAGAGAAAATGTATCAGGGGTCTGGCTGGATTACAAGGCACGTCAGTGATTCTCTGATTCGCAGGGCCCAAAAAGTTTCATGGAAACCAACATAAGCTAGAGCCAGCCTGCAGCAATCCCTACTTGCACGGGGGGCCAGCAATCTCCTGCATGGCCTCAGAATATGGCAGGTTCAAAGGTGGCTTGAGACTACCTCTGGCACTTACAACCCATCCCTGCTCCAAGAGCAGGAACAGAGTTACTGAGAATCAGGGTCAGTGCGTCCTGGAGCTGCTAGTGATAGGAGAATGCTCCACCTCCCATGTAGGCTTATGCCTTAAAGGCATAATATAGCCCCTAGCTTGTAAGCAAGATTGTCACTTTAATGTTTGATATATACTCATATATGAGGTGAGGCTTTTCAAAGTACACAGTAAGATCGACAGCACCAACCTACTGAAAGTCTTCTGCATAAAACAATGCAGCATTCTTTGGCAGGTCAACTATAAATCAAAGGCCCCTAATTTCGGTGTCTTCTTCTTCTTCTAACTAGATCCTCCAAAATAATTTCAGTTTCTAACTTATTTTCTCAGATCAGGAATAACCAAAAGTAATAATTAGCTGTTGGATGTTCAATCGTCTCTATTAACTGAGTTGGTGGTCTTCTGAAGGCTTCCAGTGAACACACACAAAATCATCACCCCACAGCTAGCATTAATGTCCAGATATTTTTCAGCTGCCACAGACTCAGTTTCCCATTACAGAATCGAGCCCATAATGAATACTTCAATTTTAAAAAAAGGTTTTGGCCTAATGATTACAAAGATGACACCTGAGTCACGTTTGGAAGGGTAAGTGATGCAGTGCTATCTTTCTGAGCCCAGATGCCCACCATGAAACACTAGCTTTTTTAAAGCATGAACTTCCCCATTCATCTCAACAAAATGTGAACTCTAAATTCTAATGCTGACATTGTCATATCAACATTTTCTTTACTATTTCCCTGCTGACCATTCAGCAGAAACATCCAGCTAATATATTTATCCACTGTGGTGAATATGAGGATGGAGACCAATGGGGTGACTGGTTGCTAAAGGTTTTTGGGGTAGGAAATTAAGTTCAATCCAACCCTCAAAATGTTAAGTCATAGCTAATTGGCTTCTAATACATTCACTAGCCTCCTATATTTGGATGAAACTACAAAATATCAGTAAATAATAGAAAGAGCTTCCAAACCAAAGGTAGATTGAAAGGAAAATGTAATCTGAACAGATATATTATAATTTAATGAATATAATTGAACACAGTAGGAATTCCCTGTAATCTCACCTGAATATATATAGATATTCATATTCATTTCCTGCAAGATGCTTTTCTGTCATTTCCTGCAAGAGGTTCTTCTGTGATATTGCTCTGTGGTGTTACTGAGGAGCTAGGATGTACTCCAGGTATGGACGCATTAGAATGCTGGAAAAAGTGATCCTTATGTCCCTTAATGTTGTGATACATAGTGTTTGTACAGCATTTTGGTAGCCTCTGCAAGATGGAGCTATACAAGAGCCAAGTATCATTACTGCTGCTACCATAACATGTTCTTCTCTTTTCAAAACCTTCCTTTGCTAGTGAAAAAGGAAAAATCAATTTCCTCATTAAATTATTTGGCGTTTATAGAGTTCACTGTAAAATCTCCAGAAGGTTTCACTTCCTTACCACTTCCTAACCTAGAGATTGGGATCTGTGCCATTCTCACATACTTGGAACTGTAGCCTGGACAGTTACATTATTTGAAATGCCTCCTTAATGGTCCAAGAAGAGCCACATATTTTATAGTGTATCTGTGGCTCAGTCATCCATGTTTTTATTGCTCTAAAATGTCACGCATTCGGAGTCAGGCCTGAACATAAAAATCAGTTTCTGTATGGAAGGAAAGACTGGTTTTTTCAGTGGAGGTGGGAAAGTACAGAGGAGAGAAGGTGACAGGAAAAACTGGGAGTTTGCTTTTATACATAATAAATGTGAGTTGGTGACGGGACACCCTGATCCCCTCAAGGGGAACGTTTGGATCCAGCGTTTAAGATTGGCCCCTTATAGAGATAAAAGCAAAACACAAAGTTCTGATCTGGGTCCAAACTTCCCTAAAGGTTAGGGTAGGAGAAGGCATTCAGCTCTGAGGTTTTCATTTGGGTTCTCTGCTACAGGCATCACAGAATTAATTATACAAATTACATATGATCATTGTTTTTCTAATATATCTTACTAGTACTGAAAAAAAGAAAAAGGAGTGTCCTCCAAAACTGTGATCACATGTCTTAAGATATAGTTTCCAGCAGATATGTTAGAGCCCTAATTCAGAACTCCTTACTCAGGCAAAACACCCACTGAAGTAACTGGCAATTTTGCTAAGTCTGAATAGCAGAATAGGGCCCAAGTCAGATTTTGTGAGTTGGGTAATGAAATCAAAGCTTACTAAAGTCCCCCTTGATTTGCGCATTCGTAGGCTGGTGTATCCCATTTTCTGCTAGCTTCTACAGAGTGATGATGACAAAATCAAAGGAGCATTTCATAAATTTAGGTCATTCGTTCACAAATGTCTCAGAGCAATTTTCCATAAGAAGTTCCATGAATACTCTTAATCCTCTAGGAATTCATTTATTTTGTTGCTAGTCAGCTAGAGTAGTCAGATGCAATTCTATATTTACTTCTCTTTTCCTTAAATGTTCAAGTCATTGTAGTTTGTGATTGTTTGCCAAAGTTTTTATGTTCCTTACAACATGCAGCTGCTTCAGGACCTGATCGACTTTCATCCAAGTCAGTGGAAAGACTCTCGCGGAAGTGAATGGGAGCTGGACTGGGCCATTAGGGGTGAGTGTTAGTGATGGTAATATAGTATTTAGGCCTCTTTCTTTGCCTGAGATAGAATTTGTTTGCCTGTTTGAATTTTGAGGTTTTTAAAAAACAGTTGTTTGTGTCTTATATCCTTAAACACGTGAACAAAGATACTGTGTGTTGCTGACTCTACAGACAGATGGGATTTTTAGTACAACGAGGAAAGATAAGAAATAGAGCTAAAGTGTTTCTGGGTATGGTGGAAGTTTAATATACGAATGTACAATTGAAGGACAGTTCCGACTTGATGTGTATCCCAAGACAAGGTCAAGCAACCAGTTGGGAGGGGCAAGGGTGATGGTGGAGGTATAAGGAACACTACAAGCCAAAGAAAAGGTGACCCTGGCCTGTACATAATCTCTCTCCCTACTCTATCAAGAGGGTACTGTAATGGGCTGTGCTTACCCCACAGTGGACAGGAAGGGGTTAACTCCTCGGTGACTGAGGAAGCCATGTCCCCATCACCCTAATGGGCATGCTCCAGGTGCAGTGGCTGTATAAAGGAAGGCAGCTCAGTTCAGCTGGGGCTGACTGCTGGAGGGGAAGGATGTAGCATACAGGCTCTTGCCGGGGAGCAGCTACCAACCCACCCCACAGAAGCCCAAAGCCCTGAGGCCCCCATCAGCCCCCAGGCACCCGCTGATACCCAGAAGGTGCTGGAGACACCAGGAACAGCCTCAGCTGAGCAATCTGAAGACACCCCAACTACTGCCACCAGAACCACAGTAGAAGGTAGCCCATGGGGGACCAGCCATAGTCCCGGACATAAGCAGCATGTTGGGTTGGATCCTTGCTGACCTCAGTGGCAAAACCCTCTGCCACTACTAGGGTCCTGGGCTGGGAGTCGGTGGAGTAGGGAGGGCCTGGGTCCCCCTACCCTAGGCTGCCACCCTCCCGTATGGGGTGGCCCACTATCCTGTGAATCAGGTATGTCTCATTGACTCTGGCTGATAGGCCTGCCTACCCTGAAGCCCGGGGACTCCTCAGAGACTCAGTCCCCTAGGCCTGGGTATCCTGCGAACTAGGGAACCACTGTTGATTCCAGCCATTAGGCCTCAAGTCTCTGCAAATCAGATATCCTCTATATAGACTTAGGCCGCTATGCCTTGACCCCACAAACCAACGATTCACTACTGACTCTGACCATCCAGCTTTATGTAAGTCCAGAGCATCCTACCCCAAAGAAGTGGGTGCTTGAGGGTCGGGGTGTACTCACCATGCACTGGATGGCGACCAGGTACAAAGGAGGTGGTACCGAAGCCCCCAGACTCAACACTTTCCAGAATAGAACATGACCATAAAATGTAAAAGGTGGTACCAGGGCAGAACACTACGTGTATAATGAAGCCTACTAAGAAGGAGAGGAAGGAAGGGTGCTGTACTGGTGGACAGAACTGTGAATACGCTTTCTTGTTAACCCCAATAAATATTGCATACCTGCACTTTGGACTCTAGCCTTCTGCTTTCTGTCTGTGGAACAAGAATCAAGGGAAGGTAGGGGAGCCTTAACAGTGAGTACTGGGGTTTCTCTTCTATCCAACTGGCAATTTCACTTTCAGTTAGTTTTGCATACAAGAAAGAAAAAGTTTTCTACAATTAAGCACTGCATTTCTGTGAAAAATAAAATATGAGATTCAAAAATTAATTTATAAATATGATCATTGCAATGATAACCAGTGTTTGATTGCTGTTCTTGCAGGGCATTTCATCCATGCCCCAGTTTCCACCCTTTATATATTAATTCACTTCCTACCCTACCTCCTTCCTAAATCCTTTTGGGCTGAAAGTTTTCACGCTCAACACAAGATAACATTCTGGGAACATTTCAACAACCCCGGAGAAAAAGAGGGGTGTGAAAAAGCATATCATCTGCCTCCTGGCAGAGCACAGCACCCTTCTCATGGATCAGGTGAAGATGTAGGGAAAGGTCAGGGCTTTCTAAACCAGCCTCTTTTCCCTGGATCTGACCAATACTTCTCCCTAGATCTGATCAATGATCAGCACAGGTGACCAGGACTGGTTGCAACACCCTCTGACTCTGGCCAAGTTCTCAGGAGCGCTCCAGCTTATGCCCACCAACAAATCCTGGTCATCAACAAGATGACCATGGAATTCTACCTTGCATTCTGGGATGTCCTTAGCCTGGACTTTCCCACCCCCTGGGCCAGTTCTTTGGGGAGCAGGTGCTCCCCCGTTGAGCAGGTGGGCTCTACTTGCTCTGCTGCCTCAGTAACGGGGATGTCTGTGACATGAGAAATTTGTGCCCATTCTCGCTCCTCACCATGGACCACAAGGTCATAGCCAGAGATGACGTGTGGTGGTGGAGTCACTTGCTGGCCCCCGTTGAAGCTGCTGCCCTCTCTCTGCCCATTATCGGCAGGTATCAGTCATCTCTGGTCATAGCATCTTGGTGTGGCTGGGGTCCATGTTGGTTGATGTAGTCCACTGTGACCAGACCTACAGTTCTTGAAGCTGGGCTATCTTTCATAATCTGTATCTGGTCCAGGACCTTCTCTATCTGGCATGTAGGGATGCACTGTCTCTCACCTTCCTATTCCCCAACAAGGAAAATGCATTTGATATGGTGCATCATGGGTGTCTCATGTGAACCCTGTGGGCATTCAGCTTTGGTCCCCATTTTGTGGAATTCCTCCAGGTGCTGTACACCTCTGCAGAGTGTATAATTTCCCCCCAGCTTGTCTGTGCCCCACTCAGGTTTTTTTCCTACCTGGTCCCTATTGTCCCTGTCCTCTTTCAGCTCCTATCTCCCATTCCGTCCTGTCTCTGTACCCCTCAGCTTCTATTCCCTGTCACCCAGCTATTGTCCCTTCCCCCTTGGCTTCTATTGCTCCCAGTCAACCTCTGTCCTTTCCCCCCCATACTGTCATCCCTTTGCATATCACTTACTTGCTCCATCTCCTCCATGCTGCCTGGGCACTTGCAGGAGTGGGGTGGAAGGAGGGGCCTGGGTTAATTTTTTCACTACAGAAGCCAATTTTTCTCTTAGCTAATTAAAAGCAAACTAGACAATAGATAACTTTCTGGTATGGATGAACAATTATAGCTCACAATTAATGTATCTATCTAATATGTTCTTTCTGTACAGGAAACTTGTGACAGAGACTGAACTCAAGTGAGAAGGAAATGTAATGTTAAACTAATGGCTTGGGAAGAAATAAAAGGGGTCACTTGTGTCATATCCTTTTTTAATCTGTGAGGGAGAGAGAGATTAACACTGTCACTTGCTTGATTAGTGCGGTCATTTTTATCGACTTTTAACGTGGAAATGTATTAACTGAGCTCATTCAAAGAGAAGAGCGCATTGTAGTTTCTTGTCTTTGTTATGTCTAACCTTATAAAATTATACAGTAACAGTCTGATAGCTGAGAAATTCTATAGTGTAATTCAAATGTTATAAATCTGTATGAGTCCATTGTCTCTTCTTATCAACAGGCTTTCAAATTTAATGCTAAAATGTTTTAGCAAGGATCTCCAAGGTAACTGCATATTGTATTTCCAGTTAAAGTACAATTTTTGGAAAAATATTCCTCTAAAGAAAACACCTTAAATCAGTTGTGATGTGTACATTAATTCATTCATGTGCATGTCAGGAAATTTTCCTGTCAGCCTACTGAACCTGAAGGCAAGTCATGGTGTGCTGTGAATTTGCAATGTATCTGCTTCAACAAAACTCCTGCTTCATTTTGTATTTTCATTGTGCTTAACTTGATCCCACATCTAGCCTAATACAGAAGCAGTTGCTTTGTTTATTTAATACCTGATCCTGTCCAGTTGAAGTCAATGGGACCCTGATTGGCTGAGTAAAGTGAGAATAATGAGCTAAGTAAGTCAGCTGAAGTTGACTCATCTGATTCCCTGCTCTCAGAGTGATTACAGATGAATGAAATATCCAGGAGTTCCAATGACACAGGCGATCTGACCAGATTCTGATGCCAATAGTAGTAATATTTAGATAGAATCCAAATCCACTATATTTACTATCATCCCCTCTTCTATCTAGCTGCACAGATAAAGGATGCTGTCTGTAAGTTTTACACTCCATGATCTCAGCACATCACATTCCACCAAGGAATGAGTCCTTGGATATGCTGCCATTTACCACAAGCAAAATAAAGAATGGGGGAATCTGGTGGCTGCCCCAGTGACTCTGGGGAGCATTCATTTTGGCTTCTCCCCAAGTCTCTTACTGTAGTACTTCTCCATGATGTACTTGTCCAACAGATTGTCCTTCAGTTCAAAGTCTCAGCTGTACCTTTATGGTCTTTCTGGTAGCTTGGCCTTCATGTATTCGTCCAGTAGCTGCGTAGCCTTTGCTAGGATGCGCCAGCATGTCATGGAGTCTTTCTAATTACTTCTCCATTCAGGCATCCAGGTCTCAGGCTTGTCGTCTTCTAGTTCCACCCTGGCTAGTGAAGGGACAGCATTTATTGGCAGCCTGGGCCGTGTAATTGGCTTTACAACTCTTAGAAGCAGGTGCTTCTGAAGCCTGAGCTCTCTGCTGTTCCCGGCGCTGTTGTTGCTGTTGGGCTACAAGCTGGGCTTGCTCTTGTTGCTACTGCTCCCACATAAACTGCAGCAAGGTTTGCAGCTGTTGGCTCTGCTGTTCAGCCATCCATTGCAGGACCTCTTCTGTTTCCTCTTTTACACTGAGGGGTTTTCAGTCTCATTTACCTGTAAACCAGTGCCAGACAGAACTGCTCTGAACAGATATCGAAGGTGCTTGAAAATGTACCCCCTTCCTGGGCTATAATCACTGAAATAACACCAACCAAACAGAAAGATCAGTCTAAGCTGTCCCCCCACACTTAGGTCTTCCTAAGATTTGCAATACAGGACTTCCCTCTGTTGAGGGAGACCTTCCAAACCATCTCAGCCTCCTAGTTAGGAACTAGATGGACACACCTGGTCTAACCTCATGGTGACACAATAAAAATATCTCTGCATCCCTGTGTTGGATTCAAGCACCTGACATCAGTCTGACTATGCAGAAGAAGACTTTTTCCCTATTCAGGGTCTAAGAACCTGCCACCTTGGCAATCTCTTACTGGACTTTTCAGACTTTTTGAGGAGCTCTGTTTAGCTCCCCATTACTTTTAAGGCCTCACACTATACAGACCTACCAGAGAACTAGATGGGTCTTTTGAAAGCTAGTCAACATCACTTCTACTTTGGTCAGAGTTGTCATGACTGGATGATGTATGTCTACTTCCACTCCAAGAAGCTGGTCAGAGTGTTTCTGCAGGACTCCCATCCTCACTGGCCAGGGTGTGAGAGACTGGACCTGGGAGGATCAAATGTAGGTCTCTTGCACATCTGAATAGAACACAATGCACCTGGATTCTGGACCAGCTTAATGTTTGTGCTTTTGGACTCCTTGTTTTTTGGTACTAATTTTCTTTCTTGCACTTATATCACTTTCTTCTTCCGCCACATGTATCCACTCTGTTTTAGCCGAATGATTTACCTTCTCTTCCTGCTAATATAATTTTTATTTGGCTGTTATGAAAAAAGAGAGAGATTAAGAGTACACCAGAGAAACTGCCTAGTGTAATTGAAATAGAACCAGTCCCATGTCTCTCTTCTGCTCTACAAATGTGCCTCAAGTCTTACATCACAGAACCATCGCGTATGGGTAAAAATGTAACTCAATCAGAGAAGCTCCATTAACTTTTGTATTTCATTTGTGTTTTGGGAGGAGATTACAGCAATAATAGAATCACTTTCTCAAAACCCAATGGGACATTTTACAGTCACAGAACTTTGCACATGCCAGTTTACAGACTAAACAAATACTCCTGGTAACAGTTCTGATTTCACTTTCATGCATGGTCAAGTAAGATACTCTCATGTTAAGCAAGGACCATGCAGAAATCATGAAACAATTAATATTATTCAGCTCTACTGAGGGCAGTCATATAGACTTTGTCAGTGTGGAAGAAATGCATTGCTTCTTTTATTAGATCAATTGTGTGCCTTTAAAATAATCCAGAAAAATCACTAATATAATAGAGACTGCAGTGCTGGTTCTTTGGGCAACACTGATAAATTGAGTTGTATGGTTCATGGTCAATATCTATTTCTAACATGTCTGTATAATTTCTAAAATGGTTTCTAAAGACTTTAGGGGGAAAAAATTGGGCCCAACTGATCATTGGGTGTACTTGCATCAAACCTAAAAGCTTTCATTATTGTATAGTCAGGGTTGCAGAGATTAAAAAGATGAAAATTTGCATCCCTTAACAGAACATTCTATTGCTATTTTCAACTGATCTCATTGGTGTATTTACATATTGGTTTTTCCCCTCCTGAACAACTTCCTTTTGTACCAGGACATCTTCCTGTGCTAATAATGAACTATAATAAAACCACTCAATAAGAAAATGGAACATTTTTTCTATTCTGCTCTTCAGCAAGACATTGATTTCAGATGCATCACAGCAATTATCTGAAATTTGAGATACTTTTAAATTGTTTATTTGCCAAAATTTTATTTGTCAAAGAGTAATTGGATGCTGCAATATCTTTCTTTAAATTTACTAGTCTCAAACCAATTATATTGTTATACAGTATGCTCTCAGTGCTGTGTCTTTAAAGTCGGTAAAAGAATCCAAACAGGAATTCAATCAATTTAGTAATTTTTGCTGTAGTAGGCAATCTGATTTACCTTGTGTTTTTTCTGAAATGAAAAGTGCCTTTTTTAAAGGTGGTCATTATCAAGAACAAATCTACTGCAACACAGAAGTGAGAACTCTGTCTTGGACAGGGGCATTCCAGGTGTCACCAGTCAATCAGATTTGTAGAAGCTTAATAAACAGTTATGTGAAGTCTGTGGCTGAAAAATGACACCTGATCTGCAGTCTTACTGGCGGTGAGTGCTGTAGTGGTACATATTGTAATGGTTTATTATGTGGGTATTCTGTACAAAGAAATAACTAACTTCAGAATAAATTCTAATGGCCCTGTCTAATTCAAAACTCGTATGTAAGAATGGCCATACTGGGTCAGACCAATGGTCCATCTAGCCCAGTATCCTGTCTTCAGATGGTGGGCCAATACCAGGTGCTTCAGAGGGAATGAAAAGAGCAGGCAATCACTGAGTGATCCATTCCCTGTCATCCAATCTCAGCTTCTGGCAATCAAAGGCTATGGACACCCAGAACATGGGATTGCATCTCTGACCATTTTTGCTAATAGCCATTTATGGACATATCCTCCACGAATTTAGCTAATTCTTTTTTGAACCCCATTTTGCCTTTGGCCTTTACAACATTCCCTGGCAATGAGTTCCACAGGTTGACTGTGTGTTGTGAGAGGAAGTATTTCCTTTTGTTTCTTTTAAACCTGCTGCCTAATTTAATTAATTTCATGGAGTGACCCCTGGTTCTTGTTACCTGAAGGAGTAAATAACACTTTCTTATTCACATTCTCTACACCAGTCATGATTTTATAGACCTCTATCAATCATATCCTCTTTTAGTCATCTCTTTTCCAAGCTGAAAAATCCCCCGGTCTTTTTAATCTCGCCTCACATGGAAGCTGTTCCATACCCTTAATCATTTTTTGCCCTTTTCTGTACTTTTTTCAATTCTAACATATCTTTTTTGAGATAGGGTGACCAGAACTGCATGTAGTATTCAAGATGTGGGCATACCATGGATTTCTCTAGTGCCATTATGATATTTACTGTCTTGTTATCCATCCCTTTCTTAAAGTTTCCTAACATTCTGGAGCCTTTTATAAAAATTGGCATCACATTAGCTATCCTGTTATAGAAGCTGATTTAAGTGATAGGTTACATACTACAGTTCTGAAATTTTATATTGGAGTTGCTTCAGAACTCTTGGGTGAACACCATCTGGTCCCGGTGACTTATTACTGTTTAGTTTATCAATTTGTTCCAAAACCTTCTCTAATGACACCTCAGTCTGGGACAGTTCCTCAGATTTGTCATCTAAAAAGAATGGCTCAAGTGTGAGAATTCCTCAAATCCTCAAATGTGAAAACCAATGGAAAGAATTCATTGAATTTCTCTGCAATGCCCTTATCTGCCTTGAGTGCACCTGTAGCACCTCAATCTTCCGGTGACCCCACTAGTTGTTTGGCTGGCTTCTTACTTCTGATGTACTTAAAAAAAATTTCAAGTTTACTAGCATCAGTTGTGGTCTAGAAATAAAATAAATGCAAAATAACAAATAACTATTTTTTTAAATATCTGGTCAGTGTTAATAATTATTTGCAGCAGACAATGTATAGAAGTGCAGTATTACAAACCAATTGTTGCCCTACCAATTTTATATCTGTCTGGAGTAAAGAGATTCTAACTGCTTGACTTTCTGACTGACTGTGGCAGATATAATATGTACAACATATTGATCTGTACCAGACTCTTGAGAAATAAGGTATATAAGAATTTAGAGGTATATGATTGTAACAGCTAATTAGAACGTGGCAGCACTGTATTTAGGACTTCCAATATCAAAATGTATTTGAAGAGCTCCACAACTGAAAGGCTCTAGTCTAGAGAGGTGTAACTAAAGAAGATGCGGGAAGGTTTTCTTGGTGCCTCTTGTACTTGTTCAGCTAATAATTGGTGAAAATTCTACTGAGAAAATTGACTCTATTTTTGAATATTCTCCTCTGCTGCGTCGTAGTTAAAATTCTATAACTTCTGCCCTAATTGTGCTATTGATTGGTTTGGCCACTTCACCGGTGCCATCATCTCATTAACATTAGAATTTGCTTTCTATTTGAATATTAGCATACACTGTTTTTTGTACAGAAATTTAACCTTTTACTTCTCTTTATTCCCCTCTGTCTTCCTTCCTTCCATTGTATTGGAAGTTAATGTATGCGGTAACATTCCCCAGGAATGTGAACATGTTTAATGTTATGAAGAAGACACTTTTTTATACTGCACCCAATCTACTAATCCTGTCACTGCTGGTCCATGGTTGTCATCACATAGCTCACTAGAAGATTCTTGGTGTCCAGTTTCCAGCCTACGGAGGTAGGTTCTATCTCATTTAGCTCCCAGTACAGTGCCCCTGGAGCTTCCCTGGAGCCATGGGCGACAGGTGGAGCTCCCCTTCAGGAGGTTACTCTCTCAGCCCCACCCTTTCTGCCCGAGGCCTCTCCCATGGCCAAAGCCCCAAGCCCCCACCCCACACATTTCTGCCCTCTGCCTCTCTGCAGCCAGAGGAGCCCCGGAGCAGCCAGAGGCACCTTCCCTCCTGAGACCCCAAGCTGCCCCCATGGAAAAGCTCATCTCTTGAACAAGAACAATAAACTTTTTTTATGCACCATGCAGGTTCCGCGGCAGCTGAGAAGGCAGTACCTGTTACTCAGGACTCCCGGGACATAACTGATGACCCCAGGAAGCTGCGTAGCAAATACCACCTCCTCAGCCACCTTGGAACCTGCATGATGCATAATAATAAGCAAAAACTTCCTGTGCAAACTGCCAAACCCCGCAACCAGCATCCGGTGACCACGGTTCCACCAAGGGAGGCATAACCTGCCCTGACCTATTATACCCATCACCTATGCCTGGAGCAGCTCTCTTAGCTCTTTGCCACAGCCTGCTAGCAGGCTCCTTCTCTAAGGGCTGGTCGCCACTACGGGGGGGAGGGGGATTGACTGCAGATACTCAACTTCAGCTACGTGAATCACGTAGCTGAAGTTTGCGTATCTGCAGCCGACTTACCGCTTGTCCTCATGGTGGCGGCGGGCGGCAGCGCGCTCCCCCGTCGACTCCAGCTTGTGCCTCCCGGCAAGCTGGAGTTCCGCAGTCGACGGGGGCGCCGCGCGTGATCGACGGCTACCCGCCGATTTGACGGGTAGTGAGGACATACCCTAACTGACCTTGTTAGCCAATGGGATAATAACTGTCAGTGGTCTGTTCTTCATGAGATAGGAAGGTCCAATTGAACCATTCTTCTGGGATGTCTGATTAAGGGTACGTCTTCACTACCTGCCGGATCAGCGGGTAGCAATCGATATTTTGGCGATCGATTTATCGCATCTCATTAAGATGCGATAAATCGATCGCCAGCGGCACCCCCATCGGCTCCAGAACTCCAGCTTGCCACCAGGCACACGCTGAAGTCGTCGGAGGAGCGCGCCGCCGACCGCTGCTGCCATGAGGACGGCAAGTTAGTCAGCTGAAGATATGCCGACTTCAGCTACGTTATTCATGTAGCTGAAGTTGTGTATCTTCAGTCAATTCCCTCCCACTGCTGTAGACCAACCCAAAGGGTAGGCAGCCCTTAGTGTCAGGTAGTCTCTAATTCTCCTGCTGAGTTCCTCTATTTTTGGCCTCTACTGACTCCCTCTGTGCTCACTGTTCTGATGGTCTCTCTTCTCTGGACCTGGACCACTCCCCGCCTCCCGCTTTGGACGTATCCCCTGCTACTAGCCCTGTGTAGCCCTTGAATACTTTAATGTTCTCTCACATCTATTTTTTTCCCCAGTGCCTGAAGTTCTCATGTACTTCAATGAGGCTCTTAGGCGGACACAATTTGACTCTACCTCCTGGGATTCTTCCCTTCCTTAGAAGAGGATGGACCTTCTTTCTAGATACCTGCCCTATACCCTCCACCAGCACCCACAGCTGGTCCTCTTGGAGGACTTCTCTTTTTTTTAGGGGTATTTCTCTTCTGTGGACCCCCTTGACACACACACAAGGGCAAAAATGTCCAGAGGAAAAAAATGTCAAACCCCTCCTCAGTGGCACCCCCAGGTACAGTTTTTACATCAATATGTAGAGAACTTTAAAATTCAAGGTAGTAAGATAACAATAGTGTTAATATTATTGCTGTCTGCAGTGTTGTTGCAGCTATGTTGGTCTCAGGACATTAGCGAGACAAGATGGGTGAGGTAATATCTTTTATGGACCAACTTCTGTTGGTGCGAGAAACAAGCTTTTGAGGTACTCAGAGCTTACACAGAGCTCTTCTTCCAGATCTGAAGATGAGCTCTGTGTAAGCTTGTCTCTCTCACCAACAGAATCTGGTCCAGTAAAAGATATTACCTCACCCACCTTGTCTCGTTAATATTACTGCTGTAAAGTGAGAAGGAATGGATGATTGAAGGGACTGGTATGAGGTATGGAGACTTTTACTTCTAAGACGCTGAACTGATTCTGGTCCAGGTGAGAAGTGATCTCTCCATTGGTTTCCCATATAAAAATGTGAGGTATCAAATTGGCTCTTGTACAGTACTCCTTCCTCAATTCCTTCACTAAAGAAGAAGTAAATGACACCTAAATGAGATCTTTCTTCTCCTCATGTACAGTAGACTCTCAATTATCCAGGATTGGGTTAACCAGAATGTGGATTAACCAGGATGTCAAAAAAAACATATGTGTAACTCGCAGGGCCGGCTCTGGCTTTGTTGCCGCCCCAAGAACAAACAAAAAAAACCCACCAGGGTGCAGGGCAGCCAGTGAACCAATATCCCCTCCCCCAGGGCAGGGTGGCTGGTGGGCCAACCCCGCCCTCCCCATATTTCCTATGGATAGTGATTATCCAGGATTTTATTAACCAGGATTAAATTTTTCCCTATCATCCTGGATAATCGAGAGTCTACTGTATTTCAGTTTGCTTCACTTGGTTTTATTTTTTGTGTCTTCAGCTTAGACATGGCTTATGCTTTTTACACCTCATATTCCCCTTCATGTACTTTTAGCCTTCTTTTAATGATTTGTATATATATTCTTCACAGGACTTTCAGGGGTACAACTCAAGGGTAGTGCAGTTGAAAGTACATTCCTAGTGCTGCATTTCTGCAGCAATGCAAAGCTTGACTCCCCTCTGACTCGTAAACCCTTTTCTCAAGTGTATCAATTGTTGTTATCACCTGGTTATTTCTCATTATTATTCTTAATCAAAACATTAAGGACTGAATGAGCATGGAGGCCATGGACTACCCTTTCATCTCAATGGGTGGTTCCTTCAGTACAGGGGAACTTGGTGGGGCAATGTGGAGGAAACTTATATTATGACTGACTGGTGTTTTTCCAGAGTAAATATACTGCCATCAAAAATTGTATTCTGCCCACAATCTAATCTCACTTTAAGGCCCCTCACTGTGAATTTTAAATAAGACTAGGAACTTGTAATGCATGACGTTACCTAGCAACCATTATGCTGCTGTTTAGCAGCAGATTTTTAAGCTTCAGAATGATGTAATGTTTTGGGTGTTTTATTGTTAGTTCTTGGACATATCCAGTGAGCAATAAATAAACAAAGAATCTGAGGCAAGAAGAGGTGAATTTGTTAATTCCTTTTTGGTCTTCTGTGTCAGTGTGCCACATGCTTTCTAAGTCTGAACAAAAGAATGGAAGGAGTTCTTTTTTGTATTGGGAACTGAAAAAGAGTCAGGACTGGCTTTCCTGGTGCTTCCCTTGGTCTTCATGTATTCAGTCTCTCATGCATGTTTGTACCTTTATTTTTTATCAAAAATTCTTCTTCCTTAATATAATCTGAAAAGAAAACTGATCCATAACAAGGGCACTGTAGTAATTTTATTGTCTATGTGAGTGATCAAGCTGCCTTCATATTTTCACATCTTACCTGAGTACAGCACTGGCTTGCGAAGATTCTGCCAACAGCAAAAGGCAGACCAAAGGAACGCGTATGTTTGTCATTTTGGAAATCTTGTAGTAGAAATCAGGGTCATGGTAGATTGTTATTTTGTTTTGTGGTCTCACATAATATCTTTGAGATATTAGTTGCTTTCTTTCTTTGAACTTTTTGTCTCCTCAGTAGACAAGAAACAGATACTACAGTTCTGTGAGTCTGTTTCAAAGAATTGTGGCAGACAGACATTAAGGTTAATGCTTACAGTCATAGCCATTCCTAGCCTGACCAGCTATCCGTGTCCACAGATAGACTGGTCTACGTCAGAGTATGTCAGTTTTCCCCACAATGGGACAAACTATGTTTATACTTACCAACGAAAGCTATACAGGATGCAGAGGATGGAGGGAGCAAGAGTACTTGCCTATCGGGAGGAGATAAAAAGAATCTCTTACTATATCAGAAAATGTTTACTCCCAGTTTGGGCAGCAATACTCTTTAAAGAAGGAATTTGGTGCAGGGCCAGGAAGGACAACTAGAAACAAAGAGAAGAACAGAGAATGCTTTGAAATAATGATTTCTAAAACCTATTATTTAGGTATTTAGGTAGCTGTTTGTTCTACTTTATTTTACTGTTTCTACATTGTGGGCTTATGATTCTACAGATCTGTAATAACAAAGACTGCTTTGACACAATGAGCTTGTCTCACCGACATGGCAACTATTTACGTATTATATCCCAACTATTGAAAGACCTGTGCTCAGGTCACAGAACAGAGTTCTAGTCCTGGCTATGACATTGAGGATATATCTTTGCTGCCGAGTTAACTCGGAGGATTATCATCTGGGTTAGCCAGCCACAGTGAGAGCAGCCACGCTTGAGTAGCTGAGTCCTCCCTGAAGCCGCACTCAACCATGTGTGTCACTAGGATTTTTGGGGCAAATCCCTGGGTCTTTGTGCTGCAGTAAACTGAGTCACACTATGATTCTTTCCCACTGAATTGTAGGAGAACTCATCTGTCCTTCTGGGCACACAGAGGGGAATTGTGGGAAGGAACTGGAGGACTATCAGCAATCAGGCGGTTTAGCCTGTGTCCTCACTACAAAGGGAGCTTGTTACCAGGACAAGGGAAAGCAGAACCTGGGCTCTAACCCATACCTCCAGCCAGTTGAAAGTACTACTAAACTCAGGTAAGAGGTTTTCAAGTATGGATGGAAGAGGAACTTGGGGCAACACACAATTAGGAGCCTCGGCTAACTCTTCAGTGAAAACATATCCTGATTTTCTCCATTGCCTTGGACAAGTGATTTGACACCTTTACCTCTGTTTTGTCTTTGAGAGAATGGCAATAATACTAATTACTTACCTCAAAGGAGAGTATGGAAATTAATTAGTTAATGTTTGAAAATTACTTTCCAAATGCAAAGTATTTTTATTATTTGTTTTTGTTCCTTGGGGACCTGAAAGTGCCTGACTTTACTTCAAATGGAGGAGGCAAATAAAAAGGCCAAGTTGCAGGTCTGGGGCCTAGTGTGTTACAAGAAACCATAAGGACGTTTGAGCTGCAAGTTCTACAACAATACTGACTGAAAAATATGTAGATGCAGATGAGCCACTGCAAGTGAAATAATCTCAAGGAACACATTGATGTGGACACAGTGGGAAAATGAGTACAGACATATGCATGAAATTAAATGGCTGGTTGAAACTTTTATTAAACTTTAACACAAGAGAGGGACGATACCTGCCCATCACCCATACTCTCCTATACCAGGCATTTAATTGGTTCTAGTGTTAGGGATACAGGGCTCCTTACCATATAACCCATAACACTGCTCAGCTGGCCTTACAGGGCCTCAGAGTCCATGAGGCAACAGAGTCCTCAACTAGTCCCACAGCTGTCTTAAGCCAAGGTTCCAGGATAGTTGGTGCATTGCCCATGGATCCTTGTTGGCCAGCAGGGCAAGTTCCTGGAATCTGTCTTTCTGAAATTGAGATAAAGCATTGGCAGCACCATTATCCACTCCCAGGACATGCACGGTATGAAAAAGGATGTTAAATAACAAGCAGCATAAAACGAAGGACCTCACCAGCCTCAGTACCAAAGAAGACGAGGCTAACTGTCTGTTTCAGTATGGCCAACACATTGGCTGTCACATCAGAAACAGACATTTTAGTTCAGAAAGTTTGCTCCCCACATAGTGACTCCCGCCAGTACAGGAAAACACTCAAGGAAGGTGATGTCCCCTGTAATCCCCTGAGCTACACAGCTTTCTGACCACCTCTGTGCACACCACTGACCTTGAAAGTAGACCCCAAAACCTATACCTCCTGGGGCATCAGATTGTAGCTGCTGGACAGTGTTGAGCAACCGGTCTGAATGTCATATAGAAACCCCATTAGACTTTTCCAGGTATCTCTCCCACACTTCTAAGTCTTTTCTACTTTCCCATGTCATTCTGACAAAGTGGTAGGGTTTTCACACTGCAGAGGAGGCCAATGCCAGACAGGCATCGAATGCCTAATCGGGAGCTAACACCTGGCATGTAAAGTTTAGGTGCCCCATGATCACCTGTAGTTCCATTCTTTTCCCCTGTGAGAGCCTGTGTCCTAACCACTTCCAACTTCTCTGTAGGTAACCTAGAAATACCCCAACTGTGTCCAGTTCGATGTACCGGAACATTAAACTTTGGATAGGGTCTTCTGCTTTTTCTATGGCAAGAGGAACCCTGAGACGCTTGGGTAGGCTCTGAAATACCTGAAGTATTTACTCTCAGCTGCTTGTACCTAATCTGCCTGCAAATAAGAAGCCATCGAGATAGTGCACCGTGTGAGGCAGGGCAGTCTCATGCACGATTGCCCACTCCAACCTGGAGCTGAATCTTTCAAGAGCAGCACATGCCACTGAGCACCCCAGAGCATGGCTTTATCAAAATAGCAATTGCCTTCAAACTCTATAGTCTTTGGTAAAAAAAAATGTCCCTGGAACCTAATCCCCTCATTTACATTAATACTTATGGTGAAATTGGATTCACTTAACATTGTTTCGCTTAAAGTCTCATTTTTCAGGAACATAACTACAATGTTAAGCGAGGAGTTACTATAGACTGAAGGTTTTTCCTGAATTCTATTGAAGCAAATGCATCCTCTGGGTCAATACATACTGAGGAAAATCATACCATAATTATTTTTTCTGTTAGGACACAGGCTCTCACAGGGGATTTAAGTTATGTCAAACATGACTTTTCTTTGTATCTCAGTTTCTTAGAAAAAAGAAGACATTTATAACAAGACAATATTTTTTTCTTTTGTGACACCTTTTCAATAAATTTTCTGCTTCTGTGCTCTCTTGTTCTTGAGATGGAGTGAGCCATCCCCTCATGGACCAAGGGATTGAAATTTTGAAACATATTCCTTTTTAGTGATCCTACATAAATTCCTTCCTTTAAAACATTAATCATATTACTTGTTAATATCTCAAACATCAGCAGGTGATCTGGAACTGAAAATGCCAACTTTTATTTAGGGTTTACCATAAGGTCTGCTATTGTTAAATCGATAAAGTAAAATTCAGTTTGAATTATAGCTGTGAAACTGCTTTATCCTAGATATAATTCCAGTGAAAATACCATAAAACATGATCATTTTTTAAATTTAGATTTTAGTTCAATTTCTTCACATTTTTATTCCAAACTCATCTTACGATACTTTATGATAATTTAATTACAGCTATAAAAAGTGCATTACTCTAGATATAATTCCTTCTGTCATAACACATTGCCATTATTTTTATATTTAGGATTTTTTTAAATTGCATTTTCTCCATGTTTCTGCTAGCAACTCTCATGCATTTTCACTGGGCTAAATAATTTTCCTATGATTTTGTGCCACTGAATTCCAAAAATCAATCTAATTTTCAAAGAACTGGGACCACCAGTGTAGATCTGGTCTGAGTAGCCTGGATTCCAACTCCATTTTTAACTGAGGAGAAAGGTAAGGTGACTCTGGTTCTGATTCTGCTGTCAGTTACATGGGTGGGAATCAGGATTAACTCCACTGAAGTCAATGGAGATACGTCAATGTAAAACTGGTAAAAATGATTGCAGAATCAGGGCCTGTGACTCCTGTTCAATGTATAACATATAGTCCCATGTCAGGGAAACCCAGGTCTTTGGTTCCAAAACAACTATGGGGAACAGAATAACTATAAGTATTTAAAGATATCAAGAGCATAGTGTATAACAATAGTGATCATTTAGTGCTTTTCATTAAGAGATCTTAATGTGCTTTGCACTAGTAGTTAAGTATCATTCTTCCCATTTTACAGTTGGAATTGTTTAGGATTATATAAGGAATTTGGTGTAGGGAAACCAAGATTAAAGGGTGAAATGAAAAAGAGAACTCTAGTTTTGAGTATCAGGAAACACTGTAATAGTTTCCTGAGAGATATGGTGGAAATCCCTTTGCTAAAGCTTGCTTAGCAGAGACTAGAACAGCAGTTTGTGGGTCAGGACCCCAAAGTGCCTTCCAGAGTGCATGATTTAGAAACATCACAGTTTTTCTTCTCTAAGCTTTAAATCAGAAGGGAGTTTCTAGGATGCCCTTGAGTATCTCCTGTATTGATGTTTGCATAAATATAGTTGATTAAATGTATTTGGTAATTGTAAGCAGCAATATTTGTGTAGCTATTAAAAGTATTGAATGCTTTTGTCAGGGCTGAAACCTGATGCAGACACATGTAGATTCACTTTGTTGTTCATTAAAAAAGCAATAACCTTTTGAAAGATTTGCACAGTACCTCAGCACCTGATAATGAACAATGTTATGTATTAGCTTGTTTCTTTCTATTATCAGGAAACCAATACTTTTTCCTAAGTTGTGCAGTGAAACAAGAATTGATTGTCAACAAATTTATGGGACAGATGCGGCCGAAAATAAGCTAGCACTGGGGAAAAATGGCCTTTTAGAGAGTGTTCATATACTTTTAATAGAGGCATTCCATCTATGACACTGCTGATTAGAAATAGTAAATGTTGTTGTGAAGAACTGCACAATAGGTTGAAGAGAGAGCCAAACTCTGCTGGATTAACTAAGGTGAGCTGCTCATTAGATAGGACGAATTGAGAGCACTCACTAGATAAACTGGAAACATAAATTCCTTCTCTCTGATGATTTACAGACCAGTCTAGTAAGGTGTGTTGAATATCTCTTTGATAGATGTTGAGTGGCTTCATCACCTGCTGAAGACACAGTCAACCAGACCCTCAGCCATGCAATGACTGCTTTGTACTACTACAGTGGCACAAAACAGCCTTAAACTTGGCTTGAGAATCTTACCTATATAGGGGGGATATTAAGGTGATCTAGTGGCTCGAATACTATCTCCTCTCCTTGTCCACAGAACAGAGGGGTGACCAAGGTTCAGGGGCGCTGGCTGGTGCATCCCTATACCCAGCAACCCCCAGTTTAACTATGTTATTCTGAGGCTAAAGTAGGACACAAGTAGTGCATTGGCCTTGTGCTGGCCCCCTGCACAGAGGTGAATGTCACTGTGAGAATAAATTTTCTGATAGCCCAAGGTTCTAAAGTACATTTTTCATGTACGCTTCATGCAGTAAAAGTTCAAGCAAATTTCAGCCAATGTCAGGAAGGAAGGGTCTGGTTCCTAGCACCAGCCAGGTCAGCCTAAGAGATCCTATACAGATCACTTCTTTTATAACACTTTTGTATTAAATAGCCCAGCTGGGTGAGACGAGGTACATTTCTCTCATGTGTGGGCTCCTGTCCTGTCCTTGTGCTGAGAGGTATGGTATTTTCTTTGCTCAGATAGCATGTGTTAACTAGGGATTGGCAGAGGATGTGGTGTTGGTATCTGTATCCAAATCAATATAGGGTTTAGGGTTCTATCAAATATTGGTTTTAGGTATTGGTGTGGATTTGATTGGTGCTGAAATAACACAAGCTCTTCTCAGGAATTTCAAGGTACCTGTACTCACAGCACCTGTAATCAGGGCTGAGATGGCCACACCATAATGAAATGCACTAGACTGCATTATTTGATTGTAACTTTAGCGCCCTCATGGTGAAGATGGAGTGTGCTCCACAGACAGCTCTGGCCAAGAGAAGGTGCACACAGGAACACAGCAGGGAAAGTCCCTTCCACCCCAGAGGCACCTGTTCCAATCCCCCCCCCCCCCAGAGTGAACACACCAATCCACCAGAAAAGTACAATGGATATCAGAAAGGGAAATGTTTATTTACAGAGGAATGAGAGGAGAAAAACAAGGGGAAACATAGGGGGAGCGGTAAAACTGTTAGGTAAAAATAGCTAGTTCTACTCACATTTCCACACTCGAGTAGTGTGGAGTTGGATTAGGGCTCACAATCTGTCAGAGACCAATTAATAAACATACCAACACATAATTCTTTGATCAAAGGGCGCACACCCTCCTCTGGCTCAGTAGCCTAAGAGGCATGTGGCAGCTTTATTTGTGATATACAGTAGTATTTATAGGAAGGAGTAAACAAAGTACTTAGCTGTTCATGATATGTGTGCGTGATCAACCAAGTCATCCCTGGTTGTATCCAGTTAAAACCAGTGTTACAACTGCTCGAGGAATGGGACAATAGATATATGGCTGCCGGGGTTGCAAAAGGGTCAGAGACTGTCGTTCAGGTCAGAGCCAGGGCCGAAAGTTCACTCAACAAAACCACCTCCCCACTTAACTAGCTACAGCCTCCCTCCTTATTCCCAATGCAGAGTCACAAGCCCCAGTACTCACAGCCCCATGCAACTCTGGGCATAGGTGCCGACTCCGTGGGTGCTCCAGGGCTGGAGCATCCATGGGGAAAAATTGGTGGGTGCAGAGAATGCACTGGCTGCTCTCCACCCCAACTCATCTCTGCTCCGCCTCCATCTTCTCCCCTGAGCAGGGGAACACGGCACGCTCAGGGGAGGGGGCAGGGCTGGGGCGGCGATTTGGGGAAGGTCCAATGGGGCAGGGAGGGGGTGGAGTTGGCGTGGGGCCGGGGGTCGAGGAGCACGTGCACCCACCGGTGCCGGGGGAAGTTGGCGCCTATGGCTCTGGGCAGCAGTGGTACTGGGTTCAGCTCCTATCTGTCCTTCTCAGGTGGTTCCTCCCTGGCATAATGCTCCTCCTGGCTCCTGTCCTGGGGTGTCCCCGATCAGCTGCCCTGTCCTTCCCAGGCTTCATGCAGGTTCTCCGCTGCTTCACTTTGGGAGGGTCCACTTGCTGCAGCCCTTCTCTCCGGGGCCACATCCTGGAGTTTCCCTCCTTTCTCGTACTGCTCCCTCTCCCCCTTTAGGAAAAAGATTTTAAGGGGCCATGTTCTCTAAACCCCAAAGGGGTTACATGATAAAATATAGGATTTATTTATTCAGAATAGCAGATTTCTTTCTTGTAATTTTCCAGAGATTACAACACGTATAACCTTGTGCCGGGGATCCCATCCAAGGTCACTCAATTAGGATGAACTACAAAGAATGGGGCAGACAAACCCCAAAGCTGGTGGATAATGGGATACTTAAATTTACCAAGTCAGCATAAAACAGCTTCTTTATTATCTCACTGATTGCCCAAAAAACAATACCGTTTCCTTAAAGCAACTCAGCCTCAAGCCTCCATCTAGGTACCCAAGTCAAATATGATGAAGATTTCTGAAAATCATATAAAATGAAAGGTTCTCTCAATCCAAAGGATTGAACTCATTACTTTCCAGGTTATTGAATATTCCAGATCTTACCCAAATACACGCTCTGTCACTTATTAACTAAACTAAAATTTATTAAAAAAGAAAGGAGAGTATGACTAATAGATCAGTACATATCAATACTAATAGATCAATACTGTAAACTCAATACAGACATGAATTTAATTCTTGAGGTTCAGATTCATAGCAGCGATTGTGAGTTTTGTAGTTGCAAAGAGTTCCTTTAAAATTTAGTTCAAAGATTATTGTCCAATATCATTTCAGGGCATTCCCATTTAGGACTGGGATTTCATGAATGAATTTCTTGTATGAAGCCTCAAGCAGATCTCAGATGACAGAATCAGAACCCAAGGGTCTTTTTATAGTGTTCTAGCATCCACTTGACTATGTAGTCCTGGATAAACAATAGGCTTTTGATATAACCTTTTGCTTTCTAAATACCAGTAATAAATTACACATCAACGTAAGGCAATTTATCCATTAGGCAGTCTATCACAAACTTCAAAGAGACATATAGACAATAACATAACTTTACCTAGGATTCATCTAAATGTTAATGTTCCCTTTTGATCTTTGAATTAGTAGCTACAGTGATAGACAGGTAGCATCTAAGATGCACACCTATATTGTTAGTTAGAAGTGATACTAATTGTGTGTATTTCAAAGTTCTAGCCTATTTAGCAAGAATGGCCCTTATTACCATTCGCATATCTTTCTAACATGACTTCAAAGGTGGGCTTTGGGTCATTCAGCCTGCAACCTGTTTAACCCTTTCTGGCCATGTATTATACTTTGTATAAGATTAGTTGCAATTATATAACAGTGGTAGTATTAATGATTTCCATGGTTGTACTTTAATTAGACAACATCACAGACCTTCGTAGGATTGTTTGGGTTTTTGTTTGGTTTTTTTGCTGTATCATTTTACAAGTGTTCTTTTTAAATGTTTTTTTCCTGAGGCTCATTTTTTCCCATATATTTCTACTTCAGATCTATATACTTAGTTTTGGAAGGCTAAACTGAAAATAAAAGGAAATTAATGGATGTCTTGAAGGCACATGTTGTGCAATCCCTCTGTTCCAATTAGAAAGATTTCTCAAGAACTGGTCTTCCAGAGGTAATTATGGGCCAAAGGTTGAGTTCTCTGTTCTAATGAGCTGTTCTGGATGCTTCTCTCAGCTAACATGGAAGTACAGAATGTATTCGGTACTTCTAATTGTTTAAACTACTCTTCCCATTTATCTTAAGTCAAATTAGTTTGATACAGTAGAAGCAGTAATACTATACAAAGGCAGCCACTAAACCCTTAACAAAGTCATTCCATGTTAGGCTGAATACATGTTTTTATGAAGCATGTTTAAATCTCTCAGTAAGTGCATAATCTATATATATAAAAGTCAAATGGTGTATGTATGTTCACTAACTCCTTCCACACCATTTGAGCTAGAGACTTGAAATTTGGTACAGTTATAGGATTTAGGGTCCTAATCAGAGTAAGAATCGAAATTTTTTTAAATCTCACCTCTTACACCCCCTAGGGGTGAAATTCTTTAAAGCCCATTAACATCAGCTGGGCAGCAGGTTAACAGCTGCTGTTCTCTGTGACATAGTTATGATGTAATAATACCCCCCTCCAATGGACCACGCAATCACTCAGCTCTCTGCCCCCTCCCCCCCTCCAACGGCCCCCGCACTCGCTCAGCTCTCTCCTCCCTCCCCCACTCCAATGGCCCCCGCACTCGCTCAGCTCTCTCCCCCCTCCCCCCTCCAACGGCCCCCGCACTCGCTCAGCTCTCTCCCCCCTCCCCCCTTCAACGGCCCCCGCACTCGTTCAGCTCTCTCCCCCCCCCGCTCCAATGGCCCCCGCACTCGCTCAGCTCTCTCCCCCCTCCCCCCTCCAATGGACCCTGCACTTGCTCAGCTCTCTCCCCCCTTCCCCCCACATCTAAATGCAAGAGAATGAAATTAATTAGACAAAATGAGACTTCTGAACAAAATTTGTATTAATAAAAAACATTGTAGTCTTTTTACATCCCAGTTTCCAATTACAAATACCCTGAACAATGCTGGGTATTTTTGCTAGTTTATAATATAATGAACTGGACTCTTTAGTTCTCTTTTACTAGTTGCGGTCCTTGTTCAAACCCAGTTTTTAAAGTTCAAAAAAGGGAAATGTACTTGGTGGACTCAAATATAGCCCTAACTGGGTGGCACTGTAATTTGCTACAAATGACCACAAGTTTTAATATTACTAAAAGAAAAATACAGGGATGATTACAGTAAATGTAACACAATATATTAACTTATTTTCATCTATTCACATCAAAGTAATGAAAGGTTTCTTACCATAGCCTGAGGGGATGTTTAATGGGCCATGCAGCAGGTTTGAAGAAGCTAGACTGCTTGGGACCAGAGGTTTAAATGTTGAGATATTTATGTTTTTTAGGTGGATACTTAGGGAATGGTTACGCTTATAGCTTTATAGCAGTTTTGGTTATACCTGTCCTCATATACAGCTATAGCAGCGGTTCTCAAACTTGTTGAGACCGCGACCCTTTTTTGTTCTTCGGCAGCGCGGTGCGACCCTTGCATGTCCGCCGAAAAGCCACCAAATTAAATACTTCCACATTCGGCGGCTATTTTCGGCAGACATACTGAGCGCTTCCGAGAGCACTCGGTATGTCCACCGAAAAGCCGCCAAATGCAGAAATAATCAATTTGGTGGCTTTTCAGCAGCAGCAGGAGCTCGCAACCCCCCCTGGGGAGCACTCGGTGACCCCCCAGGGGGTCGCGACCCCCAGTTTTAGAAACCCTGAGCTATAGGGATAGCGTTATAGCATGTCCACACTGAGACTTGCCGGCGGTATATTATGGCCACATTTGCAGCACTTGCAGTGGCACAGGGAGTGGTGCATTATGGGTGGCTATCCCAGCATTCAGCTGACTGCAACGTGTTTTTCAAACGAGAGGGGTGAGGGGGAACGTGTTGTGTGTATGCGGAGGGAGAGAGCGAGTGGATTTTCGTCATTCGGAGAGCCTGTCAGCAAGTTTCCTTTGAAATACAGAGCCTGCTAGTCTTCTCTGTCACACAGGCTCCCTCCATAAACATTTGCAGTGCTTATCTGCCTAGTTAAGAGAGAAACTCTGAAAACATACTTCCGCATTCCTCCAGCCGAGTTCAAAACAAATGGAAGAGACGTCAATTGCCTTAAATGTCTCGGGGCGTCTCCAGAGATCACTTAAAGCACTTGAAGTGTTAATACCCATTCACACTGGAGATAATACGGAGCAGTCAATATGCAATAGCTGTTAATCCTCGGGGAAGGGAGGATTACCATGACCAGTATAACTGTGGGTTTATAGCGCACTACGTGCCTTGCCAGTGTGGACGGGTAGGGAGTTATAGCGCTCCTGGAGGATTTATAGCGCTATAAAGTGCCAGTGTAACCAAGCCCTTAGAGTTCTGTGCTATACTTAGGGCATGGCTACACTTGCAGTTGTAGAGTGTTGGGGGTTAAACCAGACTTCGGAGACTGCAGCAGGGAAAACACTGCCCTGTGTTTACACTCTCAGCTGAAAGCACACTGGCATGGCCACATTAGCAGCTCTTGCAATGCCACAAAGAGCAGTGCATTGTGGTAACTATCCCAGCATGCAAGTGGCTGCAACATGCTTTTTAAATGTGGGGGGTGGGATGGAGTGTGACAGAGAGTGTGTATGTGGGGGAAGAAAGAGTGGGATTTTGGGGAGCTGAGAATGTGTCAGCATGTTGTCTTGTAAGCACAGACAGCAGCAGACCGCCCTCCCTCTCACCTCTCTCTCACTCACTCACAACAGCAGCATTCCTCAGTAATGGTTGCTTTGTCCTGGATAAGCATGTCGGCTATCAGAAATGGAGCTTTGAAAGGGGATATCTGCATGCCTGAAGTCGATCCCAAAACAATGATAAGAGTGGCCAATTGACTTAAGAGGATTATGGGACATTTCTGGAGGTCAATCAGAGTGCAGTAATGCAACATCTTGTTTACACTGACACCCAGGCATTTCAGCCGAGGCGCAGAAAGGGTTATGCTTCTCATGGAGGTGGATTACCAGGTGCGCTCCAGCTTCAGCGTCCAGGCGCTCTAAATGCCTTGCCAGTGTGGACAGGTCGGGAGTTAGGGCGCCCGGGGCTGCTTTAATGCGCTCTAACTAGCAAGTGTAACCAACCCTAAGTGTTCCTGTTGGGTAAGACCATATGATATACGATCTTGTTTGCTTTGGGTGTGTGGACCTTAAAGATCCCCTGGCACCTTCTGGTAAGATTTTTCCAAAATCTGCCTTTGCTCAATGGTTATTTAAAGAGCTACACATAGGTATTTGGCTGCTAAACTCTGTCCTACAGGTGGCCGCATTTCATTAGTGATGTATAGATGCAGTTTGTGAAATCCTTAGGCATGAAAGATGTCACATCAGATCACATATTTTTTCATTAATTGTCTATTTAGAGATATACAATATATCTTAATCACAGACTAATTGAAACCAGGACCATATTTCTTGTAAGCTTTCTATCCTTTTACTCATTTGAGATATCTAAAAGGTTACCATGACCTGTTACTAAGTTATTAAGGTAAAGTTTCTAGGTACCCTTTTGAAGTTTTAAGACTTTTGGAAAATTAATTTACTGGCAGTCAAAGATGCCCTTAGAAGAAGTATCTACTATAATTTATCACTGGTTGGTAAAGTCTTATATCACCCTAAAATGAATATCTTTGGGTCACTGGGTATATCCAGCTACAGGATCACACTGCTTCTTTCATTCTCTCCTCCCATATATGTAGTAAGGACCAGTTTCTCGGAGCTGCTCAGTGCCTGCTGAAACACCTGCAATTCCCATTGATTTCAAGGGGTGTTCAGCATCTGTCAGGGTTTAATCCTGAGTCCTCACTGCATTCTACAATTCCACCATCTACACCTATTTTTCCTATTCACCTCAGGGTGTATTCTGAATGGCACCTGCCACTGGCCATCCTGGGGATTAGCTCTGCCAGTTGGTGCGCCCTCTACGGTGGTGCCTCTCCCATCATCCTCTCACCCTGCAGACTCACCTTACTCCAGGAACCACAGTATCCTCTTCACGACTTGGTCCTCCAGCTGGGTCACCATCGGTGTCTCTCCTTTTTGGGGTGAGCCAAAGTTCTTCCATGGAAACAGTCCCAGGCAGTCTTCTCCTGTGCTGCCCTTATGATGCCACGTCCCCATTGGCTGGTAGGGGAACCTGGATTCACTCTCTACTCTAGGTTCCAGTCAAGGGACCCTCAGCTCAGTAGTTCTGCAGTCCACCCTCTTGGCACCTTCCCTGAACTGCTTCCTGGTTCCCCGTCTGGGACTACCAGCTCCAAACCTCCCTTCCCAGGGAGTGACTGCAGATTACTACCCTGCTTCCCAGGGAGTAACTGCCCTTACCCAGCTGCAGCCCCTTCTGCAGTCAGCTCCTGTGCTTTATAAGCCTCTCCTATTCCTGTCCCGTTGAGCCTCATTTAACCAACTCCCTGCTCCTTGCAGCATGGGCAGTTAATTGGCCTACTTCGTCACCTTAACCCCTTCCAGTCCCAGACACCCAATCACATTAGCCCTGAGCATTTAGTCTCCATCTCGGGTTGTTTTTGGTGTATTGAGACTCACTTCAGTTCTAAGGGGGACATGATATAAAACAGTGATTCTCAACTTTTTTGGGCTCAGGACCCATTTGTAAATGTATGGCCTGTCACAACCCATTCAACAGCCTGGCATTGGAGACCCTGGAGTGGTTTCGACTGGGTCCTGCCCTCGGGGGGTGGGGGAGAGGAGGGTTGAGTCCTGCTCAGCACTCACCCCACGGTGGCAGCTTCTGCAGCTCCTGTGTTGTAGGGCTGACTGGGCTCATGTCTCGGCTCCTGCCCACCTGACTGAACCAAATGTGTGTGAGTGGAGCTGTGACCTGGCTCATGGTGTTGCAGGGCCACTCATTCAAATTTAGCTTACCCAGACTCCCGTCATGATGGCTGGGTAAACTTGAGTAGTGCTGGGGCCCCAGGGCTGCAGCGCCTGGAGCAGGGAGGCAAGTCTGGCTAGCCCAGGGGGGACAGGAGCCACAGGAGCTGCTGCGTGATCCTTTGAAACATTCTGGTGACTCAGTTTTGGGTCCCAACCCACAGGTTGAGAAACCGTGATATAAAGTATTTATGGTTCCTGTGGAAGGAGTTCCTGTGGACTAGAGTGCGATTTTCAAAGAATGCTTACTTCTCCTTGGAGCTGAGGCTTGTGGGTAGGAGGGTAGGCAGATAGCTGTTGCCTCATACATGCTGTTTTCAGACAGGGACTTGACAGAATGATCCATTTCCTGTTTTTTTGAAGGGTCTTAATTGACCCTTGAGAGCACAGTGAAGGCAGAGGAAAGGCTTCCCTATCTGCTGCTCCCAATCAGTTGCTCACCATGAGTACAATCACAAGGATTGTGGGATGTGAACAGAAAGGATTGTGGGACAGAGGTTATGACAAAAAATCATGGCTCATTTGGGGGATTCAAATGGAGAAGCTTTGAAACCTCTGTAGTAGGCAATCAGTATAACTCCTATTCTCTACACTGTCTTCAAATAAGTGTTTGGTGACTCTTTTCTATGGGTGCTATTGTAAACAGTCCTGCTCCTTTTTACTGGAAAATGTATTAAAAAAGAAGACCTTTAGCAGGATGTTACGGGATTTACAAGTAGCAGGTAAAATTTTAGTAGAAAGCTGTAAAACATAGATGCTTTGAAATGAAAATGCTTTCATGTATTCACTGCCAAAGAGTTCTGATGGCAGCATTGTACAGGGCATATTTTCAGTAGAGAAGTGCAGAGGTTAAAACCTGTTCTGACACCCCATTTTTAATCTGAAATTCAACTCTCTGTAAAATTCTTTCTGCAGCTTTAGTCAGTCAATGAGGGCAAATCTGAGAATGCAGAATTACAAAGCAATTGGTCAGGCATTCCATATAGGATCTTTAATGCTTTGTCTAGGAATCCTCTGGTGTATAGTTCTAAGTGCATTTGTTCTGCATGTTAATCATATCTATAAACTCTATTATAGAAAAATAAGGGATGCTACTAAAGTTAATCAGGGACAAAGGACCAATATGACAAGGACATTGTGACAGAAAAGTGGTAATGAGCCACTAGGTTTAACAATCGGGGAGCTTAATCTGGAAAGTGATGCAATATTCATTTGGATATTGACGTCTTTATTTGCTTCTAAAATGCTAGGGTTAAATGAGCGATGACAAGAACACATGGGTGAGAGAAGTTGAAAGAGAGTTCCCAGGAAACCAAAGAAGAGAGAAAGAGCAGGGCATGGGGGGAATTCTAATGTGAATTAAGATTCACAGTTCTTAAATGCACTCTTTAGTGCAGTGGTTTTTAAAGTTTTTTCATTTGCAGACCCTTAAAAAATTTCAAATGGAGGTGTGAACCCCTTTGGAAATCTTAGCCATAGTCTACAGTCTCCCTGAGGTCCATGAATCACTGGTTGAAAATCACTGTTCTACGATAATGACAGCCTTTTGCAAATCTTTTCACCATAACCTGTGGACACCCAAGTGTCTGCAGACTACAGGTTGAAAACCACTCCTACAGTGAATGGTTCTGACCTGTGGCTGGAGAAAGCTGTGCTTCTTGACTAGTATTGCTAGGCTTGCAAAAGCCGGAACCTCAGATGTAAACTTGCCATATCAAGAGTTTTTCTGATTTAAAATAAATAGGAAGACACTGAAACTTTTCTACTTAAAATGGATAGCCTACAGGTTATCCAATACTCATACACATTCAACCACAGCACAGAAAACAAGACTTTAAAATGATTGTGTGTGTTTTTGCTAGAGCTGGACAACTACCTTCTTTTTTGGTTTGTGGATTGTTCTGATTTTTTTAAAAAAAATTCAGTTTGTGTTGAATCAAAATCAATCTTTCTGGACATAAAAATCGACAAACTGAAAAAAGCTGACAGAAATGTTGTTCAGGGTTGAACAAAATGTTTCATTTGACACCATTTCTGGCATTTTTAACTTCCTTAAAATATAAAGGTAAGGGAAATGAAGGGCCTTTTTCTCCCTCTTCTGAACTTTAGGACAGTGGGTTGGGCATTCAGCCAGGTTGGGGGAGGGTTTAATTCCTGCCCTGGAGCAGAGACTTGAACTAGGTCTCCTCTGTTAAATGAGCACACCAACCATCTGGCTATTCTGGGGTGGAGTTTTCTCAGTCTCACGTGCTGAAACTGTTTCACTTTATATAAAATTCCTGAATCAACATTAGGCTAGAGTGAGAGAATGACTCTATAGCCTAATGGTTAGGACACTCATGTGGGAGTCCCTGTGCCCAATGACTAGTTATTTATACACAGTGGAACTACTTCAACAGGAGAGACAAGGAAAGCTCCCACTCAGAATAGCCAATAGTCTGTTGCTTAGGGTGCACAGAGAAACGCTGTGTGTCTGCTGAAATGCTGCCGAAACCAGAAGAGTTCAATATGGTGACTTTTCGGTGGACATACCCGGGGGGCGGCAGCGATTGCGGCAGAGCGAAAAGGGGCTCAAACCAAAGAAGTTTGAGAACCCCTGTATGCTGTGCAAACACAGAGCAAAAAGACGGTCCCTCCCCCAATCTAAGTATAAGACAAGAGACATTAGATGGATACAGACATAAGGACACAGTGAGACAGTGTCAGTCACCATGACAGGCAGTGGCCTTGGAGCACCAGAGGCTTAATTCCTGTAAAGTTTTTTGTAGACATCACAGCAAAGAAGAGTTTTGAGGAGGGATACACATTCTTTATAATTAAAGACCAAATTCTACTCTTCTTACTCACACAGGTAGTCCCTCTGAAGTCAATGGAGCTAGTGACATGAGTACTGCAAAGAGGTTTGGGCATTCAAAGTGGTCAAGGAATTTAGAAAACCAAAGCAGCAGAATCTAGTGGTACATGCACTGGAATAGGATGCACGGCTGACCTCCGTGAATTTTGCAATGGTAGGTGTGGCTGACTCCAGGGCCAGCATCTGTAAAATAGTAATAATACAAATAATAATCGTCATCTACCTCTGTAGAGTATCTGAGTAGTAAATAAACATGAAACATGGTGCTGAAGATAAGTTCCAGGTATTATACTGCTAAATTTTGAAAACAAATACATGCTTAGTAATTAACGTGCAAAGATGCACAATCGGTAAGACACAATGATAAGTGAACAAACATGTTTAACAGCTTTGAAGATCATAAAGGAAGCGTCCACCTTCACCCTTCATGTGGCCTGTTCAACAGTCAGAGAGAATTGTGGTCCCTCAGCCCAAGGGAGCTCAAGAACTGCCCCATCCCTAGGACAGAGCTTCCTGGTGACCCATAAAGGACAGGGAGGAGGCAGGGTTGTGCCCTTCCCTAGGCAGCAGCCCATAGTGTGGAACAGGCACAGGTGGGGAAAGCACCTGCATTCCATAAAGGGCTGTAGTTATGAGCATGCTCCAAGGAATCCTGGAGATTCCCTAGAGCTGCATCCTAGCTCTCTTGGGCTTCCCTTGGGGCAGGGCAGCTCTGCACCACCTGGACTGCGCTCTGGACCGAGCCTAATAGGCACAGTCTCGCTCTGGCTTTGTCTTTTTCAGAAGAACAAACATTCTGGCCAACATGGATGCCTAAAGTTTGGCCCCAAAGCCCATATTTAGGCACCTAAATAAATGTGGCCTGACTCCCGAAGGTGCTGAGTCCCTGCACATCCCATTGATTTCACTGGGAGTTGTGGGGTGCTCAGCAGTTCTGAACTTGCTGCTGACTGTAGGCCCAGGCTCAGTTGTGCCCAACTGCATAATGAGACGAGCTGCCGATGCAAAAACCCTTTTCCTTTTAGCTCCTGTTCTGATTTCAAATGCAAGCGATGTGCAAGGTCAGGCATAATTATTGGCATAGTGGCAAAGTGCCCACGAGCATGTCTTGATTCATTTGTTTTAGGACAATTAGATTTAGCACAACTCCTTGGGAGTGGCACTCCGGCGGACAGCTTGCGGGGAACTAATCTTCATTTTTCATTGTTAACACAAAATTATGCACACTTGAAATGTCTCCCTTCGCCTGTGTCCAGTGCGGCAGAACGGAGCCGGGCAACGTCCTAAGGACTTTCAGCATCTAGACCAGCCCCCCAGAGCTTTGAATCCTAGAATCCTCCTACATGCAACGTCTTTCCAGTCTCTTCCTCCCTTTTCTCCCTGACATGTGACTTGCTACCTCAACTGCCCAGCCCCTACTGGGGGAGGAATTGAAATGCTGAAGCCCAGAGGCCAGATTATTTCCCCTTATTACCAGCACAAAGGAGACCATCCACAGGGCTCTCCCTCTTTCTGTGCAGAGCAGGAGGTCACCTGTCTGGCTGGACCTCCACTAGCGAACCCTCTTGAGGCTGCATTGATTTTTGCACAGCCCTCACCTACATATGGGAAACTGCTTAATTGTGATCCTGAGCATTTGGGTAATCAGACTTTCATGGCAGCACATCTCTAGTGGAGCCCCTCTGCCTAGGTACAAGCACAAAAAATTGTCTATTCAGAGCCCACCCCACTGATAAGTAAGTTTAAACGTCATTTCTGGAGGCAGACAATGCTGCCTTATCTAGGATCACAGATGATCCGGCCCCAGGAGTCAAAGTCTGCTTGGCAGAACAGAGGGCAACTGTAGCTACCAGGTAAACCAGTACCACGTAAGCCAGCGCATATTTATTTCATCTAAGCTTTTTTCATATATATATATATATATAAACTAGATGGCACCTTAGTACACATTTAAATATGCACTCATCTAATTTGGGCTTTCGTGTGTTTATGCATGAGGAATTCTTGGAAAAGTGGGGGGGAAATGGTGGGTGCTGAGCTCCCACCGGCAGCCCCTCCTAAAGCCCCCCCTCCCCTAGCGCCTCCCATGAGCCGGTGGGTGCCACCAATCAGCACCTTCCCCTTCCTCCCCATGCCTTCTGCCGGCTGTGGGCAGCTGTCAGGGTTCAATGAGCAGGTCCCATAACCACTTTGTACAGATGGATGAGGCAGGGTAGAAAATTAACACACCTCCCTGCCATGCACGGAGAAAGCAATGGGAATGAGGATGGTTTGGGGGGCAGAGATGCTGTTCTGTGCCCCCAACCCCATTTGGACCAAAGCGCCAGCCCACCCAGGACAATCATGCAGAGTGTGGGGTATGTTTGGTGTAGGTGTTTGTGATGCAGGGTAGGTTGGGGGCACAAGGGGGATAGGCAAGGCTAAGGGTGCATATAGGGTGTGTGAAATAGACAGGGGGCACATCAGTGCTTATTTTGTGCTTGGGTTGGCAGGAGCTCAGCCCCCAAATCTCTTTCATTATCAATTAAGCCCTGATGAAAAAGTATATTCAGCTTTCCTAATGCACATCCCCCGTCAACTCCTCAGCTCTTCCCAAATATTTGTAAACCATTTGTGGTGCAGAATGTGAACGCTTAGAACCAAGCTGGCTTTAAATTAGTGGGGAAATAAATGTCTGCTGCTAGTTGTCTGGCCTCTGTGGTCTGTAAATACTTTTTAATCAGACAAAGGGAATATTGACACCGCCGCACCGTGACTCAGCAATAACTCCTGAGCAAAATATTGCTTCCTGATGAGTCTGTGCATTTTCCAGTCTTGACAAAAAAACATGTTGAATCTCCTTCCAAGGTATTTCCATCGACTCATATTGATTCTTCCGCAAATGTTAAATCATTTACACTGCTATTAGATTATTTCCTCTGAATTCTCTTCTCCCCCCCCCCCCCAGCATGTGGATGTGTGAGGAAGCACATCACTCTCTTTTAAATGCTGTTTCCATCTTCCTCTGCACTAGAGCAATTTCCTGCATGTTGCTAATTAATTCTCTTAATGATACAAATGTCCCCAGTACAGTGTCTTGTTATGAGAGATGCTGCTCCAAAGTTTCCTCCTTCGGCGTTTATAAGAGCTCTGAGTTCATTATTTAATGAGTGACTCGAGAATCTATGTTTTTCTTTTCTCTCTTCAGATGGTCAAGCTCCCTGCTCTCCTGTCCTCCCGGATGACCTTATCACCCCAGGCATGTTCTTCCCTGGTGTAGCCAGGATGGGTCTAGAGTTGTCTCACATTTGTTCACCTAACCACATATATTCAGTAAAGTCCAATTATTATATTTGTTTTTCTCTTATTAAAATCTGAGGCAACCTCAGCATCTGCAAGCTGATCTAATTAAGATACTCTTGGTCTGGTCCACAATCATGAGCAATTTTAATAACCTAGATACATATTGAAGCACACTTTTTCAAAGTGATAACTTATTTGATTTTGCACAAAATGTAATTATTGATCAGAATTATTTCTGTTGGGTTTATATTTCAGAACTTTGTTGGAAAAAACAGTAATGCGGATCCAGCCCAGTGACCTAGTATTTCTGCTCTGTGCTGTCTTGTCTGAGAGCTGTGTTCAAATTCAGACATCTCTCCAGTTCCTTCTTACCACCATATGGCCTGAGCTGGGATCATGGCCTCTTTTACTCCGCACATAACCTGTAAAAGTATAATATTGGTAAATAATTTGTATATCTTAGCTTGGTAGTTATTGCTATAGTTAATGTATATAGTATAGAATAATTCCCCCCACCCAACTGGGGATTGAAGAACTGAATCTCCTTCTCTTGCTCCTTCTCCATCGGGTACAGGCATCAACGGTGCCTATGTTGTCTGTGTGAGGCACATATCTCTGTGAATTGCAGTGTCTGCCAATTCTTGTCACCCACAACTCAAGAAACCAGAGAGCTGTGACTGAAAAAGTTTTTCATGGAAGAAGCTATGAGGCCCCGCTCTGACCTGGAGCTGGGATACCCTCCTGTACCTCAGCCTCAGCTGACCAGCAGTTCCACTCCATGGACATGCCTTGGAACAGAGCCTCTAACACTGAAGCCTAAGTATTTTTTCAACAGGGCTCCCTGTGAAAATAAAGGACACGCATGGGCATAAGGATAGATCCTCACAGAAGACTGCCAAGAGGAAAAGCATTACCTCCCCGAGCTGGTCCAGGTCAGATGAGACGTGGATGGAACCACGGAACCGAGGCTGTCAAAATCCCCCAGACTGGAGGGAAAAGTATGCAAAATGAGAGATCTGACCGTTCCCCTGGTGACTGCAGTACCAAGGGGAAAGTATAGACGTACTCCAGCCTCATCTACGAGTTCAGGTGCAAGCTCATTGTTGGTATCACCTCATTTACCCAGAGACCCAGAGCTTCTCTGCCGTCTCCAGATGGCACCATTACTCCTTCATCATGTGACAGATAAGTTGGGGCCTTTGGCAGTTTCTGCTGGAATTCCCTGGACTTTGGGCCTTATGGAAATCTTTGTAACCAGAGGATATATTCCTCCCCTGTTCACACTCCTTTCTGGCCCTGCGCTCCTAAGGGATGTCCTCACTGCAGATGAGGAATTATTACCAGTGTCTCAGATGCAGTTCTGTCTCCAACCGTTCAGCAGGAGTGATCCCATACTGATGACACCACCGCTACCAATGGGCCTATCCTCTGAATTGGAGGACTCCGAGAAGGTAGCGGCACCAGTGTCTCCACTGAGTCACAGGAACCCCAACAGACATCCGAGAGGCTATGCTTACCATCCCTTCAGATACGACCTCCACCCCACAGGGACCGTTAGTGCTGATTCCTGTGGGACCCACCACAACCAATTGATCCTTCTTTTTGGCCTTAGTGGGGCTCTTGGGGCCCCTGTGGCAGGATTCCGGACCCCTCCCAGGAGTTGTACTGCTCCTCCCCATCTCATTAGCTGGAACTCTTGGTGTACGAGGCAGAAAAGCCAGAATCAGTTCCACTGGTACTGACTATTCCAGTGGGAGCTTCTCTGCCGTCTCCAGATGGCACCATTACTCCATCATCTTCTGCACCAGATAATTACCATCAGTACCGAGAGCCGTGACAAAGGGTTGCTAACAATCTGCAGATGCCATTAAGGACATCAGGACACTCAACATCAGCTCTGGGGTTTGCCAGCCTCTCTGCTCCCTCCTCCCAGAGAGCAACCATGGGCCACTTGACTTGTCCCCCAAACACATCTACCAGGGAGTGACTGCAGACTGCCTCCCTGCAGCCTCCTTCCTGCTTTCAGCTCCCTGGTTGTTTCCACATGGGAGAGCTTCCCCTAACTAGGGATTTCCTCTCAGCCTTCAGCCCAATCAGTTTCTTGGCCCCTCTGACCTCCATTAACCCCTTTAGGGCAAGTATGGGATACTCCATCACATATATGTATGTCTGAATTGCAGCCTAACATATTAAATCAGCCACCCCGAAAGTCATGGGTCTCTTAACTCTACCACCTGTAATGCAGTGAGATTCAGAGTGATTGATAAAAGTCCCAAATCTTCACGTTCAATGCAACAACAGTCAATGGGCAGTCACTGAAAGTGAGAACTTTTGAAATCTCAACTTTCTATCAACTAGAAAGAGCCTCAGCATTTCCAGTTCCATATTCAATGACTGGTAACCAGTTTATTTGACACAGTGTGCACTGCTGTAATGAAATGCTGTACACATTGCCAGGAAATGACAACCTCCTATGAGGTAAATGAAAATATACTAGTACATTCAAAACCTGTTAATGCAACTATTAAATCTGAGAATTTAAATTAAAAAAGGAAGTAAAATTCAACTGTAAGGATTCCCACAGCCACAATAACTTGAACACATTGCATAATATGTAATATCTTAGATTAACATTATTAAATGTATACCTTTATATATAAAGTATGTGCAGTGTGGTTGAGTTAATGCTGCTGAGGGAACCATAACTTTTGGATTTCCTGACTTCTGTGTATTTAAATACTTACCCTTAAAGTTGCATTAATGTAGGGTTCTGCATTTAATTTCTTTGTATTTTTTAAAAAATGGCATCTAAGTCATTGACACAATTCTGTACATGAATGGACATTAAACTAGGCTTTCATTGTGTAGGGTCCCCCCCCCCCCCCCGACTAAACTGTTTGTTTTCTTTTGGGTTTTTCCTAGATGGCAGAGTCTGAAACGGAGTTCTAAAGAGGATGGATCTAGACTGTTCTCAGTGGTACCAGATGACAGAACAAGGAGGAATGGTGTCAAGTTGCAGTGGGGGAGGTTTAGGTTGGATATTAGGGAAAACTATTTCACTAGGAAGGTAGTGAAGCACTGGAATGGGTTACCTAGGGAGATGGTGGAATGGGTTACCTAGGGAGGTGGGTTTTTAAGGTCAGGCTTGACAAAGCCCTGGCTGGGATGATTTAGTTGGGGGTTAGTCCTTCTTTGAACAGGAGGTTGGACTAGATGCCCTCCTGAGGTTCCTTCCAACCCTGATATTCTATGATTCTATCATCCTTGTTGCCACAGTTAAATATGCAACTTCCATATGAGAGAACATACCACCTACACGTCAGCAAAATCTTTTTACATTATGTTTTTACATAGAGATGGCTGTAGCATAACTCCTGACATCCCTTCATTTTTACATTTAGATTGCTATGATTGTCTATTCATTCTCCCCCAATAACTCTGCTGGATGCAGGGAATCTCTAGAGTGGAAAGGAAAATAGCTGACTATTACATTTTGCTCCCACATGTATAGATGCAGCACACATAGACTCCAAAAAGGGTTACACTTGTGGGACTAGGAACAAAATCCAGCCCTGTGTGTTTATCATGCACATTGCCATGGGTGTAGATATTACTAAAGCATCAGTTGTGCCACATGATGGGTGAAAAAAGTAATACTAATAAATATAAATAAACCAACCCTAGATTATATAATTCAATAATCTCCAATGATAACCTCATTTAGAGCAGCTGCTGCTGCTCTTACTCACCCTGAGTAATACTTTACTCTTCGAGTGCTCCCATTGATTTTAGTGGGACCATTTGTGGAATAAGAGACTGTGTCACTTTGGGGTTTCACCCAGCGCAGTAAGGGATTGTGTCACCGCCCGCCCGGTAACCCTGAGTGCTGCTCTGCTGTGCAGAGCCATGACACCAGCAGCCTGCTCACAGCACAATGGCCTCATCCTGGTTTTCACCAGCCTGGTTATTCATTGCAGGATGATCCCCTCAGCTCTCCAGTCCTGAGTCTCCCCAAACCATCTCCCGGCAGTGTCCAGGCCCTCTCACTGCACCCTTGAAGAAGTTACCGAGTTTGCTTCCTCCGAAGAGACAGAGCGCATGCCAGCCTGGTAGCTTGGCTGGTGATTTTACCCTTCAGTTTGAGACACAGCCCGGATACGGTTTTGTAATAAAACAAGAATAAGTTTATTAACAAAGAGCAGATATGTAAGTGATAAGTAAGAATAGAAGAGGCAGGTATGGTTACAAGTAAGACAAAACAAAACTTGCTTCCTAGTGACTAAGACTTAATATCAACAAGTTACAATCTTTGTTTAAGCAGGTTTCATGCCTATAGTCAGTTTCCAGCTATTCTTGATTCTCGAGTCAAGAGGATCCATTTTGCATGAGCTCAAAGGGTTCCCCCCCCCCGCCACCTTTGTCCCTTTGGAATTTTGCATCCGCTTACGTCTCCCATGTTCCAAGAGTCTGGAAGGGTTCCTGGGAGTGCCGTCTCCATCACCTCTTGAGATTAAGTGAACATTTTGCCTCTCTTGCTTGATGGCTTTATTTACCTTACACATAAAGGTGCTTTTCATTGTGTTTGGTCCATTGTTCCTTCTAATTTGTTATGTCCATGTGCAGAATTAATTTTTTTAGGTGCACCAGACTAGAGGTGATGTGTGGTGGGGTTGGGGCCAAGGGGGTTCAGAGTGTGGGAGGGAACTCAGAGTTGGGGGCACAGTGTTGGGCTCTGGGCAGGGGGGAGTGAGGACCTTGGTTAGGGATGCAGGTTCTGGGGTGGGGCCGAGGATGAGGGGTTCAGTTTGTAGGAGGGGGTCAGGACTGGGGCAGAGGGTTGGGGTGTGGGGCTGAGGGCTCTGGCTGGTGTGAAAGCTTTGGGGTGGGTCCAGGGAGGAGGGGTTTCAAGCTCAGGCTGCCCATGGGCTGTGGCAGGGAGAAAGGACTCCCCCAGCCCTCTCACTGTAGCAACCCGGGGCTGGGGGAGAGCACCTCTCCCTGCTGGGGCAGCTCCAGGGTTGGGACTGGGAGAGAGGCACTGCTCTCTGGCTGTGGCCCTTGATAGCCTGCTGTGCAGCTTAGAGGGAACTTGGTCTCACCTTGCTTAATTTACACTGAGACACAGGCAAATTGCTGAAACAACAGTCCTTTGTCTAGGACAGGCTGTGTTAGGCACTGCTTGCCCAGCACATTTTTGGAACATATTTCTGGCATGCACCTATAGTATACCTATACATCACCAATATGTACATTATGCAATAATATGAATTACCAGAGTGTTACCAGTTTCCATATAACACCTTACAAGAGCCCTTTTTAGATCTAGATTATGACTATAGTAAGATGGGGCAAAGACTGTGTCAGGCCTGATGAGTTATGGATAGTGTGCCCACTGCCAATTGGCATTGAAGGGGTCCTTGATGTAGTAAGATGAGGCCTTGAAACATAGCCTCTTGGTATCAGAGGCCTGGTATGCAGCCTGAGGCCTGAACCAAAGGAATGGTCAAGACTCTGCTAACATAAAGCAAAGTTAAGCTGTGAGCCAGAGGCAGGCCCTGCTCACAAAAGTTAGCAAGAAGAAGGCTGCTAATTGGACATGTACACATATCTAAAGGGTATCAAGCACTAATAGGATAAACATGGACCAGGATGGCACCATAACCGTCTGGTACAAAGACATTCCACGGAGATAATGAAGAACAAGTTAACCCATCCTAAAAGGCAGGGTCAAAAGTCAATGGATAGACTTGTTTGTTCAAACCAACATGTACCAGGAGAGATGCAGCACCCCATCATGCAGAGGGGTTGTACTTTGATATGTAAGGCGTGATATGTAACTTGTCTGTGTATAAGAATGTATCTGTGAGTGGATGTCTCTGTCTGGCCTAGGGGGAAGTGATAAATCCCACCACTGACTGAACTGGTCCATTGTCAGGGAGCACGTATGTACTAGCAGAACTGTAGACATCTGATCCGGGGAACTAGAGACTGTGTTTTGTTTGGCAATAATCCTGACCAGGTGCCTTCATACCTTATCAGAGTCTGTGGTCATTGGGCAGATCACCCAAGATCTGCTGTGCCAGCTATCTGCAGAGAGCTGAGACGGCCCACAGGGAGAACACACATGCACACAGACGACTGTTATCAATGTTGGATAGAGCAGAGTACCATACTGGTGACATCTGACGACATCTGTGTTCCATGTAGTTCACAGCCCACGTATTAGTGGCAGAACTTGACTTTTAGCAGATCAATTGAATGCTGTTCTTATGGAAACTTTAGCTCAGCTGTCAGTACTGGTAAGATAACAGGAGTTCCATTTTTATCTGTAAAAACAGTGACAATAAGCAATCAAATGCTTTACTGCATTCTTGAGAGCACGTCTAGCAGCTCAGGGAGTTGGCAATCTGGGTGCTACTCCATACCTTTTTTCTGTGTTTAAGCTATTCATAACCATTTATCCTTGTTCTTTATTTCTACCATCAAGAAAAAAAGCCCCTCATGGGTAAAACATTAAATGTCATATCAACTATTAATCAAAAAGAGGGTTCGTTACATAAAAAAATGCCCACATACATTTAATGTACGTGAAACTTAGACCTACTTTTTAATATGTTATATAGAAAAACATTTGCCATGGTAATTCAGTCAGTTAGAATTGTAGAGTGTGGGTGGGCAGAGATCAGTGAGGTGACTTCTGAATGGGAGTTCTGTCAGCTCTTTCAAACAGTGATAGGCCCAAACCAGAGCTCTGTATCCAATGCAACTCTCCCAATTTTTGGAACAGTTCAGATTCAGGCTCCTCTGTACTTTTGCTAATAAAGGGGTTCTTCCCCCCTTTCAGAAAAATAGTCTCCATAAATGCTTTTGAACCTGCCTCCTGTTCCCGTTGCAACCATTTTTCTAAATCTGTTTTTTATTGGTGGAAATAGAATAAGATTAACTAGTGGAATTTTGGGGGTAGTTATTATTTGTATCACAGTAATTCCCAGAGGCTCCAACCACAGCCTTGTTCTTCTAGACTTTGTGAAAACACAGTTGTCAGGGTTCTATTTCCCCACTCTGAACTCCAGGGTAAAGATGTGGGGACCCCGCATGAAAGACAAATCACCTCCCCCCTAGTTTATTTTACCAGCTTAGATTAAATCTTTTCCCCCAAAACCCAAACTTCTCCAGTTGGGGCTTGGAAAACGCTGCCACCACCAATCTGAGCCCCCAAAACTATGGGGTAGGGCAAATTGAAACCCCGATAGTAACACACACACACACACACACACCTTTTTACCTGGGAGAGATTCGAGAACAACGACCACAAACCCTCACTAGCTGTTAGATGTGCCTGATTCAAACCAGGATCACTGCAATGGAAATAAACAGACAGTTCTTACAAGAAAGATTTTAATAAAAGAAAAAGAGAAAAGCATAAACTCCTTATACAGAAATCAATAGATACTAAGCCTCCTAGCATCACCCAGCCCTCAATGAGCCCCCTCCCTTGGAATTTCTCTCTCTGCTAAACTTAACAGTCTAAGGACACCCTGGATCAATTACCAAGTGATACAATTCAAGAATACACTTACTGCTTGACTTTTGGTCTTCTTTGAAGACTATTGAAATGTTGGATAGAAACATAGATGTGATTCCTCCCCATAGCCAGGGAACACAGACAGACTCCGAGCAGCCGCAGAGAGAACGAAAAAAGCCCGGGAACAAAAGTGAAAGTAACCCCTTTGTCTGCCAGGTATTAGCAGCTCCGATACGTCATCCCCTCTCCTGTTTCAGGTTAACCCTTCACAGGTAAAACAGTAATTCTAAGGCACTTCATACTTATGAGAACAGTAAGAGAAGATCCCGACAAGATTCCTATCTATTTTGAAAGAAGGTGCAAAATATCAGTGTAATAAAGTCAAAGAGGAAGAGGAGAAGGGAGGATGATGGTAATGACAATAATATTAGAAGGTTTCCTAGGTTATGTGATAGTTCTGAATGATTCAGTTTTTAAATACCCACTATCCCCAATTAGGTTTACACTCACTACTCTAGTTGGTTAATTTTATGTAGCCATTCCAAAAGTGGGTCTTCAGAAAGAATTTGAAGGAGATAGATAGATGACTCTCTCTCTCTCTCTCTCACTCTCACATGGCTGTGTCAGCTCCTGTGCCTGCTTGTTCCCAGTTTGTTCCTGCTTTGCTCGAGTCCAACTCCTGCCTTGTTCCAGCTCTGCCCCTGCCTTGCCTCACTCCACCCGAGGCGCTGACTCTGTGGGTGCTCCGGGGCTGGAGCACCAATGGGGAAAAATTGGTGGGTGCTCAGCATCCATTGGCAGCTCCCCACCCCTCCACTCCAGCTCACCTCCACTCTGCCTCTGTCTCCTGCTTCTCACTCTTCCCTCCCTCCCAACACCTGTGCTGTGAAACAGCTGTTTCGAACAGCAAGCCTGGGCGGAAGGGGGAACCAAGGTGGGGATTTGGGGAGGGGTCCAATAAGGGCAGGGAGGGGCAGAATTTGGGCAGGGACTTTGGGTCAGGGGTGGAATCAGGGCGGGAGCAGAGGGAGTGCGAGCACCCATTGACACTGACAAAGTCGGCACCTGTGTCACTCCAGATAACCCAGTTCCAACCCTTGGCTCTGATTCCTGACTTCTGTTCTGACTCTTGGTTCTGCCCTCTGAGCCTGAGCACCCGTTGTTAGCCAGTGATGCTTACTGTAATCACTAGGCATAACCACTGACTATGTGCATACTCTGGGGCTGGAACACTCAGGGAAAATTAGTGGGTGCTCTGAACCAACTGGAATCCAAGCTCCCCTCACCCCATGCCCACTTCCTCCTCCTCCCCGTCCCTGAGCATGCTGCATCCCTGCTCCTCCACCTACTTCCCAGTGCTTCAACCAGCTGCCACCAAACATCAGTTTGGCGGTGTGCTGGGAGAGAGGGGGAGGAGTGGGAATGTGGCAGAGCTTGGGGGGAGGCAGGGCTGCAGCGGGGATTTGGGGAAGGAGTTGGAATAGGGGCAGGAAGGGAGTGGAGTTGGGGCAGGGACTTTAGGGAAGGGGTTGGAATGGGGCGGGAGCGGGGTGGGAAGAAGTGGGGGAGGGTGGGGCTGCTTGGAAGGGGTGGAGTGGGGGGTTGGGCCGGGTGAAGAGGGGGGTCGAGCACCCAGGAGATAGCTGAGAAGTCAGCACCTATGCCAGTAGGGATGACTGCTCACATCCTACTCTCTGACAGATAGTGAGCAGTGAACGGCAGGCACTGTCACTAGGAGGAAGTAAGATGATGGGTAGGACTCAGTAGTGGTGGTGTGGGAATCCACTGGGGAATGGACTTAATTTTGCTCTGTCTGTCTTCTTGATGAGTTATTAATAGAGCTGGTTGGAACATTTGTGATGAAATCTAAATATGCTATTTCAGTGGTCCCCAACCCCCAGGCCGCGGACCGGTACCGGTCCGTGGATCGTTTGGTACCGGGCCGCAGCCGCCTTCGCTGCAGCAGCGCCGCGGGACACTCAGCGCCGCGGGGCACTTCCCGCCCTTGTATGTCCGCTGAAAAGCCGCCGCCGTGATAGCTTCCTCATCGGAGGTAATGTATTCGGCGGCTTTTCGCGCCGAGGAAAAAAAAAAGGGGTCGTGCCGCGCCGAGGAAAAGGGGTCGCGCTGCGCCCCGGGCCGCAGTAAAATTGTAAAAGCGTTGACCGGTCCGCGGTCATACAAAGGTTGGGGACCACTGTGCTATTTCACTGATGTTGAAACATTTTATGGAGCTATATACATTTTTATGAAGTCTGAATTGAAATAGACAAGATAGATGAGGTAATATCTTTTATTGGACCAACTTCTTCCGGTGAAAGAGCCAAGCTTTCGAGCTTCACAGAGCACTCACTATCATGGACTCACAGAAGTTTAGAGTTGGAAGAGACCTCAGGAGATCATCTAGTCCAAACCCCTGCTCAAAGCGGGACCTACACCAACTCAATCATCCCAGCCAGGGCTTTGTCAAGCCTGACCTTAAAAACCTCTAAGGATGGAGACTCCACCACCTGCCTACGTAATCCATTCCAGTGAATAGTTTTTCCTAATATCCAACCTAGACCTCCTCCACTGCAACTTGAGACCATTGCTCCTTGTTCTGTCATCTACCACCACCATGTGTTGTGTGTGTGTGACTCTGGCCGGGGTGTGTGGAAGGGGCAGGGCCTCGTGTGGAAGGGACAGGACTAGGGGCTAGCCTCCCCCAACCAGCAGTTCACGCGCCACCCATGTCTGGCCAGGCAAGGGTGCACAGAGCTTTGGTTGGGTATTCTTTTGTTATACCATAGCAAAAACCTAAATAGATAGGTTAATAATAAATAAATTGGCTATGTTTGTACAGCGCCTATCTCAATGGAACTCTGGCCTGGCTGAAGACTCTAGGCAGAAGCATATGAAATAGCAAAATCTCCTGAGAAATGCTCTCCTCAGGGTAGTTCTGACTTCACTTAAATAAGCTAGTATTGGAAATCTCAAGAATCTGTTCTCACCCTCACTAAATGTGTGTGAAGAGAAGAGAGGACAGAGGTTATGTTTGACAGCTGAACAGGGCGAACACTTTTTTTAAAAGCTGAAGTATTCCAGAAAGAAGCAACCTATTGAAGTGATAATGGCCCTTGGTACAGTGAGTTATAGTACCATGCCTGCTGACCTCAGGCAGAAATTGTCAGAGATGCACAACTTGGGGTAGTTCTGCTTAGGAAACAGTTTTTATGGGGTTATTAATGCTACCAAATACAGCAACATCATAGAACACCAGTACCTAGAATAATGTGCCCTCATAAAATGTACTGAGAAGCAACCCAGGGAAAGAGAAAAGAGCCTGCTGATTCAGTTAGGGCCGTAGTAATTGACGCTCCCTTTTCACTTCTGTAGAGATACAAATGGCGTCCCTTCACTATGTGATCTGAGGAAGAGTCAGGAGAATAAAAACAATGAAGGGTCGTTGTGGCACCTTAGAGACTAACACATTTATTTAGGCATAAGCTTTCGTGGGCTAAAACCCACCTCATCAGATGCATAGAGTGAAAAATACAGCAAGCGGTGCATATATTACAGCACATGAAAAGAAGGGGGGGGGGGAGTCAGTGCTAACGAGGCCAGTACAATCAAGGTAGACCTTGCCTATTCCCAAGAGTTGACAAGAAGGTGTGAGTATAAACAGAAGGAAAATTACTTTTTGTAGTGACCCAGCCACTTCCAGTCTTTATTCAGGCCTAATTTGATGGTGTCCAGTTTGCAAATTAATTCCAGGTCTGCAGTCTCTTGCTGAAGTCTGTTTTCTCTTTCCTGGAAGCAGACTAGCACCTGGCTGAGTGATGGGTCTGTCAGCTAAGAGAAAAGGAAGACACACAAGACAAAATGCATTGTTGATGATGCTCTGCTCTTTCCTAGAAGTATCCTCAACACCACTGCTTTTTTGTTCATGGTGCTATTACACAGGAAAACAACCAATATGTGATTTCTTTCCGTACATGCAGCGGTGAGAGAGAGAGAAAGGAGCACAGAGAATAGTTGAAGAGAAATGCAGTGTTTATAGCTCTCATAAATGGGTTGAATGCAAGGCGTCTTAGATGGTATTTGATTTTGACTTAGGTAGAGTACCCTTATATGTGGGCTCCAGTGAAACACTAGATGCTACAACCCACAATCACTGCTCAATACTTCTTTCTTCCCCTCAAAAGGCAGCTTTTAAAGTTCACATGCTACCAGCTTCAGTTCCTTAAGCTTCCACTGAATGGCTCATTCTGTAGCCACAGCACATGCTGTACACACAGCACTGCTTTTTCATTGTGCGTCTAGAAAAAGGTGTTCTGCGCAACCTTGACTGAACTGTGGTTGTCTTTTGTGCTGCTCAGTAGCTTATATCTGTGGCTCCTTCTCAAATCCAACAAACTGATTTCTACACTTACAAAAGCAATGCACCTTGAAAGGTGGCCTTCTCTCTTTCCATCAGTTCAGCTGCATCGTTTCACACCTTTATTCTAAGGTTTTTGCATCCTAACTACTAGACTTCTACCAGTTTTGTGTCATTGGGCTGGTTTTCACTACGGGGGGGGGGGGGGAGGGGATCGACTGCAGATATGCAACTTCAGCTACGCGAATCACGTAGCTGAAGTTTGCGTATCTGCAGCCGACTTACCTGCCGTCCTCACTGTGGCAGCAGTCGGTGGCGCGCTCCCCCGTTGACTCCAGCTTGCGCCTCCTGGCAAGTTGGAGTTCCAGAGTCGACGGGGGCGCCACGAGTGATCGATTTCTTGCGTCTTCACCAGACGCGAGAAATCGATCGCTAACAGATCGATCGCTACCCGCTGATCTGGCAGATAGCGAAGACCAGCCCCTAGTTGCTACTCAGTAATTTATCCACAAAGGGGCTTTGATTGGGTTTAGGATCTGGCCTTGTAGCTCCAATCTATAGTCAACCATATAAGAGTGATAGAATCATAGAATCATAGAATCTCAGGGTTGGAAGGGACCTCAGGAGGTCATCTAGTCCAACCCCCTGCTCAAAGCAGGACCAATCCCCAACTAAATCCTGGGCTGCAAATACTGAAAGAACAGCAAAGGGTTGAAGGACACAAAATATTTTTTCATAACTGTTCCTCCTTGTTTTGGAAGCTTGGAAGTTAAATCCATTTTCTCACTGGAAAGGTAATATGCAGGATCCCGGCACTGATTTGTTACTGCACCATATCATAGATTCCACGTGGGCTACGCCCTTAGCCTTGTTTTTTTATTGTTGTTGTTTTTGTTTTTTTGAAGTAACAATCATGAAAGCATTTGTTATGAAAAAATGAGACACAAATAATCACATATTTTTTAAGCACCTCTAAGAAGAAAGTTGTTCACATGCTAGGCCTTCTGCCTGGACCCTGTCCATTTTAAATGGAAAAACTGAGCTGGGGAGCGGTTATTGGCCAGAAGGCAGTCTTAGGAGCCAACAGCATGCGCCTATCTAAAAAAGCTGTATTGGCTGTGCTGTATGGGTCAGAGTGTAGAACTGGATGTGCTCCTATTGCTTGCTTGCCTGAGTCTGTTTATTTTAAGTGCATGCTTATTAAGGCAACGTGAGTACAGTGGACATGCTAGTTAAGATCAGAATTAGTGGCTTCAGGTCCAACGTATGGAGTGAGAAGAATGCATCACTTAAGTACATTAGCTCACCATGATGCCTTTGTGGCACCATACCAAATTGTGCCCCTTTATTTACACTCTTCCATATGTCTTACACGATCTTCACAAGTTATCATCTACTCTTTGATAACCTTTTATGTACTGGTACAGCTGTGGGAAGCTTCATTGGCAGTGGTACTCTGAAAAGGGACTCTGTAAAAACATTTTTGTAAGGTCACAAGTAGAGGTGGTTGGAAAATATGCAGATAACATCTTTCATTGGAGAATGCAGTTCTGTTGACATTGAAATGCGTCACAAAAAATCACATCAATTTAACCAAAATTTTGTTTCAGATTAAAACCAAGAAAATAAGCTCTGGCAATGTCCCACTTCAACATTTTTTGAACAAAATGTCTTGATTTTTCATTTTTAAATGACTTTTCATTTCCATTTTATGAAATATCATATAGTGTATAAGACTTTTAATCGTTTAAATCCAATTTATTCATCTAATTTTTCCCCCAGAATTTTTCTTCACAGAAAATGTCAGGTTTCATTCTGATTTGGAATGAAGCCACATTTTTAAATCTCAAAAACCTTAATCAAATGGGATTTCCATCCTCTGTACAATGCTAGCTCCAAGTTTACTGCCTTTTAAGACTCCAACGCAAACTGGCCCAGTGAAAGAAAAAATATACTATCTGCCAGTCCTGCAAACGTATTCTGGGATGTGAAAGTCAAGTAAAGTTTCTTCAATTGGAATTTATAACTGCTTACTTTACCTACATATATGCCTTTTACTGCTTTATGCTCCTGTTGACCCTGTGAAACCATCATCCCAGTTATGGGAGAGCGAGTTCAATTAGATATTCACTTATATATCATTTAAAATAAATAGAAAAATATAGGAGAGGAAAATCAGAAACGGTAAAACTTTAGTGATTTGACACTGATAAAACAGGCCAAATGGATTAGCCGCCCATTAATTTTGTTTTATAGCAAATGCTCCTGGTCTGTGACCTTTTGTGCCAGAGCTCACCCCACATCCATTTTTAAAATGTTTTCTTGCTTCTCCATGATTAACTCATAAACATGGTTTTAAAATGGAAAAGCTGGTACAATAGCAGCTCAAGTGTTACTGTTTTACTACTACTCAACAAACTGATATCTCTCAATTACAACTACTCCCTTTCTGTGCCTGGAAACCATGTATTAACTATAGATGAAAAATGTAAGGATCTTGTTTCCTGCCGCACACTTAGTGAAGTCACTCGGTAAATGAAATGATGTCTTCAGGTAATATACTGACAAGCTACACTTGAGTCAGTTGTAAATCAAACTGACCTTAAATTATCCTTCAAACCTGCATCATTTCAAAAATAATTACTGCTCCAGAAAAAAGCCCTCTTGCTAATAAATTTATTAAATTGAAATAATTTTACTTTATCAAATACTGAAGAGGGAAAAGGGCAATTTCTATTACACTCTGCATGGAAGACTGATGTAATAATAAATAAATGAAAACGTTGTTTGATTTCAATATATCTTGGAAGCAATACCGCTCTGCAACACTCCAAACTGAGATAAGGGAATAGAAAAACTGAGGAGAAAGAAAATTACAGTACAAGACGGTATTACAAGAACCACACCTTTGAAATCAAGGAATGAACTCTTCATATGGCTAAAAAAAGATAGTACAGACCCAGCACTAGCTCTGTTCTAAGAAGCGCTGTAAGATGGTCAGTGGTTTGTATGACTTCTTTGTATATGAATGGGATAACTGCAAGTATTTGACCTTAATATGCCCAAATAAATTTGTTAGTCTCTAAAGTGCCACAAGGACTCCTTGTTGTTTTTGACGACACAGACTAACACGGCTACTGCTCTGAAACAACTCATTATATTTTCAGAGAAAATAATGTTCCATTTGTTTGCCTGTTGAAGTAAAGTGACTGTGCGCTAATGAAATTTGCCAGAAGCATTTGGAGGCTCAACATCATAACAACAAGAAAACCAAGGGGCCTATTCTGGCATGAACAGAGTACATGTCTGTTTCGCTTTGGTGCCCCGATGGTTGGTACTTGGAAACATTGCCAACATTGTTGGAAACATTGCCTAGTGGTCAGTTTCTCCATCCCACGGTCTTCTGTGTTTGCCAAGTAGGAACTGCGTAAGGCTAGCGCAGGGCCTGTTTATATGTGTTTGTGAAAGAGAGACTCGTTAAGAGGAATGTATAGCTCTTAATGACTAACATAGGAGTTATGTGCTTAATATAATCCTTTACCACTTGTGTAATTCCTTCTCAATAAAGTGCTGTGTATCGAAGATAATTACTGTGAATCTTTTCCAATATTATGACAGTAATCTGCTCCACCAAGAGCCAATAAAGATCCATTTCAGGGGTAGTAGCGCCCCCTGGTGTCAACATAGGTTTCCTGGGGCTGTGGGACCTATGGGTGACTTGGGCAGGTACACCCTGACTCCACTTACTTAGACTTACTGTTTCCAGAGTCCTGCAGCTCAGGAGTGAATCACATTTTAGTGTCTTCATCACCCTTCTTATCAAGACCTTATGTAAATGAGTGCTGGTCCAGAACACATTACACTTTTCTCTGCTCACACGCCACCACTGATGCTGTGGGCAGGATTGGCTGACTCTGCATTGCTTCATGGTTCCTAACTGGGCAATGTCCAATGCAAAGAAACATGCGGCCCCTGAAGAGCACACCGCCCTTGCTGTTAGAGGTAAGAATTGTTTTGTGTAGTTGTGCATGTTGTATTGTGTTATATAAACCTGTTCAGTTTTACCCCATCACATGAGCTGAGCACCTGTGTGTAAGAGTAATGCACAACTAAACTAATTTAGGTAAAGACAGAATTCACTTCATGCAGCTATTTACAAGTGTGCGCCGTGGGTGTAAAACTACTATTTTGGTCTGGTTGTATTTTGCACCCCCGCTATAACTATAACTGACTACATGGGGTGGAGGCATTGGAGGATCAGGCCCAGTGTAGCTCAGTTCCTAGTATGTTTTCAGCATGAATAAACTAGCTCATGTCAGGGAAGATTGATAAGATGCTTAAGGGTTCAATTTTTTCTGATTGACAAACTCTGTGGGATTGTCATCATGCCTCTCATAATTTCCCCATTAGATACATTCTTGGTTCCTGATCAATTATCCACGGAATTTGCCTTTATCTTCACCCCCAAACACACTGCCCTGGCTTCATGGCCATACATTTTAGTCGTCATGTTGTAAACACAGTGTGACCTGTAAGCTGTAACATTTCTTTTGGTATGGTTTGGTTTAAATGGCACTGCTAACTAATGCCTCTCAATGGAGCATCAAGTCTAGTTCAAGAATGAGTTTCATCTGAGTTTGATGAGCTTTGCCAAATTCATCAAGTTCACGAGCTATGATATAGCACTTTAAAGAGGGGAGAGAATGGCATCAGAATCAGTCAATCCATCAGTAATATTTTGTACTCAACGTGATCAGGAGCGTGGGGAACCTGGGAGCTCCAGCATTGCTTTATACTAGCAAGGGCTGAAACCCAGCACTAATTAATTTTTAAAATATGTTTTTCATTTTAATTTGAATAGGACAAAAAACTTCCTGTGACAACTGAAAGAAAAATAGCAATATAAAATTAATACATTAGAAAAAACACTCATTCTGTGGCCATGACCAGATCCCTTCCTGACCAAAACAACAATCAACCTCAGGTGCCCTTAATGCAGGGGTTGTGAATAGGATCAGAGGCTAATGATCACCCTGTCCTTCCCAGATTGTGAAATGGGATGGTGTTGTTGTGGGAAGGATTCCAGCTAGACGGGTGGGAGGACCTGGTATGGAAGAGATTGAAAACAACTGCTCTATTTCTAGGCTCTAAAAAAAGGGAAATGTCTTTTATTCTGCATTTAATATCCCCCAGGATGGTCTTTGCAGATCGCAGTTTGAAAACTGCTGGAAGGCAAGATAACCAGCCCTATTCACCAGTGCCACTACTCCTTTTCAATTTCCTGCACAAACTATTTTGTTGAACTTCTGTGCAGTTAAACAGTTACCACACTCCACCCCAAGGGTAGCTGCATTTCAGTGTTAAATGAAACGAGCTCTATATTTATGAGTTTGTACGTATGATTTTTAAAGCTGCAAAGTGCCTTGGGATGAAAGGCTCTATATAAATGGAAGTTAGCATTATTTATACTTGACCATATACCCTCAGCTCTTACCTGCACTGTAGGACTCCAGGAGTTCCCTCATTTTCAGCATTAACAATGGGAGTATTTTTCAGCTTTACATTTAAAGTATTTTAACTTCTATCTTGCACCCACATCTGTATTGTTTTCTAACTCCTATTGATAGTTTTGTTTCAGATATTTGTGATCTCTCTTATGTGCCTTTGGGTTTTTTATTTGACATATGTGACTAATTGGGAGTCTGACTGCACACAGAATGAGTAATTGTGAATTTTTTCAAATAGCCTGTCTGCTTGGGTGAGGGCCCTACTTACCTAAATTAGGCAGCTATTGTGACCCAGTGGACTTGAATAATGTGTCTCATAAAAAAAGACCTTCTTGTATCCAGTCATGACCAGAAGTCTTTAGCACTTCCTTATGTAATTAGAGAGCCCATTGTTGTGAAATTAGCAAATTAATTAGAGCTAAATGTTTAGGGAATGCAATGTAGTGCCCTCTTCTCTAGCACTTGTATTCGTTTTATGCCTTATTGCTGTGCTTTTGCATTAACATTTTAAATGCAGGATACCTGACTGTGGATCTTGGTCTCTCAGTGGCCTTTACTCCCTCTTCATTTAAAAAGGATTTTGAAAAAGTTGGGAGGGCTCAGCAAGGAGCCATGAGAGTGATTCAGGGTCTGGAAAACCACATGAGAGATTGAACTGATCAAGTCTGTCTAATTTGTCAAACAGAAGGGTAAGTGGTGAGGTGATCACAGGCTCTACCTACGTGAGGAGAAGACTTCTGATGCTAGGGAGCTTTTTAACCTACCAGACAAGAGTCAATGGTAGGAAGTGAAGCTAGACTAATTCAAACTAGAAATAAAGTGCAAGTTTTTAACAGTGAGGGTGGGTAACTATTGGAACAATTAGCTGTGGAATATGGTGGGTTTGTCATCCTATGAAGTCTTTCAGTCAAGATTGGGTGTCTTTCAAAAAGAACTTCTGGCTGAGCTACAGCATCTATTGGCCTGTGTTATTCAGGTCAGATTAGAAGATCACATGTGGGACCTCCTTTTCTTTCAAAGTGGTGACAGAAAGATGTTGTCAGAGTTGTCAATAAAGTGCGGCTATTTCCATGTTGGAAGAAACAAAGATTTGCTACTGGGACATACATAGAGATGGACTGTGTGTCGCCCTTCTATTGGTGTACAAAGATGAGGGCATAAGCAGCCTTCCTGCCTTTCACATCCCTCTTTAGGGGATTTTTCTGAATGTGGCCACCCTGAGAGCAGACCAGCCCTTGGCTAAGGGAAGATGCAGCAGATGTGCATTTACCTTTAATGACCAAGGGGAAATCCTAAAAGAGAAAGTTGGCACCCGCCATCTGTGCAGGTCACCTTCTCCTAGGTTCAAGGAGCATTTTCAGGTTCAGTAACTAAACCCAGGTGAGAAGTGAATGCTGCTATCACGTATGAGGTTGCTGTGTCCAGTGCAGTTGGCGTAACCACTATAAGAAGAAGATTTTCAATGGGGAAAAAAGACAAGTACTCACTGTCCCTTCCAACAAACCTGCTAAAAGACCTACTTTAGAAATGAAGGGATTTACAGTTAGTACATGTAGAGGCACTTGCTCTTCTACATTTGCACCATTTGATTCTATCCAATAGCATACACAACCTACCTGCGAAGAGCAGTATGGAATCTGAGCACTGCCAGAAGACATGGAGACCAAGTTCAGTCAGTTGTGTCAAACTTGCAATAGCACTGTCTGTATATACAAGTTTCAAAAAGACTGTACTGTATCATCCACACCACAGGTGTATCTTTCATGCTGAGGCTCCTTCTCCCAGCTATCCCAATATAATGTGCAAAAAAGAATGAATTTGACTCAAGAGCAGAATTTCGCACACACAAGAATTTCTCACAAATCTTAGCTGTGCAGAGATTATTGTCTTTCCATGAGGAGGCTGGACATCTGCAGAAAACTTAAGGCCCAAGGAATGTTTTACTAGATCCAGGGCAAATCCATAAAATGGGGCTCCATTCCATTCCACAAAGACACATTAATTAATGAAAGAGACATTTGTATTTTGTTTCTGAAATGGCATAGATAGGCCACAGCACTTTACAGCTTTAGTCTTCCATCCTTTTTCACTGTAAAACTACAAACAATCTCTTTAAAGTCCATTTTTTTTTCAGTGAACAAACAACAAGATAACTGAAATATGCTTGTGCCATAGTAGATTGTGTACAGTTTTTGACGAGGGCCAGCTTGCTGAAACTTCTTTTTTGGCTTTTGCCACAGTCATTGGCAATAAGCAAATTTTTTTGTAGGACTATGCATAATTCACTCTACATTACTGGAAGGATTTTGTTGTTGTTGTTGTAAATCTCATTAAATAAAATAAGTGGTAGCAGTTCAAGTTCTTTTCTGAAATTGGATTTAAAGATTTTTTTCAGGTGCAACATTTCACATGGAAAGGTCTCTGAAAGATCCATTGGATACTTGAGAACTAGTCATTTGGTGGATATTTCTTTCAGTTCTTCAAGCTCCAGTGTGATATATTTTAGGACTGAACAGAACATAAACAAATGTCATTGGTTGCTTTCAATCAGCATTCCAACTTACAGATAACATTGTCCAAAGTGACCACATTCCTTCTGAATAGTGACTGTCTCATCTTCAGAGGTAATTGAACATGATTTCTCAGATGTCTCATGAAATCTTTTCTGTTTCCTAACTTTCTTCTGTGGTAACTGTCACAAAATTCCTATTCTTTCTGCCACAAGGCATGCTTCTAAAGGAATTTTAGGCCACTAATCTTGAAGTTGCTTTAATTTTTCAATAAAATCAGCTATGGGAGCTGACTCTGAATCAAGCAATTTTAATCAAACTTGTAAAATCTTGTTTCTCTCATCAATTCTAACTTTATACGAGAAGCTAGTCAACAGAAGTCATGAAAATGAGCTGAAGTACTATTTCAATACTTTCACTTCTGATCAAGTTTCATGCATCAAATTTAATTCAAGAATCCATTCCAATCATAGGTGCCGACTCTGTGGGTGCTCAGCATGCACCGGCAGCCCCCCCAGATCAATTCCTTCCACTCCCTCCCAGCATCTCCTGCCACCACAGATCAGCTGGTCAGCAGTTTCAGAGGCACTGGTGTGGAGGGGGAGGAACAAGGGCTGGAGGTGTTTGGGGGGGAGGGGTCAGAACAGAGTGGGGTGGAATGGGGATGATAAGAGATGGGGTGAGGGCGGTGTGGCAGGGTGCTGGCCAGGAGTACCTGAGCCAGCCCTGAGGGCCCTTTAAGAGGGAGCAGAAGCCTGCAAACCTCCTTGCAGAGAAGGCTAATTAGCCACCTGGGCTGCAGGGCAATCAGCCTGGATGGGTTGCACCTGGAAGCCTCCTCAGGGGGATAAAAGCCTGCCAGGAAGGAAGCCCAGGGTGGTGGTATGGTAGTGTGGAGTGAGAGAAAGGGCTGTTCAGAGCTGTAAGCTGTAGAGCTGTTTTAAGAGCTGTAGAGCTGTGTGTAGAGCTGAACAATTAGAGCTGTGTAGAACTGTAAGCTGTAGAGCTGTAAGCTGAAGAGCTGAACTATAAAGCTGTGTATATTGGTGGTGGGGCCTTGCACTGTGAAATAAAGAGCACTGTTTGGAGCCAAAGAAGGGTTTCCTGCCTGTTCCTGAAGAGGGGTGAGAAGGCGATCTGTCACAGCAGGAAGAGGCGGGGTGGGGTGGGCACTTGGGGGAAGGGATGGAGTGGGTGCAGAGCCTTGTGAAGTGGGGGTCGAACACCCCTGGCAACTCATAAAGGCCATGCCTATGATTCCAATGCTTCCAAAATACCTAGAAGATCCTTTGTCATTGGACAGAATTAGCAGCTTCACTCCAGCATGTGTCCAACTGAGAATGGAATCTTGCAAGATCTCATGAGATCTGGGTGCCCCATAGAGGCATAGGTACAAACATACTCACCAAGATTATATAAATAACATGTAGTCAAATTCAAATGTTCACAATTTAGCCTGATTTTTTCCCCATGGTGATGGTCTTGTGCCCTCTGGTTAGGCCTCTTGGGCTAGCCAGGCCCTGGTAAAGTATGCCCATTTTCCCACCTGTACTTGGGGCATGGAAAGAAAATGGGAAAGTAGAGTAGAAGATGTGTTAGTTATTCACCAGCCATAGTCCACTGTAGCGGTCATTGGCTTCTCAAGGCTGTTACCGCCAACTGAAACATGCTATTCCTATTCCCTCTCAAGCTGAAAATTCTCCTCTCAGTTGCTAGGCTTCATATTTATAACAACTTGTTGATCAAAGTAAGAAAATGTGAGCCAAACAGATGTAAAATGTCATACATGTTACATCAGGTCCGTGGGTAGGCAGGCTCTCTCAAATTACAGTGTGCATTTTGGTTCTTGTTTCCAGGGTAGCGTCCAGGCCAAGCATCAGTACTTGTGCCATCTTTACCACTGAGCAGAGACACTGGCAGCAGCATGCACTACAGAATATGGTTCTGCTTCCATTTCCACGTTTCCCTCCAAAGCACAGTGCTGTGAACCACTCAAAAGCAGCTGGGATGTCTGCTTAATGTTTGGGTCACCTTGTCATGACTAAAATGCAAAAATATAAAAGGAGAAATGGGGCAATCTGGGCTCACACCTATCTGCTGTCCTGGCCACCCTTCTTAGTTTTATTTCGGGGACTTTCTTGCACAGTGAATGGCAAAAGATAACCACATTAAAAACTGTGGGATGTACATTGTCTGTACAAAATGTAACCATTGAGTGAACGCTCGTGATACTGCTGTGTGAAACCAGCACAGTGAAAGTTCCCAGTAGAGCAGCTCATTCATATTGTAGTATCTCTTTTCTGTATATTATTTATTCTTTTGGCTATAATAGGATACTTTATATTATATTCAGATACTAATAACATAAACAGACATGATGCTTCTATATGCCAGAATATAAAGTGTATACAGAATACAGGCATGTCGCATCTTAGGCGCATTTAACTTGCGCAATTTCTGCTTTACACGGTCGGCAAAAAGAAAAAAAAGAAAGGGAAAAATAAAAATATAAAAACTTTCTGTAGGGCGGGCAATTCGCCCGCCATTGAACTCAATGGGGTTTCGGCGAAACGCGGTTTCCACTTTACGCGTAAATCGCGGAACGGAATCCTCACGCAAGACGCAACATGCCTATATTAGCAACATAAGGATAGAATAATTCTTTTCAAGAATAAAAAGTCTGACGTTTTTAAGCAAATAGTTCAGCCGTGTGTGTGCAAAACAGGAAACTGTGCATGTACAAAGTAATAATTAACCATTGCACATGCAACTACCAATTAGTGTGTACAACTGGAGCTGCACCACAAATTTGGCATTCATATGCACATATAAATTCCCACATAATTTGTTTAGAAACAATGGCTATAAGATAAACAATATGTTATAAAACATAGTTAAAGGGCTACTTTTTGAATTCCAAATATTTTTAAAAAGCATATGGATATTTTGGAACTAATAATTCTGTTTCTTATTGTTTTACTGTACTATTCACTGGAATTTCTTAGCTAAAATTTGTACCACATGAATACTGATTTTTTATTTATTTATTTACTCAGCGGTCTACATTAAGTTTGAAAAACAAGTTCTGAAGGCCTATGGGGAGGAACTAATATGTTACTCCAGGTCTATGCTGGTGTAACTCCCCTGAAATAAATGGTTTTTTTTAAAAAATATCTGATTACTTTGGGAGAAAATTTTGCTCTGTTTCACTGGTGTAAACCTGGAATAACTACTTTGAAATCTTCGTAATCTTGAAAAGGAGGCAACAGTTGTAGAAATCAATGGAATTTCTCTGGATGAATACCACAGTAAGTGAAGGCAGAATCTAAAGTTGAGCAGGGCCTCTTCAAAAAATTTAGGGCCCCCTATGACTCAACTCTGTTAGGCTTGAGATTCAGTGTGTGGCCTTCATGTTTCTGTCCCGGACTCTTATCCTTTGAAACTGGAGGGGATGGGGAGCATTGAGTGCAAAAGGAATAGGTGGTGAGAGAATAAATAATGGGCCTAGAACAGAGGTCAGCAACCTTTCAGATGTGGTGTGCCAAGTCTTCATTTATTCACTCTAATTTAAGGTTTCGTGTGCCAGTCATACATTTTAACATTTATAGACTGTCTCTTTCTTTAAGTCTATAACACAGAACGAAACTATTGTTGTATGTAAAGTAAATAAGGTTTTTAAAATGTTTAAGAAGCTTCATTTAAAATTAAATTACAATGCAGAGCCCCCTGGACCAGTGGCCAGGACTTGGACAGTGTGAGTGCCACTGAAAATCAGAGTTAACAAAGTCCTGTGGCACCTTAAAGACTAACTATAAAGTTTTGAAGCATGTGTGCCATAGTTTGCCTACCCCTGGCCTAGAAGAACTGATATGCTTGTAGAGAGAAGGAAACAATGCATGGTAGCTTCCTGTTAAATCAGAAGAGATATTTCTGCACAAAGATATGCAGTAATGGGATATTTTTCTCTTTACATTGTAAACAACATTAACATTTCTTTATCAAAGGAATCCACTAATTATATAATACCATGCCCTTTCCTCAGCTTAGAAAAGAAGTTTGCAGTAGGTCTGAAAGCCTGGTTTTATTGTTCAGGAAAAATAATCTGATTTTTCGAGTGCTGACATAAAAACATCATCATTTATCTTCCATTTCCTCTTTTGGAGCAAAGGTTAAAAATGCAATTATAATCATCGTGAGTAAATTATCTTTACCAGTACTGGTGTGCTCTGGGAGATTTGTTTGTGATATATTATTGTTACAAGTTGATAATGTGTTCCTGATCAGAAATGACTAATCATTAAATAAGACGACAGAAAAATAATATCCACCCTTTCCAGGGCCGGCGACAGGGGGGGACTACGGGTAGAGCTGTACCGGGCCCTGGACCTAAGAGGGGGCCCCCTTAAGACCGGGGCCCGGTACACAGCTGTACCGTAGTCGTCCCCCCTTGTCGCCAGGTCTGGCGCTGGGCTCCACCCGCGGCGCCCGGCTCCGCCGCCCGCTCCGGCTCAGGGCGCGTCTGGCTCGCCGGCGGCGAAGGGGGCAGGGCTGCGCTGGATGCTCAGCACGAGAAGAGGGGCCGGCCGACCGCACAGCATCCCTGGGAAAGCAGGAGCGAGCCCGAGCCCGAGCTGCAGGCGGGGGGGAGGGGGCGCTGGGGCAGGAGCGGGGGCAGCGGGGCGCCAGGCATCTCCCTCCCATTAACCCTTCGACATCCTGGCCCCAGCACCAGGCCCCCTCATGTCCAACACCCCGGGGACAAAACAGCGACCCCCGCACCACAGCCCGGGCAGGGCGGCTTGTGCCTGACTGCCTGACGGCATGGGTGGGGAGGGGAGGAGGTTAGGCTGGGGGAGGAGATTAGGTTGGGTGGGCTGGGTCAGGCAGGGGGGGAAGGAGAATAGGCCGGGGGGGGGGCTGGAGGGGGCCCAAACGATCAGAGTAGGGGGCCCCAAAATTTCTGTTGCCGGCCCTGACCCTTTCCAGCTCAATTGAATTCCAGAGCAAAAGCACAGCCATTGTTTTCACAGCTTCCAGTTGCATCTGAAAAAGGAAGATACACCCTCTGAAGATGGACACAGGACAATGCATTTGTGAAAGTCTTTATGCAGTCAGGTCAGACTTCCACACATAGGGTCTGCCTTCACTACTCGCTGGATCGGCGGGTAGTGATCGATCTATTGGCGATCGATCTATCGCGTCTTGTCAAGATGCGATAAATCAATCGCCAAAGGCACTCCCGTCGACTCTGGAACTCCAGCTCGCCAAAAGGCGCAATGGGGGAGTCCGCTGCCAACTGCTGCCGTAGCTGAAGTTGCATATCTTAGGTCGACAATCCCCCTACTGTAGACCAGGCCATAAAGGTTTCCATTATATACAGGGTTTATATACATTATATACAGGGTTTATATACATTATATACAGGGTTTGCAGTTTGGTTCAATGGCTCTCAGCACCCCCACTATAACATTGTTCCAGATCCCCTACTACCAAGCTTCCTACTTATAACTCAACACCCTTCAGTGCAGCTTCACTGGTGGTAGTAATGGGAGAAGTTGCAGGGTAGTCCAGGTATGGGTATTTTTAACATTATGCCATCTAACCCTACTCTGATTAGATAAATATCTATATATTTTCAAACTTCCAAATACACAAATGAACACTCTGCTAGGATAAGCCTTATAGTTAGAATGGTTTTTCTAATAGATAACCTAAATCTCCATTACTGCAGATTAAGCCCATTACTTGTTGTCTTACCTTTTGTGGACATGGAGAACAATTAATCACTCCTTTTTATGATGGTGCTAAACAAATTTGAAGACTATTATTAGTCTTCTTTTCTCAACAGTAAACATTTCCAGTTTGTTTTAAACTTTCCGGGTTTTCTAGATTTGTATAATTTTTGTTGCTCTCTTCAGGACCTTCTTTAGTTTGTCCACATCTTTCTCAAAATATAGTGCCCCAAACTGGATGAAATACTCTAACCGAGGCCCCACCAGTGCTGAATAGAATGAGACAATTACCTCCCATGTCTTCGATATGACACTCCTGCTAATACATCCTAGAATGATTAAATTACATTTTTGACTCCCTAGATTCTTGTCAGCAGTCCTACTGGTTATTGCCCATTTTACATGTGTGCATTTGATTTTTTTCCTTCCTAAGTGTTAGGCATAGAGGTCAGAGTTGGTTACATAAGAAATAAAAGATAAAATCTCAGTCTAAATCCTAAACTTTATCAGACTAAGCAAGATCTGAATCAAACAGTGTTTCTCACCCTCCTGGATGTTGCAGGCAGAATTCAGTTCACAGTTCATACTAACTAGAAAACATTCTAGCTAGGACCGTCCCTTCCCCCTAGTTCAAGGAGGTTTCTCTTTTTCTTCCAAACAATCTTGTTTCTAGATGTTGAGGTGGGGGAGGAGTGAGGCAAAGTGGTGAGGTCATTGCCCCTCATTGTATACTCACTTCCAGGGTCTGGAAAGATCCTAATTGTGTCATGGCATAGACAGTGCCCATCGAGTACGTATGTTCTTAGGGAGTCTTTGCTAGGGGCCCACTGTACCACTAAGTACCCAAAAAAGTACCCTATTGGGAGAGTAGATTTGCCTTAATGGGTCATCAGCACTTGGTTGGCTAGTCCTGGTGTAAATCTGTCTTGGAGGTATTAGTCGCTCCTTTGTTGCCACTGAAAAGCTAGCTGTGGATGTCACAACATATTTCGGAAACAAACATATAGCAAAACTTCATAACTTCACATGCAATCGTAATACATATAATTCAAGAGGGTAGTAATGTTCAACAAATCACAAGTTTTCAAATGATACCTCACATGGCATACTTTGTATAAAACATATAATAATCATATAACAATGGTGAATGTGTGGGTGCAGGGTGTCATTTTAAGGTACAGTGTCACACTATTCCCTATTAACTTCTAGGTGCTTAAAGATTGATTGTTTAATCATTTGTTCCAGTATCATTCCACGTATAGAAGTTAGGCTGACTGACCTATAATTCCTTGGGTCCTCTTTGTTCCGCTGTTTAAATATAGTTACTATGTGTGCCCTTCTCCAATCCTCAAAGATGTCATCCTTCATCCATAAGTTCTTGAAGATAATTGCTAATGGTTCCCAGCTGGGTAACAAAATGGGAGATAAAATTCAATGATAAATGCAAAGTAATGCACGTTGGAAAACAAAATCCCAACTATATATACAAAATTATGGAATCTAAATTAGCTATTACTACTCAGGAAAGAGATCTTGGAGTTACTGTAAAAACATCTGCTCAATGTGCAGCAAGCATCAACTTTAGACTCCTGGCTCCTCAGCTGTCACCTCTCTTCACTAGAGAAACATGTCGCTGTCTCTCCTGACTGGTCTGTATGGATCTCTGCCTACACTATGATATTCCCAGAAAGTCAGACTATGTAAACAAGCCAGCATCTGTGCTTTGCTTTCTCTCCAGAGGCTATGAACAACATAATGGCCCAAGTTATAAGTTGTAACACAGCTCTTTATAAGTAAGCTCGTTTATTCTTAAAGTGAAAGCGTTACAAAGAAACATATTGAATACAGTAAAAGAACCTACATGCATGATAAAAACCTTACCAGAGGTCACCTCAACTCCAGCCTTGGGCTCTTGAAGGTGCCAGTCCTTCAAAACACACAACCTGGTTTTCCTCATGTTTACAAGTTCAGAACTGTCTGAGAATCGTGGCCAGAACAGTCATGAATAATTCAGTCTTTCTTTTATACAGTGTGGGCCCTTGATCCTGGCCTCATCTACCTGGTGATCAGCAGATGTAGCTTCAAAACAGGCTGGGTTTTTGCATAACTGGATGTGGAAAATTTGCATTCAATCCCCTTGATATTCCCCACAAAAAACACTTACCACTTTTTGTTCCAAAAGCCCTTTTCTTCTCTGGCACATTGTTCAATATAGTCCTTTGAACACCAAGTCTCACATCCATTTAGAGATTACACACAATCCCAGCTCACTGTAATATGTAAACCATCCATTTACTGCAAAGATACTTAAACTTAATTCAATAAGGTCTCCCAAGGATATGGCAGGAAATTGCCATATCTCCCACAAACCCCTGCTATGATGTCACTCCTGTTTTTTCCACTTTTATCTTCACCCAGAGACTTTCAGTTGGTCTGCCTCTCACCTTAATTTGGACCTCAGAACAAGTGTATATATGCTTGATATATAATGAAGCAACTCCTCCCTTTCTACCTGGCCTGTCCTTCCTGAACAAGCTATACCCCTTATATCAATATTCTAGTCATGAGATTTATCTCACCAAGTTTCAGTGATGCCACTTAAACCATAATTTAGCTTGTGTACTAAGACTTCTAGTTCTTCCTGTTTATTCCCTGTAGCAGGGTGACCACCCGCTCCCAGCCCTAAAGGCTTAGAACAGCCCAGGAAGGGGTTGTGGCTGGGAGCCAGCAAGCTCCCAGCCTGATTGGGAGAGTAAGCTCAACTGGATGGCCACGCCCCAAACACACTAGCAGGCCTGTATAAAAAGGCTGAGAGGCAGGGGTTTGGGAGACTGTCTCCTCTAGCAGTAGAGGCAGACAGGCCTGGCTGCTGGAAGCTTAAGGTACCTAGAGGGAAGCAGGGTTGGGGCAAGGCTAGAGGAGCTGGGGAAGCTCTGGTCTGGAAACCCCCCAGGCTGCAGGGCCTAGGGGAAGGCCGAACAAAGGGGTATTGGGGTTGCAGGGGGCAGCCCAGGGCTACAGAGACAGAAGCAGCAGGCCAACCCTCCTTGTCAGTGATGAGTGGCAATGATACTGCAGTCTGCCCCAGTGAATGGGGGCAAGTGGTGCCTGGCAGTTGCCTAGACTGAGGCAAGGTGGGGATAGGGGTTGGGGGTTCCCTGGGAAGGGGAGACTCTGGGACTGTGGGGTACTGCAGGAGTGCAGCACCTTAGGTAAGGGGTCTGGGAGGGACGCGGGGCCAGCAGCAAGCAGGACATTGGCCTGCAGAGGGTGCTCCAGAGGCTGGGATGAGCTAATTCCCAGACTGACCATCAGGAGGCGCCGCAGGGGTGAGTTGACACCCTGCTACATTCCCCATACTCCTTGTATTCGTGTATTGACTCCTCAGATGTTGAGCAGATTCCCCCACTGTTTATACTCCTGTTGCTCTTATGCCACTACTGTAATTTCCCCCCATCTCTCTTCCGTTCAAATATCACAGCACAGACATCAGGGAAGTGAAACCTGGTTTAATGAAGGAAACTTTATTCAGACACTTGAAAAGTCTTTGATTCTTGCTTAGTCTTGATACCACCTATTAAACTGGTATATTTACACGAAGAGATCAGTTGAGAGATTGAAAAGTCCCACCCATTCGGTTAAGGGATGAGAGAAGGCTCATCCTTTATAGTCCTCCAGTAAAACCAGGGAAGACCAAATTTGACATTCCTGATATTTCTGATGTGGAAAACAAGCCGAAAACAAATATCTCCTAGCAACCATACCCACACCCACACCAACATAAAAACACTCTGTCACTGGTTTTTCTTTATATATCCGGAAAAAGCAAAGTAAATGGGCACAAAACCATTTTTTGCCCTTTATAGGCAGTTTTAAAATGGGAACCAAAATGTAACAGACTCCCCAGGGTCTCTGCCCAACTTTCTGCAAGCACGTGCCCCTCTGCTGGGAACTGGGGTGTACCACAGGCTGAAGGAGAAGCTTTCGGTATGAGCCCCTTACCAAAATATCAACAACAAATCATGGATTAGCTCATGCATCTCCAAATATCACAACTGCTGTTATATCAAATAGGCAAAGAGGCTGTCCCTGAGGTATCCAGGATCCAAATCATTTTGGACTTTGTATGTAAAAAACAACTCCTTCAGTTGGAAACCAATTGGCAGCAGTACAGCAGACCTTTGTGGATGAAGTACCACTTAATAAGTGGGCTGCCCATTTCTGCATGGTCTTAAAGTGCAGCTCCATGTAGAATGCACTGCAATCGTCTAATCTCAACGTGACCAAAACATGAATAATGGTAGCAAGGTCCACATCTGAAAGAAAAGACTGCAACTTTGTTACTAAGCACAGATGGGGAAAAAACCAGTCTTGGCAGCCTATATGTAAATAGTCTCTTTTATGTGTTAACAAAATATCTTCCCATGTAAACATATGGTACAAATATAACATTTGCTTGGTCTAGCTTCCTACAACTCCATCTCCTCTTTCATGTGTTTCTTTCTTCGGTGCTTCTTGGCTGGCCACAAAACCATTGCAGACCATGCTCAGAGTTGGTGTAAGCAGATGCAACCCCACTCAATCAACTGAACAGAAATAAACATTTGACTTTCGTGCATTTGCATCCATTTACATCTGGGTTGATTTTGGCCCCCTATCTTCTTCCTTGTTTATGCTTTTCTGTAATGGAAACATAATGTACAGTTTACATCAAGTTCAAATCATGCAAATACTACAGATATGAACATGGAAACTCATTCTTGCTTGTGCCTTCCATTGCACATCCGAAATCAACACATTTCCCTTTGCCTATTTGATCCTTTTGCATATGTGCATTTTCCACAGTGGTAAATTTGGTTTGGAATCCCTTTTTGATTACTGGCTTTTCCCCTTGCTTTCTTCTCATCACACTTTTATTTTATTTTTTAAATGAATCCTATTAGTTTAAATTAACTTAGCAATGAGACATGTAATATTTATAGCATAGTCTTCTTGCATCATCATTGTTATATGAGAGATCAATTAAGGTTTAATAGCACTATTGACTTTTTACTAGCATTACTCTTGTTTACCAAAAGTGATTTCACATATTTACTTACAAACAGTTCCTCTTCACATTAGCCTTCTGCCAGAATGTCTGCACCACTACCCCCCAACCTCCAACAATCTCTAGTACCATGTCTGAAGCTTTCATAGTCTTAACACTCTTAAATCCAGCAACAGAGTCCTGTGGCACCTTATAGACTAAAAAAAGTATCTGAGCATAAGCTTTTGTGGACTAATACCCACTTTGTCGGATGCATGCCGACAAAGTGGGTATTAGCCCAGGAAAACTTATGCTCCAATACTTTTGTTAGTCTTTAAGGTGCCACAGGACTCTTTGTCACTTTTGCAGATGGAAACTAACACGGCTACCCCTCAGATTCTTGACTCTTAAATCCAGTTTCCTCCCAAATCTAATGCACTTTTACACAAATTTTTCCCCAAATTCTTAATCCAATTAATTTATGCTGCATTAATTTTCAGCAGTTCCACTTATTCTTCTCAAAATAAAGGATGAATCTACTTTTTAATTGGATGTTGGTGAAGAACTGTCAATAAAACCCTTTCATCCTCTTCCCATAGCTCTGATTCTCACTCTCACTCTCATCTTCTGCTTCCCCTGAAAGGAATAAACTCAGCAGTCTGCCTTTGTTTAAGAGGTGTTAGACATAGTAATTTTGGAGAGCTCTACAGAAATTAATTTATATAATGACTAAAGATATCTTGCACATTACTGCTTCAGTCACAATTGGATATTGAGAATGCAGGGATAAGATGCCCTAGTTCATCCATCAAGACTAAAAAGATAAGTGATTATTAAACCTCTTTGCTGTTATACTCTTTGTGTTCAATTATTTAAGTAGCATTAAAATGTACGCAATTTGGTGCCTTTAAAATAAATGTCATAAATACATTCTATTTAGACTACAGCAGAGGTCAACAGGAGCAGAGGTAAATAATTGTGGTCATTCTCTGGCCAGATTACTTTATTTGGTACAGAAATAATCTCCAATTTAAAACAGTTTTCCTGTAAAGGTCCCAGAGAAATCCCTGACTGAATTATTGTGCTGCTAATTAGGGAATTTCCCTAGGTACATCCCTGTACATTTTTGAGATACATAGTCAGTGTTACCATAAGCAACAATGTCCCCTACATACTGTTGTGTTCGCAGGTCCACGCACCCCAGGTTAGCTAATGAGGAGAGACTGAGATGAGGCTATTATACAAAAAGAAAATTTCGTTTACTTCTATTGTGGAGCTTTTGAGAGCAGAGCCTGTCTTTTCGTTATACGTATATGGTGCCTAGTACAATGGAGCTGCACTCCTAAATGGGACCTCTAGACAGTACTGTAATACAAATAATAAGTAATAACAATTGTTTAATTGGCACAGTTTCTAATCATACAAGAAACATAAGCACACAACCCAGGGGCTCTACAGAATAATCATGACGCTTCAGAGCAGCAAAGACAGGACTAGCACTGTATCCCTGAACTGCTATCAGCTGCTTTCTAAGTCCCAGTTCAAGCTTTAAATAAACACCTAAGCAAAGGTGTTCCGATTCACCACAATACTCATAATGTCATGAAAGAACAGGCAATGTGTGATTGGCTGACAAGTCTTTCCCTTTAACCCTTGAAAGGTAATGTGGTCTCCTGGCACTACCTAATTACACAACATGTAGAATATATTATACTGTTATGCTAGTGGCTGAGTGAAAAACTCATTGAAATTGGGGGGCATAACTACCACCCTTAATTCAGGGTAAATGTGAAAAGCAATTAATCTCCTTTATAAAAAGATAGTTGAAACAATAGGAAGCACCACCCAAAGTGCAGGACACATACAAGATTCTGAGTTGTGAGTAGAGTTTCAATGGGGACTATGGGCAGTGAGTGAACGCCCACTTCAGGGAGGCTAGCCCCTGGCCCCACCCCTGTTGCCCAAGGCCTCCTCTTGCTCCTCTTTCCCCCTCCTCACCCAGTGGAACCCTGAGTGTCCCCCTCCCCAGCTGCAACTGGAGGAGCCTCAGCCAAACTGCAATGACCCACTGGTCCACGCTGAGCCCCCTCTGGCTCTGGGGAGAGAGAAAGCCCTGTCCCTGGAGTGGGGCTGCAGCCTGGGTTAGGTGATGCTTAGCCTTCTCTGGCTTATGACACCCACCACCCATGATGGGATAAGCTGTGTATGTATGTGAGAGAAGCAGCAAAAATACCATGGAAGGATACAGAGAAGGCAGCAAAGAAGCACCAGAAACAGAAAACACTTGTAGCTTGATATTGAAAAACATGATAGGAGATATAGCTGTTGGGTAGAGTGCTGGCTGGGAAGGATCTTGGAACTATGGGCAAATACAATACACTGTCTCTTGCTGTTTGATTCCTACTATGTTCTAGGAAACAGAACGTTGTGTACATTCTTTGTAAATAAACAGAATTGCGTCAACAAAATACTTGGCTACCTCCTTAATTTCCCCGTCTAATGGAAAAGGCCCACAAGGCCACGGATATTGGCTAATGGCTGAGGCCAAAAAGTTCTAGTAAAAGCTCTACCCATTGTGGCAGGGTGCTGGCCAGGAGTGACTGAGCCAGCCCTGCTGCCCCTTTAAGAAGAGGAAAGCCTCTGCTAGCAGCTTCCCTAAGCTAGGGAAGCTGATTACCTAGCAGAGTGCAGCCCTGGGCTAATTAGGGCCAAAGGGGTTGCACCTGCTAGCCTCCCCAGGGGATATAAAAGCCTGGCAGGGAGGAAGCCCAGTGTGGTGGAGGAGGAGAGAGAATGAGACAGAGAGAGAAGGTGCAGGGAAGGAAGTAGAGCTGGGAGGAAGGGAGCCGAGGCTAGGTGCCGGTTAGAGCTAACCGTTCCTGAGGCCAGCCCAGCTGAGGGCTGGGGCTGAGCTAAACCAGAGCTAACTTGTATATTGCTGTAAATAGGTGGTGGGGGTTTGCACTTGAATAAAAGGACACTGGTGAAGCCACAAGGGACTCTCCTGCCTATTTTTGAAGTGGGCAACAAGCGGATCTCCTACACCAGGGGTCTCCAAACTACGGCCCGCGGGCCGGATGCGGCCCGCGAGGCCCTCTCATCCGGCCCGTGGAGATCGGTCGGGAACCAGCCACAGGGCCGGGACGCGCCGCGTGCTCCGCTGCCGCCGCCGGCCAGGACGTGCCGCGTGCTCCGCTGCCGCCGCCAGCCGCGGGGCCGGGACACGCCGCGTGCTCCGCTGCCGCCGCCGGCCGGGACGCGCCGCGTGCTCCGCTGCCGCCGCCGGCCGGGACGCGCCGCGTGCTCCGCTGCCGCCGCCGGCCAGGGACGGCTCAGAGCTGGGGCCGGGACGCGCCGCACCGCCACCCAGTTACAGGCGGCGAAACAAGGAGCCACCCACTGCCAGGCGGCGAAACGGTCTGTGGGGAGAGACCGGGTTGAGCGGGTCAGTTGGGGGGGGGGAAGAGACCGGGTTGAGCGGGTCAGTTGGGGGGGGGGGTTGGAGGAAAGGAGGTTTTGGGGGGAGAGACCTGGCTGGGTGGGTCAGTTGGGGGTTGGAGGAAAGGAGGTTTTGGGGGGAGAGACCTGGCTGGGTGGGTCAGTTGGGGGTTGGAGGAAAGGAGGTTTTGGGGGGAGAGACCTGGCTGGGTGGGTCAGTTGGGGGTTGGAGGAAAGGAGGTTTGGGGGGGAGAGACCTGGCTGGGTGGGTCATTTGGGGGGGGGTTGGAGGAAAGGAGGTTTTGGGGGGAGAGACCTGGCTGGGTGGGTCAGTTGGGGGGGGGGGGGGTTGGAGGAAAGGAGGTTTTGGGGGGAGAGACCTGGCTGGGTGGGTCAGTTGGGGGGGGTTGGAGGAAAGGAGGTTTTGGGGGGAGAGACCTGGCTGGGTGGGTCAGTTGGGGGTTGGAGGAAAGGAGGTTTGGGGGGGAGAGACCTGGCTGGCTGGGTGGGTCATTTGGGGGGGGTTTTGGAGGAAAGGAGGTTTGGGGGGGAGAGACCTGGCTGGGTGGGTCATTTGGGGGGGGGTTGGAGGAAAGGAGGTTTTGGGGGGAGAGACCTGGCTGGGTGGGTCATTTGGGGGGGGGGGGTTGGAGGAAAGGAGGTTTTGGGGGGAGAGACCTGGCTGGGTGGGTCATTTGGGGGGGGGTTGGAGGAAAGGAGGTTTGGGGGGGAGAGACCTGGCTGGCTGGGTGGGTCATTTGGGGGGGGGTTTGGAGGAAAGGAGGTTTGGGGGGGAGAGACCTGGCTGGGTGGGTCATTTTGGGGGGGGTTGGAGGAAAGGAGGTTTTGGGGGGAGAGACCTGGCTGGGTGGGTCATTTGGGGGGGGGTTGGAGGAAAGGAGGTTTTGGGGGGAGAGACCTGGCTGGGTGGGTCATTTGGGGGGGGGGGGTTGGAGGAAAGGAGGTTTTGGGGGGAGAGACCTGGCTGGGTGGGTCATTTGGGGGGGGGTTGGAGGAAAGGAGGTTTTGGGGGGAGAGACCTGGCTGGGTGGGTCAGTTGGGGGTTGGAGGAAAGGAGGTTTGGGGGGGAGAGACCTGGCTGGGTGGGTCATTTGGGGGGGGGGGTTTGGAGGAAAGGAGGTTTGGGGGGGAGAGACCTGGCTGGGTGGGTCAGTTGGGGGGGGGGGGTTGGAGGAAAGGAGGTTTTGGGGGGAGAGACCTGGCTGGGTGGGTCAGTTGGGGGTTGGAGGAAAGGAGGTTTTGAGGGGAGAGACCTGGCTGGGTGGGTCAGTTGGGGGTTGGAGGAAAGGAGGTTTTGAGGGGAGAGACCTGGCTGGGTGGGTCAGTTGGGGGTTGGAGGAAAGGAGGTTTGGGGGGGAGAGACCTGGCTGGGTGGGTCAGTTGGGGGTTGGAGGAAAGGAGGTTTGGGGGGGAGAGACCTGGCTGGGTGGGTCAGTTGGGGGGTTCATGTGTAGTGTTCATGTGTAGTGTTCATGTGTAGTGAACAGGTGTTCATGTGTAGTGTATCAATGTGTTATTAAATAATAACTGAATAAAATAATATTAAATAAATAATTAAAAACAACATCCATGTTTTGATTCTTTTTTATTTGGACCTCGAGTGTGTTGTCGGCCCCCGAACTGCTATTTGATAGTTAATGCGGCCCTCGGGCTGAAAAGTTTGGAGACCCCTACACCATGTATTGGCTGAAGTCTAACAAACAAGAGCTAAACTCAGTTGCCTGTAGAATGGATGCTTGTGGATGTGAAGTTCATTGTTTCAAGTCCCAGGAGCAGTAGCACAATGTCTGAGTTGGAACTCTATAGTTATATATACATTAGCCTGCAGTTGCATACCAACATCACTGGCTAAATCTGGTTCCTACTTTTGCCTAATAATTCTCACAGTGGCTTTTGGGCATTCCTTTCCCCGACCCTTGCATTTTAGCTGGGTTTCAGCTATCACCCAAGTGCACCATCTTTGCTGTAACCAGGTGTATGTCTGTGCAAGATGATCTAACAGGCCTTTCATCTCTGATTTCTATTATATCGCTTGAAAATGTCAGATCTGTCTTGCTGCCTTTTGTCTTTGTCATGTAAAATGTTTTATTTTATTTTTCATTTCTTTGTACCACTTCTCTGAACATCTCAGTGGGAAGTCCATGCTGAGTTCTGCTGCATTAGGCTGTCCCCAAAGGGTAGTTCAAAAGTTCCTCCAGCTGTTTAATTTCAATAAACTTCACCAAGAAGAGGCCCACTCAAAAGCTGCATCAGTTACACTCATTCAGGGAGGCTAGCCCCTGGTAAAGGCCCTGCCGCCCAAGACCTCCTCCTGCTCCCCTTTCCCCACTCCTCACCTAGCAGAACCCTGAGTGCCCCATTCCCACCCCACCCCGGGAAAGAACACATCAGTTAATTCTTTGACATAGACCAGACACCCCTGCAGAGACTTGCTAGATATAGCTGATACCTCTGATGACAGTATTAGTTCTTGAAAGCACTTCTAAATGTATCAATCCAAAGGTTGGTTTTTTTTATATAATGGTGTGAGCAGGTATTCTAGGAGCTGACACTGAATGGCAGGAAAAGAACAATGTTTTGCATATTGCATGCACAAGAGTGATATTAAGATTTTTAATGAGATCAAAAACATTCTTGACTTTTCTTACTAGTATAGAGGAAAGGGAAAATGTTAAAGAATTAAGCTCTGGATGACATGGCCATATGGATAACTATTTCAGAATGGTGACTTCCCAATTTGAATGATGATACTGAAAGTAGGGAACACCGCTCCCCCACTGTTCACTGCAGCAAGGAGACATTAGGGAGCAAGGGGAATCAAAGCATCTGGTTAGAAACTTCTACAATACAAAGAGTAAAATGGTGATTAGTTATCCAGGCCTGAGAGGAGCACATCTGACACTTATCGCCTCTAGTCCGTATCAGAGCTCTTAAAGAGAGAATGATGAGAAATAAACGTTACAAATTTTTTAAAAGTATACCATGTACTCTGTTTTTAAAAATAGATTCAAGTGACAAATGCCACAGTGCACTGCACAAAAAAGGTATTGCATGGCTATTTAATATCTGACAAATTGAGATAATTTCTAGATTTGAGTATGAATCAAGGACTCATCACTTCCCAGGTTCTAAATTACTTCTGCAGTCCTGTGGTAGTTTCTTTTCTTCCTCCCCCTCCCTTTCCTATCCCCATACATCTTCTGCTTGTTACTGAAATGGACACTACAGCTATTTACTAAGAAAGAGCCAGAGGACTATACAGCCTCAGAATCTGTTTCCACTTTTCTTTCTGGTGTCCCCAGTCATTGTCACTCAAGGGATTTTTTTTCTGAAGTTGCTGCTACAGTCTCTTTCCAAAGAAGAAAAGAATAGACCCAGAAGTTCCAGTCCAAACAATAATTCTAAACTAATTTTCTTTCACTTAGTTTGCTCCATAATTGCAAACGATCACCTACTTATCTATATTTGCAGGTTTCTTCAACAGCATTATAGGTAAGAACATAAAAATGGCCATATTGGGTGAGACCAATATCCTCTTTCTGACCATGGACATTGCCAGATGCTTGAGGGAGAATGAACAGAACATGGCAGTTTTAAGTGATCAATCCTGTGTCATCCAATCCCATCTTCCAGCAGTTAGAAGTTTAGGGAGACACGAAGCCTGACCACCTGGGCTAACTGCTGTTAATGGACCTATTCTCCGTGATTTATCTAATTTTATTTTGAACCGAGTTATGCTTTTGGTCTTCACCACATCCCCTAGTAACAAGTTCTAGAGGCTGACTGTGCATTGGGTGAAGAAGTACTTCCTTACATTTTGTTTTAAACCTGCTGCCTATTCACTTTTTGGGTTACCCATGGCTTTTGTGTTATGTTAAGAAGTAAATAACACTATCCTATTCACTTTCTGAAGACCATATGTGATTTTATAGACCTCAATCATATCCCCTCTTAGTCATCTCTTTTCTAAGATGAGCAGTCCATATGGACTCTCGCCTCATATGGAAATTGTTCCACAACCTGAATAATTTTTGTTGCCCCTTTGTGTACTTTTTCCATTCCTAAACTTTCTTTTCTGAGCAGAGGCAACCAGAACTACACACAGTAGTCAAAATGTGAGCATACGATGGATTTCTGTAGTGGCATTACATTTTCTGTTTTATTATCAATTCTTTCCCTAATGGCTCCTAACATTCGGTTGGCGTTTTTGACTGCTGCTGCTCACTCAGAAGATGTTTTCAGCGAACTATCCACAATAATACCAACATCTCTTTCTTGAGTAGTAACAGCTAACGTGAACCTGATCACTTTTATGTATATAATTGGAATTATGTTTTCCAATGTGCATTATTTTTCAGTAACATTCAATTTTATCAACCATTTAGTTGCCTAATCACCCAGTTTTGTGAGATTCCTGTGTAACTCTTCACAGTCTGCTTTGGATTTAACCATCTGACGTAATTTTGTACCATCTGCAAACTCTCACCTCACTGTTCACCCTTTTTCCAGATCATTTAAGAACATGTTGAACAGCACAGGTTCCTGTACAGATCCCTGGGGAATGTTGTTATTTCCCAATCTCCATCTGGAAAATGACCATTTATTCCTACCGTTTGTTTCCTGTCTTTTTAACAAGTTACTGACCCATGATAGGACCTCCTTTCTTCTCCCATGACAATTTATTTTGCTTATAAGGCTTTAGTGAGAGACCTTGTCAAAAGCTTTCTGAAAGTCCAAGTATACTATATCCACTGGATCACCCTTGTCCACATGTTTGTTGACCCCCCCTAAAAGAATTCTAATTGATTAGTGAGGCATGATTTCCCTTTACACAAGTTGCACTGACTCTTCTCCAAAATAGTGTGTTTATCTATGTCTCTGATCATTTTGATCTTTACTATAGTTTCAAACAGTTTGTCTGAAATTGATCCTGTTCTTGCCAGAATCACATCTGGAGCCTTTTAAAAAAAAATCACTTTGCATTCGCTATCCTCCAGTCATGCCAACACAGGTCTGCAACCTACAGAAGGTGCCAGGAGTGGGGAGAAGATTTCAGTGCCATACTCAGCGGCTAGGAGGTACACAGGACGTGAGTGCCCCCATTACATACCTCTTTTACTCTGCTGTTTAGCCATGGTGGCATCTTTGGTCCTTACTGCTTATTGTTATTATTTATTACATGTATACATTTAGTTTGGGCCCCTATGGTCTTTTTAAATAGTCTCCATGCAGTTTGCAAGCATTTATCCCTTGTGACTGTTCCTTTTAATTTCCATTTAACTAGCCTCCTCATTTTTTGTGCAGTTCCCCTTTTTGAAATTAAATGCTACTGCGGTTGGTTTCTTTGACATTTTCCTTCCTATTAGGATGTTAAATTTAATGACATTATCATTTTTATTACTGAATAGTTCAGCTATATTCATCTCTTGGACTAGATCCTCTGCTCCATTTAGAACTAAATCAAGAATTGTCTCTCTCCATGTGGGTTCCAGGGCAAGCTGCTCCAAGAAGCAATCATTGTCTAGCCATGTTCTCTACATCCCTTCCTGAAGTGACATATCCCCTGTCAATCTGAGGATAGTTTGAGGATATGATTTGATTTTAGGTTTTTGTAATGTTCCTGTCTAATGTCCCTGAGCATTTCACATTCACCGTTCTCATCCTGGTCAGGTCGCTGGAAGTATATTCCTATTGCTTTATTCTTATTGTTCAAGCATGGAATTTCTGTCCATAGAGAGTCTATGTTATAGTTTATTTAATTAAAGATATATATTGTATTTGACCCTATCCTTTCTTTGACATATAGCGCCAGTCCTTCTCCTCATCTCTATTATTCCTTTATATTTTGTACTCTGATATTACCATATCCCATTGATTATCCTCATTCCACCAAGTTTCTGTGATGCCTGTTATATCAATAACCTCATTTAATGCTGGGCACTTTAGGTCACCCATCTCAGGCCTGGTCTAGGCTACAGAGTTAGTTGTGCATGTACCTACACTTAAATTTGTCTCCCACTGGTGTAAGCAATAACACTGCCTTCCCTGAGCACCCTTAAGCCAGGGTTGATGTACTGAGGTTGATGCAGTACTAGTGTAGGTAATGCCTATGTTGATGCTTACAGTCCTCCAGCAGCTGTCCCGCAATGCCTGACACTGAATGCTCTGGAAACAGTTGTGAACTCTGTCAGCAGTCACAGAGATTGAAAGCCTTTAAGACTCCTTTATTGCAATGCCTTTTCCTGGTTGTTCAGGTTGGTGAGCTCACCTAGCAACTCTCCATTGTTGTATTCAACTGCCCAGGCAACCGTGCTGGCTACACACTCCAGATGTGGTCTGGCCTGAAATAGCCAGGAAGTATTGGAGCTCCTTGGCCTCTGGTGAGAAGAGGCTGTGCAGACTCAGCTAAAGAGCAGCTGTAGAAATGTGGACATCTCTGGGACGATTTCATGGGGGATCCAGGAGAAGGGGTATGATGGGCATCAGCGGCGGTGCTGCATGAAAGCGAAGGAATGGTGACAGGCCTACCAGAAGGCACAGGAGGACAACAGTCACTCTAGTGCCAAGCTGCGGACCTGCTGCTTTTACAAAGAGCTGTATGCCATACTTGGTCGAGACCCCACCTCCTCATAGACTACTGTGGATACCGCCATGGAGCTCAAGACACAGGTCTTGGTGTGAACAGGGAGGAGGAGAATGGGGGACATGCCACCGGGGGGGAGGGGGGGTCCAGCTGTGCTTCAAGCCAGGACCTATTTGAGGCTCCACCGCAGTGTAGTCAGTTCCAGAAGTTGAACACTGGAGAGCCCGATGCAGGAGAAGGAACCTTGGATAAGTCTTTAAATGTATTTGCCATGACACTGATGTAAATGGTGCCCCCACCTAAACAGGACACCTTTACTGACATTTCATTAATTTACTCATACTAGAAGGGGTAGCAGTACAGTAAAGAGCAGTAGAGTTGCTATGTGCTTTTCATTCCCTTGTAGAATTAGGCAAGGGAGCCATGTGGAGCAGTTGACTCCTCCTGAGAGATCTTGATGAAACTTCCAAGGGGGTCCTTGGCAATCCTCTCCCAAAGGTTTCTAGGGATTGCTGCCTTATTTCTTTGTTTGTGGTGGGTAACTTTGCCATGCTCATCGGTGATAACTTTGGCAGACACCATTGCAGCACACAGGCTAGCAGCATATGGGCCCGGTGGCTTCAGCACTCCAGCAGCAGCTGTGTTCTTTCTGCCTTTGTTACCCTGGATTGAAATATCAGCTAAAATCACCACCGCCTGCAGAAAATAGTGTCATTGTTCAATGCTGTTTCCCTGTGCTCGTAGTTTCATGCCATCGAGCAATTCCATCCTCATTTTCCACACCCCTGGTGGGCCAGACTGACTATGGCTGGTGCTCCGAGTGGGGCTGTGCACAAGCACTCTGAAGCAGAGTAGTGTCAATAAGCATGTCTTGATTCAAAATTTAGGGGAGCAAGGGAAGGGAGCGCCAAGGCTTGACTTTCACTTTCCGTTGTGGCTATCCAGTCAGTGATACCTCTACATGTTTTATCTATAGCTGCTGCTGGTGAGGCCATGAGGAGTCCCCCCTCCACACCCATGGAACACCTCAGCCAGATAAGGAGGAGAAAGAAGAGGACTCAGGAGGACATGCTCAGTAAAATCCTGCAAGCCAGTGCTGCTGAATACTGTGAGCAGAGAGCCTGGAAGGTGAATATTGCTGACTGTGTGGAGAAGGAAAGAGTGGACAGGAGAAAGACCTAGGAGTCCCAGAAGATAAGGAGAGGTTGATGCACCAGGACATAAGGTGGCTTCTTCAGCAGCAAACATGGGTGCTGCAGACTCTTCTGGACTTACAGTCCTGGGCTTGCCTCCCTTTGCAGTCCATGGACAGCTTCATTTTAGCATCTCTTTAGACCAGTGGTTCTCAAACTTTTTGTAGTGGTGACCCCTTTTCCACACCGGGCCTCTAAGCGTGACCCCCCTTTAGGGGTCACGCTGGGGGGGGGTGCCTGCTGTGCACTGCGGCAGGGGCTGGGCTTGGGGGGAGGGGGCGGTCAAGGGCAGGTGCCTATAGCCTGCTGGGAAGGGGCTGGGATGGGGGGGCGGGGTTCCAGCAGCCCCTGAGGCCAGGGCCGGTGTGTGTGTGGGGGGGTCCAGCAGCCCCACAGAGGCGCCAGCAGCCCACCATGGCAGGGGCCAGGCTCACAGGGGGCGCCGGAAGCCTGCCACTTCAGGAGCCAGGGCCTGGTCGGCCACACTGCAATACACCACATTAGGAGCCAGGGCCTGTACTGGGCTTATGGGGGCACCGGCAACCCGCTGCGGCAGGGGCATGGGCCGCCTGTGCCAGTAGGGCCTGGATGCCAGCAGCCCATGGCAGTGGCATTGTTGGAGGCCGGCTGGTGGCAGCAGGGGCTCGCGACCCCCCACTGAACTGACTCGCAACCCCCAGAGGGGTTGTGACCACCAATGCTTTAGACTCTGCCTCAACATCCCAAGGGGAATCAGGGGCTGCATCCCTAGCCCTGCCACTCTACACCAGGACACAGTAAGGACAACCACAGCGTCACATATACTGACCTGTGAAAGCCATGACTGCAGTATGGATAGCCAAACTGGACATGAATGTTCTTTCCCCTTAAGTTTTTAATGTATTTCCTTTTAAATGGAAGAGATCTTGTTTTGCACTGGTGTTGTTACTCAACAAAATTCTGTTTTTTGGAAAATAATTCATTTTTATTAGTTCCCAACATAGGGTACAAAGTGCCTATTGGTACTGAAAGCACCCATTTACGTGTTAATGTACAGCGTGACACAAATGATAGGTTCAATGACAAAAACAGTGTAAAAATCATAAAGCAAGCACTGCAAAAACAATAGGTGCATATTTATAGATGTCAATGAAGCCCAACACAATTCCTAGCAGGCCCCAAAACTGTCAGGCCACATAAAGCACAGTCCATCATACTACCTTACTCTGGCTCGCTGTTAAAGTGCTCTTTCAAGGCCCTCCAGAGCTGCATAGCTCTTCTAGTAGCTCTCGTGTCTGCTTGTTCAAATGCAGCAGACAGCCACTCTACCTCCACCATAGCAGAAACTTTCCCCCTTCACCCCACAGATGTTAGGCAGAACACAGCAGACAGCTATGATCATTGGAATCCTTTTTTTCACAACAATCCAGTTTGGTGAATAAACAGCAACCGAGTCCTTTCAATCTCCCAGAGCACATTCAACTGTCATTCTGCATCTGCTGGGCCGGGAGTTGAATTTTTCCTTGATACTGTTCAGGTGACCAGTGCAGGGCTTCATAAGCCAGGGGTAGGCTGGGACCCCCGGGATCTCTGCTGGCGTTTCAACTTTGCCAGTGGTAATCCACCATTCAGGAAAGAAAGTCCCTGTTTGCAGTTTTCTGAACAGTGCTGTGTTCTTAAATGCATCATGCACCTTCCCTGGCCAGTCCATGCTGAAGTCAGTGAACCGTCACCGGTGATCCACCAACACTTGCATAACCATAGCACATCTGATGCACATCTGTCAAGGTACTCTGAAGCAAGGCAGGTGGGTACCAAAATAGGGATGCCTGCTGCCTATCTCCCCACCTTGGTTCTGTAACCCTTCACATAGTTGAGCGTCACTATCCTGCATAGAAGGAAATGATTAATGGCCCTTCACACTTGCATGACAACAGCCCTCCGTGTGGATTTTCGAGCTCCAAAATGATTTTCTACTGACTGGTAGTAATCTGGCTCTGCATAATTCCACAGTGCAATCGCCACTTGCTTCACTGCTGCCAGCATAGCTCTTATTCTGGTGTCCCTGCGCTGGAGAGCCGGGGCGAGGTTGTCACACAGATTCAGAAATGTGGCCTTTCACATCCAAAAGTTCTGCAGCCACTGCTTGTCATCCCAAACCTGAACTCTAATGCGATCCCACCAGCCAGTATTCATTTCTCGGGCCCAGAAACAGTACATCACCATCTGCAGCTCCACCGACAGTCTTGAATTGTTTCTTGGCAATCCATCCTCCAAGAAATCATGTTTTCTGCTCATTCAGTTCTTCTTGCGGCTCTGCACATACTTGAAATGCTCACGACAATCGTGCAGAGTTGTGCAGGTTCTATGCTTCTATCAGAGCTGGAAGAGAGCAAGGAGGGCCACATGGCTTTGTGGTTGTTTTTTTTAAAGGTGAGAAAATTGCATGAGCTGATTGACATTATGGGACGGAGAAAGTTGAATGTTGGGACGTTTACTCCTGGCTCCCAGTCACCTGAGTGACTTGCTTCTGCCTCACCATGCATTGGCAAAACGTCCCAAAAACACAGTGCGCTGGAGGAAGGTGAGTTGCATTCTGGGATACCTACTCATGGTGCACCGCACTGTGCATCAGGACAAGAATTCCTGCTGAGTATTTGTAGCATTGATGCAAGGAGCCCAGATGTGCGTGACTGAGCAATATGCTAAGTGGCAGCTTTCTGTTGATTTCACTTGCATCACCCAAGATGCCAATGTAGACACGGCCGCAGTATTTAGATTTCTAGTGCTCAAAGCAGGACCAATCCCCAACTAAATCATCCCAGGCAGGGCTTTGTCAAGCCTGACCTTAAAAACCTCTAAGGAAGGAGATTCTACCACCTCCCTAGGTAACCCATTCCAGTGCTTCAACACCCTCTTGGTGAAAAACATATGTAAATAGTATCTGTATGTACTTTGTAGGACATATTTTAAGGCAATGAAAACCATAGTGCAGTTTGTTTATAGGTATTGCGTGAAAGTAACTAGAGCAGGGATGGGCAAACCTTTTGTCCCAAGGGCCACACCCCAGTTGCAAAACTGTATGGAGGGCCAGATACAGAAGGCTGTTCCTCCCCAAACAGCCTGGCCCCGACCCTCCCACTTCTTGCCCCCTGACTGTCCCCCTCAGAACACCTGACCCATCTACCCCGCCAAGCTCCTTGTCCCAACTGCGCCCTCCTGGGACCCCCACCACTAACTAGTACTTTGGGATGCCACCATCTATCCAACCTATCCCGTGACTGCCCCAACCCCTATCCACACCCAGGCAGGCCCCCTGGGACTCCCATGCCTATCCAATGCCCCCTACTCATTGTCCCCTGAATGTCTCCTGAGACGTCCTGCTCCTTATCTAACTCCCCCCTTCCCCCCTTCACCAGCTTACCATGCTGCTCAGAGCAGCAGGAGCTTGCTACCCAGCTGGAGCCAGCCATGCTGTCTGGCAGGATCAGTGGTCCAGAGCACTGGTAACACGGTGCGCTGAGGCTGTGGGGAAGGGGAAGGGGAAGGGGAGAGAGTAGGGGAGGGGCCAGGAGCTAGCCTCCCCAGCCAGGAGCTCAAGGGCAGGGCAGGGTGGTCCCGCAGGCCATAGTTTGCCCACCTCTGAACTAGAGGCAACCCATTTATTTCTGCACAAAGAGAAAACATTGCCAATATGATTTGTAATGGGTCACTTATATCTTGCCTAGCTGCATTAGACTGTGTGTGTGTCAGGTCTCTATTGTTCTGAAAGCAGATCAATACATGTCTGGCATTCAGACAGATTATAATGGTTATCAATATACATGGCACAAACAACAAAAATCATTAGTAAAAAAAGAAAATATAGCTATCTGGGGCACAATCATTTTAAAAAAAATGTATTTACATATATTAGATACTGAGGTTTTCAGTACTATGGTAATAGTAACAGTCCCAGCATGAGAGTAAATGAAGATGCACTCATTAAGTATCCTTTTTATAAAGTAATTCCTGACTTTATATAATGTGTTCTTAGAAGCAAATTAGTTGGGGATTGGTCCTGTTTTGAGTAAGAGATTGGACTAGGTGACCTCCTGAGGTCCCTTCCAACCCTGAGATTCTATGAATATGTTTAATGACAGTCCTTTGTTTTTAGGGTGACCAGACAGCAAATGTGAAAAACTGGGACAGGGAGTGGGGAGTAATAGGAGCCAGGGCCGGCTCCAGGCACCAGCAGAGCAAGCACGTGTCTGGGGAGGCCCATGGTAAGGGGCAGCATTCCATCCACTGTGGGGGCAGCAGTCCGGGAATTTTGTTGGTTTGGTTTTTTGTTGTTGTTTTGGTTTGTTTTTTGCTTGGGGTGGCAAAAATGGCCCTGAGAAGAGCCTATATAATAAAAAGACCCCAAAATCGGGACTGTCCCTATAAAAATCAAGACATCTAGTCACCCTATTTGTTTTTCTTTCTGAAAGTCTGTTGTTCTAAAGATCACTGAATTGTCCTGACTTATTTATTTAGCCTTCTTCTTAAACTGAAGCAGCCTTTCCCAGAAGATTGGTTGATTCAGGGGACAGGTATTATGATACAGATGCCAGGTTGGCAATGACTGCAAGCTACTACCGTCTGATAGCAGTTAGTGGTTTCAATCCTGTTCCTAAATGACACTTCATCACAAGTGGCACTGATTGGCAACTGTAACAGGGTGACGGATCCTGAATTCTAAGACTGGACTCACAAGATTTTTACAGTTTGTTGTGAGTTAGTCCCTCCAGGTGGAACAAAACCTTTTCAGGCTCATAGGTGAGCAGTGATTTATTACATGAGCTCTGCTGTTGGCTGGGACCCATGACTGCTGGGTTTATAATATTAGCCAGAGATTCAGTAGACTAAACTGCCTTCGCACCCGAAGACTCGGCTAATCTCTTTCAAAACTGCCTTCGCACCCGAAGACTCGGCTAATCTCTTTCAAAAACGTATCACTCTTGCTAATTCTGCCTTAGGTCAACTAATGTTAGCACCATTGAGAGCACGAGTGTAGACGCACCACCAGTGGATGGCATGTTGATTAGACCTGCCCCGAGCAGTGGAGGAAGCAGCCAGAGACCTGCCCACACTTGGGCGCCCATTGTTGCTAAACCCCGTAGAGGTGAACTGATGTTAGGAGCGATGGCAAGTTATTGAAAATTTTCCCTAGTGTAGATGGGACTGTACAATAGGTCCCTGAGTGCAAGTCAGGGTTGAGGTGCATTGGTGAGCTGTCTGAGATGGTCTGTGCTTTTACTGCTCTATCTGTGCCCTCCCTATTCTGTGGATATAAAAAACTTCAGTCTCCAGGACTGACAAGCTTGTCCCTTTCTTTCCGAAGTTTGTTTATTTATTTTCAGGAAAAAAAGTGCTTTCCTTTGTGCCTTTTCCTCTTTTCTGTCTTCCTTTCCCATGTGCACATGCTTTTCCCTCTGGCAGCTACATTCTGACCCGAGTCAGAGTGGTGTTAAGGTGGAGCAATTCACTGAAATCCACAGAGCATCTCCAGAGAAATAGGCAAATAAGTCTGACCAGGAGTTGGCCCTTGGCCGCCATCCATCCCCTTCCTGCTATCTGGAAAGGAAAGGGAGTAATTCTTTAAAAAGCAGATGGTCATTAAAATGGCTGGCAGGATTTTCCCCGCAGAGATACAGCAGATACTCCCGTCTTGCCAAAAAGACTGAAATCTATAAAGTACCCGGCTTCCAAACATTGAGAGCTGGTACCTTTCCAACCCATTACTGTAGCTGGGCACTCTCCGACACAGCATTTGGTCTCTTGCCAGTGAGACAATCATTTATGATCACTGTTATGCTGTGCACCCAACCTGCTGTCTTGGAGTTCTTCAAGAAGGATACTGAGGGCCAGCAGGGGAAGCCAGCCGTTCATTCCAGATTTCTAAATGAGGCGTGCAAGTTACTGATTTTTATAATATTTCAGAATAAAAGAAATTACACGCTGGATCAACACAAGGAAGGAGATCAATAAAGCCTCCATTTATCTCCACTGAGCCATCCAGAACAAGGAAGAATTGAAGAGGCAGAAGGACTTGGGCTTTATTATTCCCTGTGGCAGCTGAAGGCTGTCTTAATGTTCTGTGTACAAAAGGCCATTTCACAGTTACTGAAATCGCTGACTAAAACACCCAGCCCTGACATTCCCATCAGAAGACTAAGACAGCATTTGAGTCAATAAGTTATCAGCCTTTGGTCAACATCTTGCTGGCTAGATTCTCAATATGCTGAGTCAGATGGGGGGGGGGCTGCCAGGGCATTTATTCCCATCTCAGGGCTCATACTGATATAACACACTTTATAGCTCTGAGCTCCAGAAAACCTAACACTGTTTCCTCTGTTCTCGCAGTTGCGTGAGCTCTGTTTTAGCTGTGCTGTTACTCTGTGAGAAATCGTCATTTTTAATCTGCAATAGCCATGAGAGATCCAAGGCTGTGGATTAGGCCCAGGTATTCAGCATTAAAACCCTCATGTAGTAGAAAGAGCACTACCTGATTATCACAAGGTCTGTCTACACAGGGGTAAAAGAGTCATGGAAGAGCTGGGGCTAGCCCAGGTCAGCTGATTTGGGTTTGTGGGGGTCATGCTGGAGGCTGAACAATCACGGTGTAGGTATTAAGGCTTGATATGAGGCCAGAGCTCTGGGATCCTCCATTTTTGCAGCCTGAGCCCGAACATCTGCACAGTGATTTTTCAGTCTTGCAGCCGAGGCCCCATAAGCTCAATGTCTTCTGATCTGGGCCGGGCGGGAGTTTTTTATCTCGGTGTAGACATAGCCACAGGGGGTTCCAATATTTCTTTCCTCCTAAGATAGAGCAATGATATTTAAAGGAGAACTGCTGTGATTTGTTTTAACACATTAGACAGCTAAATTAATACTTAAATAGGGGCTAAGTAATGGATGCTGCAATTTGGAATATATGCTGGGATTTGTAGTCCGGTCTTTTCCATTCCTTCTGATAGCAGGGCAAGAACTGGGAACAGCATGTGTGACTCTGGAGTCCCCTCTCTCCCCTTGCACTGCTGCACAAGTAGCATCAGTAATAGCAGTCCGCATTCCCTAAGGGCAAATGGAAGGGGCCACTCCAATGCAGCTGTGTCTTGGGAGGATGGTCTAAGCCCCCTGGAAACTGGTTTCTGGAGACATTATACCTGTTGCTGCCTGTAGGCATGCAGCAACTCACCCCTGCAGCACCTCCTGCTGGTCGTCCAGGGAATCAGCTCTTTCCAGCCTCTGGAGTGCCCTCTTCAGGCCGATGTCCCATTTGCCATTGGCCCCCATGTCCCTTCCAGATCCCATGCCCTCTTTCCTGGGGTGCTGCACCCCTGCAGTACCCCCACAGTCTCACTGGGTCTCCCCTCCCCAGGGACCCCCCACCCACTATCCCCACCTTGCCTCAACCTATGGACTACTGCCAGTCACCATCGAGCCCACTTTCACTGGGGCCAGCTGCAGTCTGTATCAGCCAGTCATCATAGGCAAGAAGAGTTTGGCCTGCTGCCTCTGCCTATCCATGGGCTGCCCCCTGCAACTACAGTATCCCTTTCTGGCCACAGACTAGGCCCTACAGCCTGGGGAGTTGCCAGCCTGGAGCTCCTGTGGCCTTTGCCCCAGCCCTGCTCCACTCCAGGTACCTTCTTAAGCTTCCCCAGCAGCCAGGCCAGTCTGCCTCCACCGCTAGAGGAGGAAACTCTATGTACCAAACTCTCAGCCCTCTTATAAGGGCCAGCTGGGCTATAATTGACCCAGCCACAGCTGTGCTGCTATGCTCATCCCTGTGCCCCCAGCCACAGCCTTGTTTACCCAGGAGTGGGGCAGCCGCCCCACTTCACTGCCCTGCTAATGCACAATGCCTCCAACCGCCAGTGTTGAGATGGGGAGTTGAGGGTGGGGGAAGGAGGGAGATATGCCGCTGGCCCTGCTTGACAGGGCTCTGGTTCTAGAAGCTTTATCTGAGTTACATATGTTCAGGCATTTACCAAAGCGTTTTCAGAAACACTTGTCCCTGTTTTTTGAATATCTCCCCTGGGAGAATGGGGACTGCTGTTTCTCGGGGGACAAGGGGGTCTGCAATTTGACCAATACAACTTTGTTCTCCCAGGAAGAGGCCAAGCCTAATGAGGCAAACACAGGTTTGGAAAATGAAGGTCCCATTAGAAACCCGTGGGAACCAGGAATCTTCAAGGTTGTTGTAAGGCCATATTCAATCTTTTTTCTTTTTTTTCAATAAAATTACCTGCCGAAAGAATTGAATTACAAACTTTTCCTTAAAAAGTTAATAATTCAATTGTTACATTAGGCAACTTTATTTAAGAAAAAGATTGAATTTACCTTACAACAACCTTGAAGCTTTCTGGTTTCCAGTGGTTTTTAAATAGGGCCCTGAATTTGCTGTCCTAGGCAGCCTCGTGGCAATGTCATGATAACTTCCTGGCTTATCATTGTTTAAAAAATTGTACATCAGGGATCTGAAAAAATGTTTAGTCACTCCTCTTTCTAATTAGCTGAAAAAAATAAAAATCTGTTACATTATATACTGCAGGTTTGTTTTAATCGGCATATTTAAAAGCCCCTTCCAAAGAAGTTAAGGTCACAATTAGTATTAACTCTGGGTTAAAAACTTGCACTGAATGTTTAACCTGCTTGATCTAAGCCTGGCTTGTGAATCAGGGAAGGACAATAGCACAGCAGGAAATTCACAGATTGCTCTGGACTGGTATCTTCCCAACCTGTCAGTCACCCTGGAAAAGGTTGGCGGTAGGACAGCTGATGAGATAGCAGGATCTAGCAAGAGAAAAGGTGAGATGTTGCGGCATGAGGGTACATTCCTAATGCTGAAAGCTCCGGCAGAAATTTGACAGGTATGAAGTAAGGTTGGCCCAGAGCTTGTTGACTATGTGATAGATGAGAGACATTATCTGGGAGGATTGAATTCATTGAACGTGGACCTCCAAGTGTACTTGCAAGGGTTGATTTGCTTCCAGTACCTCAAAAAATGAGCTTCAAAGGCTCATTTCACAAACCTCTAATAAAGCCCTTCAGGTCCTCAGCTCCGGTACTGCCCTTTTGCCATTGTTATTGAGACTGTGCACTGCTGTTGTCACATTTCTGGATGAACATCCTGCCTAGACGTATATACTGGGTGTCTTGCATGTCTCTACTTATGCCCATCTGCTTGGCTGGCATGATGCCCACAGTGAAGGTGTCATGCCAGTTTCAATAAGGTACATTTTTCAACAAAGATGTGTTCAGAGAAACTGTTTGTAGCACACAGCCAGTGCCATCGCTCCTGCCAGAAGAACCTTCTGTGTGAGAACAAGGCCAGCCTCGGGCCATGTGCTTCATTACAACGGATCACACCTGCAGATGGGCTGCTGCTATAGATAATACCCTCAGCGTCTTTCTGCTGTGTTCTTTTTTCAGTCTGATCTCAGGGGCTTAGAATTGAGTATGTAGGGAGACCAAGACAGTGGGTGAAAGCCTGGCCTTGCTGAGCGTGGGGCTACGCCAGAATTCAACACCTGTGGCTGGCTTGTGTCAGCTGACTTGGGTTTGTGGGGGTATGGGCTGCAGGGTAAACTTCGGTACAGACATTTGGGCTTGGGTGGGAGCTCTGGGACCCTCCCCTTTGCAGGAGCCCAGAGCTCTGGCTCCAGCCCAAGCTGGAACATCTGCCCTGCTATTTACAGCTGCACCAAGCCCCATGAACCTGAGTCAGCAGACATGGGCCAGCTGCAGGTGTTGAGCTGTAGTGTAGACATACTCACTAAAGCTGATAGGAGTTTTGCTATTGACTTCAATGGAGCTGGGGTTTCACCCATAGTATTTTCACCTTGTTAACTATGAGCAATCACAGGATTCAGTGTCCCCTTCTGCTTTCCTCCTCCTTGGAAGCTAAACCCCAAGGAACAATAGTCTCAAAATGTAGCATCCTTCTTTAAGATAAACACAGGGAGCCCTGGGGAGTGCAACCGGGAAAGATGCAGAAGGCAACACGTCAGCCGCTAGATGTATTTTCCCAGAAATACTGTTGAAGAGTTACCCAGACAATATCATCTCTTCGAATATTGTCTGGGCTAATGTGCCACCTCTGCAACCTGCTGAGGAATTAGCAGGCTGGACAAAAGGAGGGGGCGGCTGTTATCTGTGCAGCCAGCATAACGTCGTCTGCTCTCAGTGCACCTTTTGAAAAGATCTGGGCAAACAGCACAGGCTGCTAGTTTGCAGTGTGATTCTCAGGTCTTTGACTCAGCCCTTGTGCTCTAATCATAGTCTAGTCCTGGCTCCAATAACCACCAGAGGCAGAGAGTTTCTGCACCTTTCCTAATGGTCTGAGCATCCTGGGACTCTGCACCACTTACATTGAATCCTCCCGCACAGGGGGATTTCCAGTGTGGGCCCAGAGCGTATTGGGGGCCCGCTGCAGGAAGGAGGAGACAGACTGGGGAAGAGGAGGTATGGCTGAGTCTTCCTGTGTTAAAGAGGTTTGGCAAAGGGGGTGCAGCCCACGAAGGATACTTCATCCTGCACTGTACTGCAACCTCCAGCAACAGCCAGTTATGGGAGATGCAAGCAGCCTACCTTCTGACACTCTGCTAGCCCACGCACTGAATTCCCCAATATGTGGCTTTCTCTCCTTCCACCTCAAGGAAGATGCACTTTGATCCATTGCACTTTACGTGACAAGGGAAAAAATATATAATTGTATTTAATATTGTAAAGACTACTGAAGAATCTTCAACATAGCATGCCAGGGAACCAGAATTTGTATGAAATATGCAAATAATGTGATTATAATATATATACACATGCGCCACACACAGTTAAAACCAATGGCATGATGCTAAAATAAGATATGAAATATTCATACCCCCATCACATGCAAGTTCAGCTCCCAGGACTGTACCTTGAGAAAATCTGAAATCCAAATTGAAAGTAAAATTAAGATCTCAGACGCCGGTAAAAATAAACACTGCCAGGTGAGGCCATTTTCACTCCAGGGGTTCCCTTGTGATGTTGTGCTTAGGACACCCAGTGCTGTGAGTCACTGTGTTACCCCTCTGCCTGAGCAAGAGGGAGAGTTTTGCTGTGGTAGAGACAAGATGTAAGCCTAAGAGTGAGGCCAGGAATCAGGTCTAGTGGGCAGAGCAGGTGTCCAGGTTGAGGAATGAAGCCAAGGGTCAGAACCAGAGTCAGCTGCCAGTTACCAGAGCCAGGTAAGACAGGAGACAAAAGCAGAGCAGGAGCTGGATTGGGTGAAGGAGACAGGCACAAGCAGAGTCCAATGCAGTCAGAACAGGAAACTACCTTGTTTCTCAGACAAACTTCCTATCTCCTCCTGATTTAAATAGCAGTGGAGCCAGGCAATCCTTCAATCAGAGATCCCATTGGTGGTGCTTTGGCTGGGTCTAGAGCCCTAATAGCATCTCAGCCTACCATGTTTCAGTAGCCATTGGGTGGAAGCCAGGATGTAATAGCTAGCCTGGGGTGAAGACCTGGGCTCCCTAGCCTGGTGTGAAGACCTGGGATACCATATGCTGCTGCTAAGCTTTGTGTCAGCTCTCTGACGCACCAGCCTGTCTGCCTTGCCAGCAAATTCTACAGGGCTCTACCAATCCAAACCATATCTTGCAGGTAACAAGCAGTGAACCTGAGTTCCCCTGAGATGTCTCCCTGTAGTGTCCAGTCCACATTAGTGGATACTCACATAAATTATTAAGTTCAGTGTCTGTAAAGAGGTAGGGCACACAGCAGTCTGTTAGATTTGCTGAAGACTCACATTTTACTTTGATACACAGCACTGAGATACTTTTGTAATAAAACAAGAATAAGTTTGTAAAGAACAGAGATTTAAGTGATACTAAGCAAGAGCAGAAGAGACAGCTCTGGTTACAAACAAAACAAAATGCACATTCTACTAAAACTCATCCTTAGCAAATTACTATCTTTACCTAAGCAGTTTTTTCAGTTGCATCAAGCTGACAGCATCTTTGGCCTTCCAGATTTGAGAGATCCCAACTGTCACAGGCTTAGAGGGTGCATGTCCCCTCAGTGATGGATACCCAAAAGTTCTCTTTTCTCCCTTTATATTATCCAAAGTCCATTGTCTCTCTTTCAAGAGCCAGGAAGGCTTTCTGGGGTGCAGATTCTGTCCTCTGGCATGATTGTTAAATGGTCTTCTCCCCCACTTGTTTAGTTTGATGGCTTCATTTATCTGATATGTAAATGTACCTTGATTGTCCTCTGCCTGTAACCAAGCTGGTCAGACAGGTAAATACACATTTACCTAGGGCAGGCTGGATTTATGCACTGCCATCCAAGCATATTTTAAGAACACATTTCCAGCACACATATCTAACACTTTGTACACAATCTGTACATACGTCACACAATGATTTTTGGGACCAGCATGTCACCAGTTAACATATGGTATCTTCCATAACACCTTTTAAATACATATGATAACAGTGTGCTGGGGCAAGTATGTTGTGTGTTACCATGTGGGAAACCCTTGGCCCGTTGGCACTGAGAGGCTTCCAGGATTACACTGTGCCACAGAGACCCATTGGTAGTTCACTGTTGTGTCAGCAACTCATCAGGCCTGACATATTAATTATACCTAACACACTGCTGTCATAATCTATATCTAAAAGGTGTCATGTAAGGTATCATAAACAAATTAGTAATACGTTGGTCCCAAAATCATTGTGTGGTGTATGTAAGGGGTGAGTACAAAGAGTTCTAAATCTGTGCTTTAAGTAGTGTTCTGATGAGTTCCTGTCTGCATCCTGTAAACACTGGCCCATACCGGTATTGCCCTGGCCTCTTCTTTTGTCATTCAGTTTCGCATGCATTCTATAACAATGTGCATTTCCTCACCTTTGGGGGTGAAGCCAGACTTTGAGGCACCTGCTCCCCTACTTGGTGTAAACTTTGCTTGTGCCAATCAAAAGCAAACACAAACAAGTTTTGGGCCCCGTCCCCTATGACACTTTTGTGATGTCATAGTTGGTACTTATGTTTCTGCCTGCCATGTGCAGACAGAGAGAGGAAAACGAATCACGTGTATCCGTGTATCCCATGTACCCCACGTAACCGAGCCTGATGACCTCGAAGCCTCTCTCTCAGCTCACGTGTTTCAAATAGAGCTTATACGTTTACCGGTCGTGTTATGCGTTGGTTTGTATTTGTAAGTATCGAGTATTACTAAATGCTGCATCTTTGTAAATATTGTTAGCAGGTATTTTAGTCATTGTGTGTTTTAAGTTTCATTAACTCTATTAGTTAATCAAAAAACTGCTCCCTTACCCCTTGTAATTATCCCCAGTAAAACTTTAAATTGATTAATTTTAGTTGTGTGTGTGTGTGTGTGTGTGCATCTACAGCTCACGTCCTGACCCACACTCCCCTTGCATCTCTTACCTATATAGTTTATTGCCACGTGCGGCCTGGTAAATAGCAGGCTTGCAATTTTTCCTCGCCCCTGCAAGTCCGTGGCAATACAAAGAGTTCTAAATCTGTGCTTTAAGTAGGTTATTAAAATGTGTCTGGCAAGCAACTCTAGTGAAGTTTGGGGTAAGCAAAGGTAAACTAAATAATTCTGTAAATTTGTCAGGGTCCCAAACTTGTGACAATAGGAATTCAATTCTACCTACAAGCTTCAAGAAGTAACATGCAAAATTCCAGATGCTTTGGTTGTTTGCAATCCTATGAAGCAACTCAATGACTTTTGGGATTTACTTAAGCCTGTCGTTTTACCGAGACTAATTTTTCTGCAGAAAAGTTGCTCGTAATCCTGCAGCAGTGTCCTGTCTCTGGTGAAGAAATTCTCCAGAAACAGAAATGCCACAAGAATGCTGCAGTGCACTTACTGATGTTCTTGTCTTCTCATTATAATTGCACTCTGCTGACCCAAACGCTGAACTGGTTAAATGGTGCCAGTACAAGGTATCCTGGAATAAGAGAAAATTAATTTCTTCTTCTCTTCAAAACGCTCTGTGATAAGTTGAATGGTTGATATATACTTTTTCTCCTTTCTCTAGCAGAAAGGTACCAAAGGCAAATTCCTGCAGCTACCAAATGACAACAGATTTGTAAGCCTGCTTATGTCTAATGGAATGAAATACCCGATTAACTAGAAAGACAATTTTGGCTTGAGATTATATAATGTCTTAATAGAACAAATGTTCTATGTGCAAAGACTGACTGCCAGCTCCAAAATGTTACTGCTATCTTGGCCAGAGGGAAGTTCCTTTTTGCTTCAGATGGTAGTCTTACCACTACTGCTATCAATAGGGCTATTTTGAGTTTTATATGAAAAGACATATTTTAATTCAATTGCTATTTTTGAGCTGATTCCCAATGGCAGACATGTAGCTTTTTAAAAAAAATGGTAATTTGTGACACTGGCTGTAGGGAAGTGTGTATGAGGGATAGTGAAATAGCTCCTAGCCTATCTTAAAAAAAAATGTATTTAAGCACTAAAGTTTTATATATTTAAACATTAAAGGCCTGGTTTTGAATGGTACTATAATAATCAATCCTGAAGGAGACCAGTTGCCTTGGTTTTACTGGGACAATCCAGGTTTTTCATACGGGGTCCTAAAAAACTACTTTCGAGATCTCCGAAAGGTCCAATTTATAAATTTCATCAGTCAAAATATGTTTTTCTATATTGTAGCAGTGCGCAGCTGGTCCTCTTAGCTCCTGCCTCTGCTAGGCTCAGATAATGTCACTCAGAGACCCTAGGATGCAGAAACCACCGGTGCGTTTATTTACAAGTTTGTAATCCCACCACACAGTGTACTCAGTTCTGGGCTCCTTGTGTCCAAGCCCAGGAGAGAAGGGCTTTCTCCCTGCCTGCACTCCCTCCCTCTCCTCCATCACACACCCCTGCATCCTTCATCCCAGCCTCTTATATAGTCCTCAACTTCAGCTAATTGAGCTGGCAGCTGGCTCTCATTCCCCAGTTAGGGCAGGTTCTTCCAGACAGCTCCACTTTATTCACCTAAATGGGGCTGGCATGGGAGGGGGCTGATTTTGCAGTCTTTCTTCCCTGCACCTTGTCCCATACCCATCCACTGGCTCACTTGACACCTTTGAGGAGCAATGGGTGCTGTACGGGGTTCTCTGCTTGGTGTCCCTGTCAGGTTCCCTTCGTTTAGCCGTGTGACCTCACTCCCGTTCCTGTTATCTCATTAGTTGTCCCTCAGAATTATTTGGTTTCCTGGACCTGTGGATCCTCCCCTTAGGCTGGGGGGAGGTCCTTTAGCAGTGGGCGGGCTTTCACCTGCCCATTTCCTGTATACCAACAGGACCTTGTCCCATACCTGGGTAGGTGTGGAGCTGTTGCTTCTAGATCCAGAGCACTCTCAGCCTGCGCCTGGACCAGTCCCCACCCTAGATACATTGCCCGCTGATGGAGCCCCAGTTGCTGCTGCTACTCTCTGGGGAGGCCCTACTGGCCTGCTCCCTTGAGCAGGAGTGAGGGACCCACCTCTGCTTGTTTCCACCTTGGGGTCTAAGTGACTGTTTTATATCTTTGGTCTTGTGGTGGTGGTGATTGCTGTTGCTGCTGGGGGCCCAGGGTGTGTGTGTGGAGCCCTCCCCTGGTCCATCTCCCGCATCACTGCCCACTCTACCACCCCCACCTACCATTTGCCTCTCCTCACTCCTGGACTCAGCTGCTTGCCACACCCATCTCAACCATCTGGGACTATAGCAGCAGCCAGCAAAGACTGAGAGCACAAGCACATTGGTTTGATCCTGCATCCATCTCCTTTGCAACTCCCGCTTCTTCTATGCCCTGGAGAAAAAGAGAGGGGGGGAGGGGGGGCAAGTAGCACATCACCTGCCTCTTGGAGATGCGTGATGGTGGAAGGGCCAGGGCCTTCTATGCCAACCTCTTCTCCCCAAATCCAACTGACGCTGATGCTTACAGGGTGCTCTGGAATGAACTCCTGACGGTCAGTGAAGGTGACTGGAATCGGCTGGAGCTACCTCCCTCTCTGGCCAGGTTTTGGGGAATCCCTCTGTCTCATGCCCACTAATAAATCTCTGGACATGGACGAGCTGACCATGGAGTTCTACCATGTGTTCTGGAAAGTCCTCGGCCCGTACCTTTTCACCATGTAGACTGAGTCTTTGGGGATCAGGGTCCTCCCTCTGTCATGCAGGTGAGCTGTGCTCTCCTTGGTACCCACGAAGAGGGACTTCCACAACCTTTGGAATTGGCATCTTGTTTCACTCCTCAGCATGGACTACAAAGTCATAGCAAAGGCCATTACTCTGTGCCTGGGGTCTGTGCTAGTGGACATGGTCCACACCAACCACACCTACATTGTCCCAAGCTGCTCCATCCTTATTTGGTTTGGAATCTCTTGGAGCTCAGGTGTAGATGGTCTGTCGTTTGCCCTCCTGTCATGGATGGACTAGGGGCACCTCCTGGACACTTCGTGGGTGTTTGGTTTCAGACCCCAGTTTGTGGGCTTTCTCTGGGTGCTGTATGTCTCTGCTCAACTGGAACCTGATCAAGCTGGTCAGCTTTGGGTGAGGGGTACATCAGAAGTGCCCACTGTCAGGCCAGCTGCATGCTCTGGTGATCGAGCCCTTCCTCTGTCTCCTCCACTGGAGGTTGACGGGGTTGGTGTTTCTAGAGCTGGAGTTGCACCTTCTTCAGACCTAGAAGCTGGCTTCAGCAACCAGGTCCATGGTGGCCACCGATGGGTCAGATCTCCTCATGGAGCCCCTGCTACACAATCTGCAACTCTGTGTGCAGGTGGAAGAGTTCTCCTCGGCGTGCCAGAGATTGGTCCTGGCAGAAGTCACCAGAATCGGAGACCTACTACGACCAGGGAGACTGGGTGGATCCTCTGATGCTCACTCAGCGCATGGGGCTCTCCATCCTTTGTACTCTCCGACGCGTACTTCAAGAGGTGAAGTCAGCCATATCGCCTGCTGCTTGGATTTACATTGAATGGGTCCTGCAGGAGGGTGCTCCCTGCCCACCCTACACCCCAGACTCTCCGGCTCTTTTCATAGGACCTGTGAGGGTTCACGCACCTAGAGTCAGGGCCATGCAGCCTAATGGCCAGAGTTTGTAAAGCAGCCCGTGGTGCAGGGCAGCATGGTCACTGTAGCATTTAATTTCAGAGAGGAGAGAAAAATGAGGAGGTTAGTGAAACAGAAATTGGAAGGTACAGCACCAAAAGTAAAATCCCTGCAACCTGCGCAGAAACTTTTTAAAGACACCATAATAGAGGCTCAACTTAAATGTATAACCCCATTTAAAAAACATAGTAAGAGAACCAAAGAGTCACCGTGGTTAAACAACAAAGTAAAAGAAGCAGTGAAAGGCAAAAAGGCATCCTTTAAAGAGTGGAAGATAAATCCTAGTGAGGAAAATAGAAAAGAGCATAAACTCTGGCAAATGAAGTGTAAAAATATAATTAGTGTGATGGACATTGAGTGATGACACTCTTGGTGCATCTGTTGCCTTGGGAAATCTCATATTTTCCAAAAATTCAATTTCGGTCTAGCATTAAAATCTAAAGCTAGAATAAAATGGATCAGACTTTGACTCCTCATTATGGAAAGCTTGTTCCACATAGCCTCTGACCCTAGCCAGAGGAACGCCCCCTGCCCCACATATGTCAGTCTCTGAGTAAGTCCACTTCCTCTAGTGTCTCCAAACCACACTTCTCAAGGTCATCTAAGAAGACCCAAAATTCCTCCTATAAGACTACCAAACACCATTCCTCAAGTTCTCCAGGTAGAAAACCTACCTCAAAGTCATGGTCTCTGATGACTCCAGCCACTGCTCTTTGATCCAGTACCCATGAAACTGCTGGTTCCTCCGGTACCGATGGTGCTGTCAGATCTAAAGTCTGTATAGTCCTGGGCTCTGAGAGATCATTAGTACCATCAACAGGGCTAGGGGGCAAGAAGGGCACTATCTCTTCTCACCTGCTACCGAAGAAACCTGCTCGGGCACCATCCGGACTCCCTTGGAATAGTGGAAATTCACCATCAACTCTCTCAACGGCTGTCATTTTGGCACAGACCATGGACACAGTACTGACAACACTCATGGTACCACAGGAATTTTGCTTTCCCCAAGATCTTGCTGTATTCAAGATGCCCAACTCATCTTTGTTTGGCTACAATATGCTCCTTGTTCCCAGGACTTCCAGATCTCTGTACATTCACCTGGTACCGATGGTTTCACCTCATGTTTTTTTCCTGGTGCTCCACAACTATAGAGTGATTTGGAAGAGAAGGATTCTGATGAAAATCTTGCCTCAGTCTCCCAAATATCTATACAAGCCTCTCCTCCCCATTCCTATAGAGGATCTTTTCCAGAGGTCTCCCAGGAGATTGGTATCACTCATGAGAGATGGCCACAATTATCATCTTGCTGGTATGAATACCCGTGGATACCTCCACCCAAACCATATACACCACCTCCTTTGACACCCTGGAACGATTGGGTGGCCTAGTGCCAGAAATTCTCTAGAGCATCGAGCATCACCAGTCACAAAGATAGACCTCCTTCTTCACCCTCCCGCTCTAGAAGACCGGCACCTCAGGAAGAAGGATGATGAAGATGTCTTCCCATCAGACAACATCTCTTCTTCATCCCTGGATGAAGCAGTTGTGCCATCACCTTCATCTCTGGTGGATGAGTTCAAGCAGTTTCAGGACCTTGTCAAGAGAATTGCAGATCCCTCTTGAAGAGATTAAAGAATCACATCATAAACTGCTTTACATACTTCATACACTTCATCTGCCCATACTGCCTTGCCTGTTAACAAGGTCCCAATGGACCCTAAAAAAGTTATCTTCATCCAGGCCACAATTCCACCTACAAGCAAGAGAGTGGATAAGAAATATTAGATGGTGCATAAGGACTCAGAATTTTTATTCGCTTATCTGTCTCCTAACGTTTTGTTGGGTGATGTGGTTAATGAACATGGGAGGCAACATCATGTTAAATCCACACCCACCGATGAGGATCATAAGCAACTTGACCGATATGGTAGAAAATTGAATTCATCAGCTACTTTACAATTCAGAATTACCAATGGTAATTTAATGGTAAAATACAATTATGCAAATTATAGTAAGCTGAATTCATTTATTGAGCACCTACCAGCAGAACACAGAGAGCAATTACAGGCCATTATTTTGGAAAGCCAGCTGCTCACCAAAACATCTCTGCAGGCTTCCCTTGATGCTGCTGATATTGCTGTCTATTCAGTTTCTACGGTGGTACTTATGAGAAGGGCCTCCTGCCTCTAGTTCTCAGGATTTCCAAATGCAGTTCAAAACATGGTCAAAAAACTAAAAAACTCTCTTTTGATGGTACTAAACTGTGCGCTGGTAAGATGGACAAACCTCTGCACACATCAAAGGAGTCTGGGGCTACTTTGTCTTCTCTCAGGATCTATACACCTGACCACAAAAGAAAGTTTAGTAAGTCCCAGATAGCAGAGAGATCCCATCATGTCCAGTTCTCGAGCTCCCAGAGGTCATATGAATGTCAACAAAAGAGAGAGAGGTTCCAGAGAAGAAAACCTTCCACTTTTCAACCTTGGACCTTTCAGCCTTCCACCTCCTATCACCAGTTTTGATGGGGGGCCATCTCTTTTCTTACCTGCTGCAACAATTCATCTGCCTTTCTCCTTTCAGCAACTTTGACTCCCAAACCACTGGAACTGGTAATCATTACAGACAAGTGAGTTTTGGAGATAATCTCCACAGGGTACTATATCCACTTTACTTCTCTTCTGCCTGCCCCTTCCCAGTCCTCTTCAGGGATCCCTCTCACAAGAATCTGCTACAACAGGAAATAGGCTCCCTCCTCCTCTTGGGTGCTATAGAATTGGTTCCCATGCAGCACAGAGAGAAGCAGTTTTATTCAAGGTATTTTCTGCTTTCAGAAAATAACAGCATTTTGGAGACCAATCCTAAATTAAAGGCTACTCAACACCTTTGTGAAGACACAAAAAATCAAAATGGTGACACTTGCAGCAATAATTCCACCACTGGACCAGGAGAATTTGTCCTCAGCCCTCAATCTGCAGGACACATATTTCCATATAGCGATCCACCCATCTCACAAAAGAGTCCTACATTTTACTGCAAGTCAGGACCATTTTCAGTACAGGGGGCTCCCTTTTGGTCTATCATCAGCTTCAAAGGTTATGTCAGTAGTTTTTAGGTCAGTAGTAGCGGCACACCTCCTCAGAAAAGGAATTCTAGTGTTCCCTTACCTGTATGATTGGCTTCTGAAAAGTCCCAAGATGTAACTTCACTGGCAACTTGTAAAGCCATAGATCTCTTCCTCTGAATCAACAACTGAACATGTTGACCCTCATACAAAAGTTAGAATTCATAGGAGCTCATCTCAATTTAATAGCGGAAAGAGTTTATCTCCCAGTGCACAGATTTGTGGCCCTGTCCCTCATAGTCAGCACAATCCAGATGAGCCCTCAAACCCTGATCAAGAACTGTCTTCCACTGTTGGGACATATGGCAGCTGGTACTTCTCTTCTATACCAGTGTTTTGCCTTCTAGGGTGGCTGGGATCAGTTTATTCACTGAAAAGACACAGTCTAACTGCACTATTTTCCGTACTCCCTTCATAAATGATTCTCTCTGTTGGCAGAAATACCCTTACATTTGCTCAGGAGTCCCTTTTGCCTGCTGTCCCCCAGAGGTGGATGAATTCCTGTTGGGATTGGAAATGAATCTAGACAACCACATGGCACAGGGCATGTGTATGCCTCAAGAAACCAATCTTCACATCAATCTGATGGAACTCAGGGGGGTCAGATATGCCTGTTTCCAGTTTCTACCACTAATCCAGGGCAAACATATCAAGTCTGTTCTATATCAGCTGGCAACCATATCACTCCAGGCAAAACATATCAAGTCTGATCTATATCAGCTAGCAAGGAGGGGTAAACTCCCCTTCTCTCTGCACGGAGGCTGTCAAGCTTTGGAAATGGAGTATATGCAAACAGATCATCATCACAGCAATTTACCTTCCAGGAGTTTAGAATGTGACTGTGGACATACTCAGTAGATACTTCTTTCAAGACAATGAGATTCCATCATACTTCACCACATATTCTGCCAATAAAACACCCCTGGAATAGACCTGTTCGCCATGACAATAGACAAGAAATGTGCCCAGTTCTGCTACAGAGGTAGACTGGGTCACTGATCCTTTGGGGATGTCTATTACCTTCAATGGCCAATGGCTCTACCGTATTCATTCCCCCCAATTCCTCTAATTTCCAAAATTCTACTCAAAATAAAAAAGGACAAAGCCAAAGTTATTCTAATAGTTCTGATCTGGCCAGACAAACATGGTTTCCTTACTTGATACAGGTAGCTGTTTATTCACGATCATTCTCCAGACTGATTTTCATCTCCTCTTCCAGGGAGGTGGGAAGATCTTTCACCCTAATCTCAGAATTCTTCACCTCAAAGCATGGCTGGTTGATGGTTCATGGGCTTAGCAATGATCTGGTCAGAGGGAGTAAAAAGAGTGCTAATACGCAGCAGAAAACAGTCTATGTGCTATACTTATGTACAAAAGTGGATAAGATTTGCCTGCTGGTGTTACCTAAAACGCATGCCACCAATAAGGAATCGGATGGTGTGATTGCAGAGCCACCGGCCATTATCGCTGAAAACTCATGGTGATTGGGGGAGATCCCAGATGATTGGAAAAAGGCAAATACAGTGCCCATCTTTAAAAAAAGGGAAGAAGAAGAACCCAGGAAACTACAGCTTCAACTCAGTGCCTGGAAAAATCATGGAGCAGGTCCCCAAGGAAAACATTTTGGAGCACTTGGAGGAGAGGTGATCAGGAACAATCAGCATGGATTCACCAAGGGTAAGTCATGCTTGACCAACCTGATTGCCTTCTATGATGAGATAACTGGCTCTGTGAATATGGGGAAAGCAGTGGATGTGATATATCTTGACTTTAGCAAAGCTTTTGATATGGTCTCCGACAGTATTCTTGCCAGCAAATTTTAAAAGTATGGATTGGATGAATGGACTATAAGGTGGATAGAAAACTGGCTAGATTGTTGGGCTCAAAGGGTAGTGATCAACAGCTTGATAGTTATTTGGCAGTCAGTATCAAGCAGAGTGCCCCAAGGGTTGGTCCAGGGGGCAGTTTTGTTCAACATCTTTATTAATTATCTGGATGATGGGATGGATTGCATCCTCAGGAGGTTCACAGATGACACTAAACTGGGGGGGAAAGATAGATACGCTGGAGGGTAGGGGTAGGATCCAAAGTGACCTAGACAAATTGGAGCATTGGGCCAAAAGAAATCTGATGAGGTTCAACAAGGACAAGTGTAGAGCCCTGCACTTAGGATGGAAGAATCCCATTCACTGCTACAGGTGAGGACTGGCTGGCTAAGCAGCAGTTCTGCAGAAAAAGACCTGGGGATTACAGTGGATGAGAATCTGGATGAGAGTCAGCAGTGTGCCCTCATTGCCAAGGCGGCTAATGGCCTATGGGGCAGTATTAGTAGGAGTGTTGCCAGCAGATTGAGGGATGTGATTATTCCCATTTGATCAAAAGGCTACCTGCTCACTCTTCCATTCATCAGTGAAAATCTCATTGCTGGCAGCCATCATGTTAGCTAGGAAAGTTGGGGAAATAGGAGCCCAAGCTGTTGCCAATAATACCTTTCAAGTTCCATATCTTCCACCCTAAACATCACAAGGTAAAGAAAAGGTGCTGTTATACACACTGGATGTCAGGAGAGCCCCGGCCTTCTATCGTGACAGAATTGAGCATTTCAGATTCAACTGGATTCAACTCTTAAGCCAGCAGTTCTCAAACTTTTGAGAACCGCGACCCTTTTTTCCATTCCTGAGCAGCGCGGCGGACCCTTGTATGTCCGCCGAGAACTGGCCAAATTGATTACTTCCGCATTCCGCAGCTATTTTCAGTGGACATGCCGGGCGCTCTCAATAGCTCTAGGCATACCCACCAAAAAAACACTGAATTTGGTGGCTTTTCTGCAGCGCAAGGAGCTCGCGACCCCTCAGGAGGCGGCTGGCGACCCCCCCCAAGGGGTCGCGACCCCTGATTTGAGAACCGCCGTCTTAAGCCCCCTCCTTCTGAAGGGGAACTGCTTGGTCGTCACCTAAAGTAGAGGACCTGTAGGAACACAACATGAAGAAGAACAAATGGTTATGCACTTTGTGCAGTAACTGAGGTTCTTTGAGATGTGTATCTCCACTACCTGCCTTTCTTCCCCTCTCCTTTGGAGACCTCCACTGTGGAGCCTCACGATAGAGAACCGGGGGCAGCTCACATAAGCATGATACTGGGTAACTTGCATCCATGGGCCAAATGGACACTGCATGGACAAATCTCCAGTCAAAGGTGTAAGGGATGCAAGTGCACCTAAAGTAGAGCACCCATGGGGGATACATCGCCAAGAATCACAGTTACTGCTCAGGGTCAGAAATAATTTCTTTGGCAGCTGAACCAAAAAATGCGGGGAGGGGGTTTCAGGTCAAATGAAATCTCTATTCTACCTGAACTGATTTTTTTTTCATTTCAATTTTGGGTATGTTTTACCCTTTTTCTTGTTTTTTAATTGACTCTGTCTAAATTTCAAAATGAAGCATTATTTCCAAACAAAAAGTCAAAACAATTCATTTTAAAAATGTGGAAGCAAAATGTTTCAACTTTTTCAAAAATATTTGACCCTAATTCAGGAATAGTTTGTCAACCGAAAATTGCATTTTTTCAGTAAATAATGAAAAATCCATCCACCTCTAGTAAGAATATGATTCATCAGAATCAGAGGGATTTCATGTGGAAAGTATATGATTTCATATTGCAATTTCATATGAGTTCATATAGATGGGAATCCTTAAACAATATCAATATGAAATCATACCCCTTATGAAATGAGAAAATGATTTCCTGAGAACATGATATCTATAAAACCATAATATAGTAATAAATAAAGATTTCATGAGCCTTAAAATGTTGCCACTAATGTCCTGGGTTTCAGAAACTATGGTCACCAGCCTGTTTTCCATTTCTGCAACCACAATTTTGTGGACAAGACAATGGCAGGAGAAACTTTGCACTACAGGTATAGGCAAGCACAGCTTCTTTTATTTGAGGCATCTACTGTCCTGACTGGGCTAGTGTATCAAGTAGTTAGACATCTAAGGGTATGTCTACGCTGCAATTAAAAATCTGTTGCTGCCCCATACCTGCTGACTTACGCTTGGGCTAAGGGGCTGTATAATGACAGTGTGGACATTCAGGCTCGGGCTGCGGCCCTGCGAGGTGGGAGGCTCCCAGAGCTCGGACTGCAACCAGAGTCCGAATGTCTACACTGCACTTTAACAGCCCCTTAGCCTGAGCTCTCCAGCCTGCGTCAGCTGGCATGGGCCAGTCGTAGGCATCTAATTGCACTGTAGATATAACTTCAGTGACATTATCACTTGCACCTCCACAGAACAGCGGACACCTGCGGTTATTTGTGCCCCAAAATAATGGGTGCCAAATCAAAGGCAGGATTTTAAAAATCTGAAGTTCTTTTTTATGACTCACTAAAGAAGGTTGGAAAGCAGTGGACTGTCTCTTACAGAAAGCACATGCTGTGCAAGTGAATTTATATCCATTGTAAGAAGTGCCTCTCACCATGTGAACTTTCAAGCTAATGGGCTAGGCAAAATGGGTATCGTTTTCTTTTAAAATAGTAATAACATTTACAGAGATGAAACTGTCTAGACAGCTATTAATACCCCAAATTAAGCCTTAATATCATCTTTCCACACAGAAAATGGTACTTGATACATCCTTTGGGAAATTCATACAAAACACTCAGCTTCATTTGTGATTGGAATTTATGGATATGTTACCACAATAAAGGTGGACTTTTCCCCCGTCTGTAGCTATGCATTGCCATGAACAATTGCAGATAGAACTGTGAGAAACATTTGATTCAAATCTCAGCGACACATGATGTCATCCTGAGTGTGCATTTGACCCGTATTTCGGAACCACCTGGGTTGCATTTCATTTGGGGGAGCAGGGGGGAGGCTAAGGCAGAGGGGGAGAAGAGGAGATGGTTGCATATTTTACATTGAAGCTGGATAGCAACATTTGTGCCTCTAGTAACTGGATATCAGCACATAGTTTGATTGCTTCTGCAGTGGGGGAAGTCACATGATATCTTCAACATTCCTGATTGGCTGAGTTTACCTCCCGTGATGAGGAGGGCCAGCAGAAGTTACCTTCACTCAGTTGCAGGAAAGTAGAGAAAGAATCGGGGGGGAGGGATCCTGTTTCGCAGAGTTCTCTGATCAGGGTACAACAGAACCACAAATGAAAACATTTTATTCCTTTGGTAATGTGTTACTTACAAAGGAATTCCTCGCTATGTGGGTTGGGAAGGAAAGAAGAGTTGTATGTAATTATTTTGCCTTTGGAAAATAATTCTTTCTAGCCATTCTTTGTAAGTGAAAAGATTTACTGTTCTGGGGCTCTTAGGGCATGGTTACACTTACAGGATTATAGCGCTTTTGGTTATAGCTGTCCCCATATACAGCAATAGGTATAGCGCTATAGCATGTCCTGGCGTGGCCAAATTTGCGGCACTTGCAGCGGCACAGGGAGTGGTGCATTATGGGCAGCTATCCCAGCATTCAGCTGGGTGCAACGTGCTTTTCAAACGAGGGGAGTGAGGGGGAACGTGTTGTGTGTATGCGAACGGCGAGAGCAAAGGGATTTTCTACAGGCTGAGAGTCTTGTTAGTGGGTGTCCTTTGAAATTCAGAACCTGATAGTTTTCTCGGTCACACAGGCTCACACCATAAACATCTGCAGTGCTTATCTGCCGAGTTAAGAAAGAAACTCTGAAAAGGTACTTCCGCATTCCTCCAGCCGAGTTCAAAACAAATGCAGAGACATCAATTGCCTTACATGGCTCAGAGGCGTCGCCAGAGATCACTTATAGCGTAGTAATCTTAATGCCCATTCACACTTGCGATAGTGAATATTAGCAATAGCTGTTATTCCTCAAGCTAGGGAGGATTACCAGGACCGGTATAACTGTGGGCTTATAGCGCACTACGTGCCTTGCCAGTGTGGACGGGTAGGGAGTTATAGCGCTCCTGGAGGCTTTATAGCACTATAAGTGCCAGTGTAACCAAGCCCTTAAAGTCAGAAGGAATTTTGCCATTAACTTCAATGGGAGTAAGATCAGGCCCTTTGTTTATACACAGAAATGCTGCTGCAGCAGAGAGATCTTAGGCCTTGGTTACACTGGCACTTAATAGTGCTATAAAGCCACCAGGAGCGCTATAACCACTCCCCTTGCCACTGCAAATGCCGCAAATGTGACCACGCCATTGCAGTTGTGGCTGTCAGTGTGGACACGCTGGAGCACTATCCCTGAAGCTGTATCTGAAGGCGAGTATAACCAAAACTGCTATAAAGTTGTAAGTGTGACCATGGCCTTAGCCTGTGTGTCTAGCAATTATTAACTCTGTCAGTTAAAAGAAAATCTTAACAGTATTATTGGAGGTGCAGGTAGCAACTACAATATTTAAGGTTGTACACCAGGATGTCAGCTTTCCAAAACTTTCATCTTTCTGGCTTATATTTTGTGAACTTTTGGGGAGGGAGTTTGCACCTAGATATTAGTTTACAATAGCATGGCTGAATCACCTGTGGTCCTGACCTTGCAAGCTGTTGTGTATGGGGATAGGATGTGTTTGTGCAGAACAACTTGCAGAATCAAGGCCTTAAACATTAAAGGACCCAAAGAAATTACATTTTACATTTCTAGTGTGCATTGATAAAAGTACTGAATAATTTATGAGACGGTGCAGATAAAATATGTAAAACAGGCTTTATGAAATTTATTTTCAGTTTTGTAATGTGATATGTTACATTTTGGAAAGTCTCAATTTAAAAATTTAGGTCATTAATGGTTATAAAAGTTATTACTAGTTTAATACTTTCAATTTTTGAATACTTGTTATTGAGTTTTAACATTTGTGTTTTTAATAAAGCCTTTCTAATAGTAAAAAAAATAATGCCACAGTGTTCAGGATACCTCAGAAATGTGTTGCCAAAAATTCTGCTATTTTATCTCTCTTGCTCCAATTAAAAGTGTCCCCACTAAACTGTAATGTCACATCATTTTGAAAAAAACATATAAAGGACATGACAGCTTTGCTCATTATAAGTTTAGCGGTCTGTCAAGGGCTGAATTGTGTTTTACATTTATTGCACTTATTTAAATTTATACTTGACAACTATTAGGAATCCATTCAGATCTCATTTACACTAAAGTGAATCAGGAATAACTCAATTGACACTGGTAAGAAACTGACTGTGGCTAAATTGATATAGATTCTTAAATTGATTAAAGTGTCCACACAAGGGATTTGCACCAATATAACTACAAAAGCTATTAAACCAGTGCAGTTAAATCATTAGAACTTTTGGGAATAGACAAGGCCCTAGTGCCTGTCTACATGCAGAGTTGAATGGGTTTAACCTAAGGTGTGATTTTTACACTGCTTTAGTTACATAGTGTCATAAGGGTGGAGGGTGCCTTGCCTGGGTTGAGCTATGTTATCTAATACAGTGTGCCTTGCCTGGGTGGGGGCTATGTTGTCTGAGACAGGTAACGTGGGAGTTTCCCTGCCATGAGGGAGGGAGGAGCCTCAAGCCCATGAAGAAGGGAGGAGTTAAAAAGTCAGTTCCATCTTGGCTGGTCTCCAGGGAGGAGGCAAATGCCAGGAGAGTTCCATCTTGGTTGTCCATGAGGCAGGAGGCTTGCCAGGCAACATGGGCAAGGGTCCAGGAGTGTGTCTCTAGCTATGGAGATAACTCAGCTTTTCTTCTCTTAAACTTCTACTTAGCTGATGTGAGTATAACCATTTGATTCTTCTATGAAGCCAGTGCCGTTTGGGGTGTTTCTCTCCTTTTCAGAACAAAGTGGGGAACCCCAAATTGTGAAGTCTGTATCTCTGCTTTAACCTTTTTCTTTATTAAATTTTCTAGTTATAAAACCGTCTGGTTTATTTCCCTTAGGGTTTTTCTCTGCTTCCAGTTGGGAAGAGGGAAGGGAAGGGAATAGGAACCAGGGCAGCTAGGGGCCTAGCTGGAGTGTGGAGACTGTCTTTCCTTACCGTCAGGTTAGACGGGGGAGGGAGGAAGCAGTCTCCAGGTGTCTGTCTCTCAGGTAGAGAGAGACAGGGTTAAGGGAGGAAGCAGTCTCCAGGTGTCTGTCTCTCAGGTGGAGAGAGACAGGGGTGGGGGAAGTCTGCCTTCAGCTGGGGAGGTTGAAGGGGAGCAGTCTCCAGGTGTCTGTCTCTCAGGTAGAGAGAGACAGGGTTAAGGGAGGAAGCAGTCTCCAGGTGTCTGACTTTGGTTTCCAGGGAGGAGGACAAAGTTAGGGTGAGGAAGTTCGGGGGCCCCCCAAGGTTTTGGAAGTATACCCGAATGGTGGCAGCGATTGGTGACCCTAAGAACCCCACTGGTAAAAAGGGGGGTGTCTCAGGGTGTAGGACTTAATTTGGCTGGGAAGCAGCTTGGTTAAGTGGTTTGGGTAGTGAAGAGGCCCAGCCTTTGTACTCGAGAGCATAAAGGCTGGGGTAAGAGCCTCTACACATAGGTTCAAACCACTGTCTGTGAGGTCGCTCTTACAGCAAAATATGCCACTCTTAATTTGAAGTAAGTATCTTATGTCAGGTAGGATCAAGTTTAACAAATTTAAATTGCAATAAGACACTCAATCCAAAATAAGAATCTATACTGGGTTTGCACAGGTTGAACTAACCAGTGAAATTAAACAAGTGGAATTTTGTAAGTAGACCAGGCTTAGGTCATAGAATCACAGAAGATTAGGGTTGGAAGGGACCTCAGGGGATCCTCTAGTCCAACCCTCTGCTCAAAGCAAGACCAATCCCCAACTAAATCACATCAGCCAGCTCTTTGTCATGCCAGGCCTTAAAAACCTCCAAGGATGGAGATTCTACCACCTACATAGGTAACCCATTCCAGTGCTTCATCACCCATCTAGTGAAATAGTGTTTCCTAATATCCAACCTAGAACTCCCCCACTGCAATTTGAGACCATTGCTCCTTCTTCTGTCATCAGCCACCACTGAGGACAGTCTAGATCTATCTCTTTGGAACACTACTTCAGGTAGTTGAAGGCTGCTATAAAATCTCCCCTCATTCTTCTCTGCTGCAGATTAAACAAGCCGAGTTCCCTCAGCCTCTCCTCATAGGTCATGAGCCCCAGACCCTTCATCATTTTCATTGCCCTCTGCTGGGCTCTCTCCAATTTGTGCACATCCTTTTTGTAGTGGGAAACCCAAAACTGGACGCAATACTCCAGATATTAAAAGAAATATGTGCACTGTCAGGGTTGCCAACCTGTGGATTCTTGGTGATTCCTGGATCACAAGATTGTAGAAGTTCGTGAGAGAGCAAAGAATACACCATGACATGAGGACTGTTGACTGTAGGCTGACCTGGGTGGAGAGAGATGGCCTGCATTGGCAACATGTTGGTGGCCTCATCAATGCTGAATAGAGGGGAATAATCACTTCCCTCGATCTGCTGGCAATGCTCCTACTAATGCAGTTCAATATGCCGTTAGCCCTCTTGGCAATAAGGGCATACTGCTGACTCATATCCAGCTTCTCATTCACTTACTCCCCAGGTCCTTTTCTGCTTAGCTAGTCAGTCCCCAGCCTCTAGCTGTGCATGGGCAAGTAGGGGCATTTGCAGCAGATCGAGGGATGTGATCGTTCCCCTCTATTCGACATTGGTGAGGCCTCAGCTGGAGTACTGAGTCCAGTTTTGGGGCCCACACTACAAGAAGGATGTGGAAAAATTGGAAAAAGTCCAGAGAAGGGCAACAAAAATGATTAGGGGCCTGGAGTGCATGACTTATGAGGAGAGGCTGAGAGAACTTGGATTGTTTAGCCTACAGAAGAGAAGACTGAGGGGAGATTTGATAGATGCTTTCAACCCCCTGAAAGGGGGTTCTAAAGAGGATGGATCTAGACTGTTCTCAGTGGTACCAGATGACAGAACAAGGAGTAATGGTCTCAAGTTGCAGTTGGGAATGTTTACATTAGATATTAGGAAAAACTTTTTCACTAGGAGGGTGGTGAAGCACTGGAATGGGTTACCTAGGGAGGTTGTAGAATCTCCTTCCTTAGAGGTTTTTAAGGTCAGACTTGACAAAGCCCTGGCTGGGATGATTTAGTTGGGGATTGGTCCTGCTTTGAGCAGGGGGTTGAACTAAATGACCTCCTGAGGTCCCTTCCAACCCTAATATTCTATGATTCTATGGGATTCTTCTGTCCTAAGTGCAGGACTCTGCACTTGTCCTTGTTGTCCTCATCAGATTTCTTTTGGCCCAGTCCAATAGAGGTCACTCTGGACCCTATCCCTACTGTCCAGCTTATCTACCTCTTCCCCCATCTTAGTGTCATCTGCAAACTTCTTGAGGGTGCAATCCATCCCATCATCCAGATCATTAATAAAGATATTGAACAAAATTGGCCCCAGGACTGACCCCTGGGGCACTCTACTTGATACCGGCTGCCAGCTAGATATCGAGCCATTGATCACTACCCATTGAGCCTGACGAGCTACTGAGCTTTCTATTCACCTTATAGTCCATTCATCCAATCCATACTTTTCTAACTTGCTGGCAAGAATACTGTGGGAGACCCTATCAAAAGCTTTGCTAAAGTCAAGATATACCACATCGATTGCTTTCCCTATATCCACAGAGCCAATTATCTCATCATAGAAGGCAACCAGGTTGGTCAGGCATGACTTTCCCTGCCATGTCTTCACTGCCAACAAAAGTGTGGTTTCATAGTGAGAGCTAACAAAACATAACTAATTCAATACTGTAAAATCTTACTGAAGGCAAAGCACAGGCAGTTTTTACCTCAGCGTAGGTCAGTGTTTCTCAAATAGTGGGGCGCGCCCCCCAGGGGGGGCGCGAGGCTCCGTAAAGGGGGGCTCGTTGCGCCATGCGCCGCTTGGAGCGGAACATGCTGCCCACGCGGGGCAGCGCGCGCTCGGGGCAGGCGCGGGCCAGCGAGCCGAGCGCGGCGCGGCGCAGCCTCACCGCATAGCCCTGCGGCTTGCTGGGCTGCCGCGGCTCCGCCACCACGGCAGCATCGCCCTGCCAGCCCGCCCGCGGGCCCCGCGCAGCGCACGGCCCGGCGCAGAGCCGCGCTCAGTCACCGGCCGGCCGGGCGCGCATCCCCCGGGCGAGGCGCCCCCGCCTCCCGCCTGCCATCCTGGCCGGGCGCGCCGGGCCGCTGCGCCCTAGATATAGGCTGGCGCCCGGCAGGGGCGGCGCCGGCGAGGGGCGGAGAGGAGCGGGGGGGCGCGAAATGTTTTCTTCCCCCTAGGGGGGGCACGACGGAAAAAAATTGAGAAGCACTGGCGTAGGTCAACCCACACCTGGGATTGGTCTCAACTAGGTACATTGAGGTGAAAATTGTAGTGCAGTGTCTCCACTAGGATTTTACATTGTGGCGCCTATCATTAGCTACCTCCGTGTAAAAACATCCCTTTTTGGCAGTAAAGACATAGCCTTAGTTTCCTTGTCTGTATATTGGGGATAATACTTCCCTCCCTCCCAGACAGGTGCAGTGGTGATTGGTAATGAGTGCTACATCCTCTTCCCAATTAAATCCCCTCTCCTTTCTTTTGCTAAACAATAAAATGCCTTTGTGGCGGGTGCCTTTCTTTCTCACCTACTCTCCAACAGACTGCGCCCTCATTCTTGTCCTCATCGCTTCTCTCCCTCTCCACTGTTCCTCCCCTTTTCTCTGCCCATCCCTGCCCCTGCAGATTCCCATCCCATTCCTCAATGAAGCTCCCTGCTGCTCTCTGAGGTCTCAGTGCTGGGGGTTTGCAAAATACACAAAGGGCTTGAGTTGCTGGTCCCATAGCATTGTTTCCTCATCTCCTCTGATGAGACACGTCAGGGGTGCTTACTGATACCGTATCATTGCAGTGTCCTCTCAACAGTTGAAGTATGTCACCATCATCTCTATCTTGAACTCCAATTCGAAGCATTTACACTTTGTGGTCTGTTAGTCCCAGCCACCTGAAGTAACACAGTCATGCTGTTTCAGGAGTTGGGGGTTCACCATGGTGTCTTGACCAAAGTCCAGCAGCTCTGTGATGTCATTCCACACCCTCTGCAATTCTCAGTGTGATACAAGAGACATTATCATTTCCTGCCCTATAGAACAGCTGCTGTGTCCTGAGCTAATAATGGTTAAAGCGACCCTGTTACGTCCAACTCCCAAGGTGGTTTGAAAACCTTGGGTGAGAGTGTTCAGGGCTTGTCCGCTCCACTGCACTTCAACCAGCTCTCTCGGGGATGTAATCAAAGACTTTGGAGGAAATAAATGAGATGTGAATGCTTCCTTGGAAGGGATGTGAGGAGTCTTAGGGCACAAAAGAGTTGATCAATAAGGGGAGATGTTTGGGATTGCTGTGGCTGGGCGGGGGGGCTAATGGGGAGGGGAATAAATGGAGATGGGTCATAGGTGAGAGGTTGTGCATTCAGGTGAGGAAGGTATGGAATCCCCCATGCTCTGCCACTGCACTCCAGCCTCCTTCCCGCAAGCTCTCTCAATCCTCCTGCACTCTAGCTCTGCCCGTACATAAAAACTTTCCTGCACTCCAGCCCCCTACGTCCCAGCCCTCTACACCCTCAGCTCTGCCAATACACTCCAATCACCCAGCACCTGTCTGCCAGTGCATCCGATTTACCAACTACCCTGAATCCCCAGCTCTTCCCTTGCATTCCAACCACCCTTCCCCCCAGTTCTGTCAGTGCTCCACAACCCTGCTGCACCACATCCTTCCTGCACCCACACCTCTGCCAGTGCTCACCCCCAACTCCCTTGCACCCTACTTGTGCACCCCCAACCCATACACAAACCCTGCGCACATCTACCAATTCACTTAGGTTGTACCTGCACTACAAAGAAAAACCCACAACACCACGTTTCAGAGCCTGGGTCAATTGACTTGGGGCTTGTCTTCACTACTGCGCTACATCCGCACAGCTGCACTGAGGCAGCTTTGCCAACATAGCACATCTGGCGGAGATGCGCTATGTCAATGGGAGAGCGCACTCCCATTGACGTATTTACTCCACCTCAACGAAAAACGGAAGCCATGTCGGTGGGTGAGCATCTTTTTTGCTCTTAGTCGATGCAACTTAGGTTACTTGAGTGGGAGTGGTTTTCTCACACCCCTGAGCAATGTAAGTTACATCAACTTAAGGGGTAGTGTAGACAAGCCCTCAGACTCCCAGGGTTTGGGCTGCAGGGGTATAAGTAGCTGTGTAGACATTCAGGTTTGGGCTGGGGCTGGGATCAGAGACCTCCCCTCTCAGTAGATTTCTACGCCCAGGCTGCAACCTGAGCCCAAATGTCTACACTGCTATTTTTAGCCCCGTGAGCCTGAGTCTATTGCCTGGGGCTCTGAGATGTGGTGCGGTGGGTTTTTCTTTGCAATATAGAGGTGTCCTTCTTCTGTGAGCTCTTAGGGGAAAGGACCATCTCTTTTATTATCATAGTGTGACAGCAGCACTATAAATAAACGAGCACCAGTGGTGGATTTAGAGTTAGTGGGGTCCAGTGTGCAACTTCATATTCCGACACCCCACCCCCCAGGGACCCAGCCAAGAAAAAGAACATTCTCTCTTATCTCCCCCCCTCCCCATTTTTCATTCCTCCTATATTATAAGTAATGGGAAGTACTGTACATGAAAATAAAGTGTGGTACCTTGATTGGGGCAGGAAGTTGGGGTGAAGGAGATGGTGTGGGAGGTGTACTGTGAACACACCAGGATAGTCAGCAATTGGTCTAACCAAACATTTTGGTTGTATTGGAGAAGCCAGCTACAGAGGACATCATATATGTGAAGTGGGGGATAGCTTCAGTGAGGATTGCAGCTGCAGAAATGTTGGGTGATGAGAACAGGTTGTAGGCAAACTTTGGATTGGTTGTTTGAGGCTTGGTCTACACTAGTGGGGGGGTCGACCTAAGATACGCACCTTCTGTATGTGAATAATGTAGCTGAAGTCAGCACATCTTAGGTCGACATACCTGGTGTCGTCACGGTGGCAGTGGGCTCCCCTGCCGATTCCACTTGCGCCTCTTGGCGAGCTGGAGTTCTGGAGTCAACGGGGATTGATTTATGGTGCCTAAATGAGACACGATAAATCAATCCCCAATAGATAGATCACTACCTCCCGACCCGGCAGGTAGTGAAGACATACCCTGAGAAAATCTGTGTTTTACTAGTCCCTGGAGCAAGTGGCTACTTTCTGATCTCAAGGTAGGTTAATAAGGTGTTCTCAAAGACATGTAGTGTGGATGTTTGGAACTGATAGTGCGGGTACCTTGACCACTAAGGGAAAAGACATATGTGCATTGCCAGGGTTGCCAACCTGTGGATTCTTGGTGATTCCTGGACCACAAGATTGTAGAAGTTCATGAGCGAGCAAAGAATACACCATGACATGAGGACTGTTGACTGTAGGTTGACCTGGGTGGAGCGAGATGGCCTGCATTGTCAACATGTTTTGCCCACTCAGCAGTGTCTAACAGGTAATTTAAGAAGTTGTGTGGTGATTCAGTTGTGTGGAAATGTTCTGGGCCTTATTCCTGCTGCACACCTCAGTGTGAGAGAGCAGATTTAGCCCACATCAGAGATCCGTGCCCAGGAGCTGTGATTTGCCCGAGCGGCTGAATAATTGCTAGTTACAATTTGACAGCTCTTAATAAGTGATAGAAGAGCACTAATTGGGAAAGTGGAGGGTTCATGGGTGACCAGAAAAGCGTGCTGTATGGCATAGAAACATTACAGATTCTGACACCTCACTGTTTCTCGTCTATTGAACAGGGATCAGAGGAACTTTCAAACATAAAACTGTCAGTATTGTGGAGCAGAAACCCTGTCTGTGATTTCTCTCCCCGGCCATATAGTTGGCCTTCACTCAAGGGACTTCATGTGAGCCAGGTTACAGGCAGGGGGAAAGTAGCAACAATTGAAATGTTTGTATACTAGGGAGTGAAGACTTCAGGGAGATGCGTTCTCTGCTTGTGGTGGAGGAATGGGTACAGTAGTGGGGAGGAGGCCAGTTTGGGGGAGAAAATGTAGGTCAACAAATGGATTCTTCCATCTACCTAGCACTGTGTACCAAAAGGAGTAAGTGGAGTCAACGGGGGAGCCCGCTGCCGCCGTGAGGACGCCAGGTAAGTCAACCTAAGATGTGCCAACTTCAGCTACACCATTCATGTAGCTAAAGCTGCGTGTCTTAGGTCAACTCCTCCCTCCCCCGCTAGTGTAGACCTGGCCAAAGAAGCAATACTTCCCCACCTGTAAACACTGAGGCTGTGTGTAACAAAACTTTTATTAAAAAAGTGAGAGATCAACTCAGTATTAATTTGGGGAAACACTGCAAAGATGATTCAAAAGCATGCAAAGAATAAGTGAACCCCCATGGTTGGTAGTGTCCTTTGCCTCCGTTCCCCACCTTGTAGTCTGAACATCCAACAAGAGTCTCTCTACCATGCCACTTTCCTTTCTCCTCCATTGCACGCCACTCATGGTTTACTGTCCACAAACAGCAAGATCCCAGAGTCCAGAGGTACATCCAGGGTTTTTTACTGCCTCTGCCACTGCTTGTCACCTGCTGCCACCTCTGCTGCTTCTTCCATCTCTGCTGCTCATTGCCACGTTTGCCACTTTCATCACTGCAGCTGTTTTCTCTTCTGCTGCTGCTTGCTGCCACCTTTGCAACTGGAGAGTGGGGATCCTCACTGCTACATTGTCCTTCACTACAACACTGTCCACCTCCCCGCCCCAAGGTCTAAGGTTCAGGCCGCCTTGTATCAGCTTATCAGTGATTTCAGCTCTATTAATTGTTAAGCAGAAACAAGGACTCTAATCTGAGCCGGATCAGCTGTCTTTGAATACTGGAAAGGGAGGATTAAATGGTCTCCAGAACTAGGGTGACCAGATGTCCCTATTTTATAGGGACGGTCCTGATTTTGGGGTCTTTTTCTTATATAGGCTCCTATTCAGCCTCCTCCCACCCCCGTTCTGATTTTTAATCCTTGCTGTCTGGTCACCCTATCCAGAACTCATTAAATAGATGGTTTCCCCTTCTCATTTTTACTTGGCATTGGCATCCCTATCTCCTGGTTAGGGAGTGAAATGATATGGGGCGGGGAGGGGAGCTTCAATCACAGCATGCTAAGAATAGTTCTGCTGCCTTTTACTCAGACAGTGAGGAAAACATCATTTCATCCAAGACAAAAGTGAATTTTAACCCAAAACAGCCAAAATGGATCACTTTCACAAAGCAAGGCTGTCTGCAGATCACCTATGTCAGGGTTTCTCAAACTGGGGGTCGCGACCCCCCGGGCACTCGCCGAGCGCTCCCTGGAGGGTCGCGAGCTCCAGCTCCCACAACTTGTGGCGACTGGGGCCGGGGCGCAGCCGGCAGCCCGCCCGCAGTGGTTGGGCTCCCGGCTGCGCACCGGCCCCCACTCCCCGCCCTGGGCTGGGCTCCTCGCTTGGGGGCGTGCGGGCCAAGGGCGCTCCGCCTTCCCGCACTTGGCGGTGGCGGGAGAGTCCGGGCTTGTACCAGCTCGGGGCGTGGTTTGCAGCCGAGGAGCGGAGCCAGGGGCCGCGCCCGGTCCCCTCCCGGCAACCCCCGGGTCCCCGCTGCCCTTCCCCCGGCAACCCCCGGGCAGCGAGTATCTCCCAGTGCCCCCCGGAGCCGCGGGGGGGTCGGGTCCGCCTCTGGCCGGGCAGCACGGGGCTGGGGCAGCACGGTGAAAGTTGGCAGCGCTGCGGGGTTGGCCGGCTGGCGTGGGGCTCCTGTGGGCGGGGGTCATTATCGCCGCCGCCCCAGCTCCGGGAGGCAGGCTCCATGCTGGCTTGGATGTCAGCGAGCGCACCGCACGCCCGAGCGGGAAGGGAGCCGAGCGCTGCCGAGAGAAGCCCTTTGTGTGGGTGACAAGACGCCTGGAAAGTACCAAGCGCCTGCCCCTGCCGACAGCCCCGCTCCAACCCCTTCCTCCCCCAGCCCCGGGGGCCGCCAGCCAGCCCCTGACTCTGCGCCCCTTGCTGGAGAGCAGAGTGGGTCGTGCTCCGCCCCCGTCCCCCTGCATTGTCTGGGCAGGGACTGGGGGCCGGCGCACAGCCGGCAGCCTCCCCCCCTCCCCCGCGGCAGGGACTGGAGGGGTCACGCCCCACCCACGCAACAGGAAAAGGGGTCATGGTCTCAAAAAGTTTGAGAACCGCTGACCTACGTAGAGTATGCTTGGCTATGCAAATACAGTCTGTTCCTGGGACCTTTTTGCCCCCGGTCATCACTAGATGTCAGGGGAGAGCTTATTCAGATGCTGTTTATGCAAAACACCAGCTAAATCCCTGACTCCAGGAGATGGTTCAAAGTTGGGAATCCCAAACAGAGATAGGCACTTCCTTCCAGCCTTGACTTAAGCATCTAAATCCCTTTGGAGGGTGAGGCTTAGGCCATACTCCTCTCCTTGTTATTTCCTACGGGTTAACTTAGGCAGCTCCCCATGCAGCATGCTGGCTTTTGAGGATCCCATTCTTAAGTGAGTATAGCTCCCTATGCATTGTATAAGTAGCCCAGATTCGAGTGGGTAGTAAGGCATCTAAAAGTTATTCTGCAATGCTAAATGTTCTAGTGCCCAGTACCCTTTGTGGATTGAGCTCTTAGTCCCTTGCTTAACAGGTACCATCTTTATATACAATATTTGGATGTAGTGATGAGATAGTCTGCTCCCTTTTTTGGCTGAAGTACTTTGTCAGGAAGTTTATAAGCATTTTAGATTAAAACATGCTTGAGAATAAACATCTGCTAGCTGGGCCGAAGCTGTGACTGCACTTAGAGTTTAGCACTTACTGTTTGAAAGGAACAAGTTTTCAGCTGGGAAAGAACAGAGATACATTTACTGAAATGTTTAATTTTGTGGGGAGGGGAATTTACACTCTATATTCTTTAATTAAGTAGCAAATACTGCAGCAAAAACTTGCCTTTTTAGAGGATCTGTGTAGTAACATAGTATTAAAGAGACATCTGGGCATTGGCAGTAAAGGAAAAATTCAATGTTTTCTCAACTGCCACGGAGTTACTGTGTAGATAAACAACGTGTTTCTATTGCAAATGAAGGCCAGAGGCAACATTCACAGGATGGAATCCTTGTCTGACTACACCTCAGATTCCTGCTTTCTCTGCATTAGCATCAGAGATACTTCACCTTAAAATGAAGTAGTTTACAATACATATCAATATTTGCTTGGATTATAAATGTTTGAAAACTGGTGGCAAGGGACAGAATCTCTCTCAATTTAATGCCCGATCTCGCAAACACTTAGGAGTGTGAATAACATTACTCAAGTTCCACTAACTTCAGGGAGACTACTCACAGGCAGTAACATTCAGCTACTCATGTTCTTAAGCATTTGCAGGATTGGATAGAGAGATTACTACTGTATCACATTCTGGAGAACATAGAAGATAATAGTCAGAGAGGTAGCAGTGTTAGTCTGCATCTGCAGAAGCAACAAAGAGTCCCGTGGCACTTTAAAGACTAACAAATGTATTAAAGCATAAGCTTTCCTGGGTTAATACCCACTTCATTGGATGCAAATAGAAGATAATGACACCCTTCCAGTGTATGACAGTCATCCCTATATTTTATATATACACTTTTTAACTGAAGGAAAGGGAAAATACACAAAAGTCAAATCCAAGAATACAGAGATTTTACATTGGATACTTTCCATTTCTCCGATTACAAAAGAACGAAGGTAATTATAAATTGAATAAGGCTCTTGTTTTTAAAATGAGAAACATGAAACATTCTTAAGCTTTGGCAAACTTTTCTCCTCTATCACACTTGTCTTTGGGAAGATTACATGTCCCTGCACTTCCTGTGGGAGTCTTGCAGTCCTTGAGCCTACCTAGCAGTTATGTTTCAGATTGTATGATACTGAGAGTCTGGATGAAACACAGTGTTTTAATGCGGACTGTGACCCTGGAGTTCTGCTTCCTCTTCATTTTGGCAAGCGAACAAAATCTGAAAAACAGCAAAGCATAGCAGCTCTTAGCAGTGAACACTATTCCACACGGGCTATAGAGCCTAGCTGCCACAGCAGCAACTCAGTGTATACAGCTGGGTTTGTTTTACAATTGTTTTTACTGTGATTTGAACAAAATTGAAATGAGCATGGCTATTTTAATTTTTCAATTTAAGTTTATGTACTGCTGTAATAATTCAAGACACTTTTGTTACCTATATAAATAAAAGAATGAGGGGAAATGCTATGCTGAAAAGAGATAAGGTGGGTGAGGTAATATTTTTTATTGGATCAATTTCTGTTGGTGAGAGGGACAAGCTTTGGAGTCACACAGAGTTCTTCTTCAGGTCTGGGAAGGGTACTCCAAGCATCGCAGCTAAATGCAAGGTGGAGCTGTCCGATAAAAGATATTACCTCACCCACCTTGTCCCTCTAATATCCTGGGAATGACATGAGTACAACCACGCTGCATGGTCAGAAGAGGAATTCCAGGAATCACACCGTATGAATGATTATTTGTACTACAAGTGATGAGAATGTAACTTCTCTGTTCAAAAGTCAGTTTGTGGGCTACTGGGTTGAAATTATGAGTAATGGGCCATATCTTTGCCCCTGCTCTGACTGTTTCACACTGCTCTGGCAACACAAAATAGCTAGAAAGCCCGTTGTACCTGGAGATTCCTATGTGGTGGATGAATCCTTGAGTTTCACAGAGCCAATCAAACTGGCTTTTACATTATCCCTCCTGGCCTCCGGGATAGGAGGTATATTGGGATGGGCAGGGAGGAAGAGGGGGAGGGAATAGATGTGACTGGAGTCCTCCTAATCTGGAGTAACCCCCAGGTGGAGTCCCTGTCTTATACAGCCATAGGCAGCTGGTGTAGTTCAGAGCTTTCTGGAGGCTTTTCTAGGCTATGCCAGAGACCAGGTCTTCAAGATAGGGCAGCCACAAAAGGCTCCTCTGCACATCTTCCCCCTCACCTGAGTGCAGTGCATATTGGGCTCAGTAAAATGTAAGCCCCTGTATATTATAATTTACTAGCAGAAATACCCGGCATTGCTCGGGTCCATTGGAGGGGGGAGGGGGGAGAGAGCTGAGCGAGTGTGGGGTCCGTTGGAGGGGGGGAGGGGGGTGAGATTAAAAAAAATTGATTCTTACCTGAGGGGGGAGAGAGCTGAGTGAGTGCGGGGGCAGTTGGAGGGGGGAGGGGAGGGAAGAGAGCTGAGCAAGTGCGGGGTCCATTGGAGGGGGGCATTATTACATCATAACTATGTCACAGAGAACAGCAGGTGTTAACCTGCTGCCCAGCTGATGTTAATGGGCTTTAAAGAATTTCACCCCTAGGGGGGTAAAAGAGGTGAGATTTGAAAATTTTTCGATTCTTACCCTGATTAGGACCCTAAAGCCTATAACTGTACCAAATTTCAAGTCTCTAGCTCAAATGGTGTGGAAGGAGTAAGGGAACATACATACACACACATATATATACATATACATATACATATACACACACACACACACATACACACACACCATTTGACTTTTATATATATAGATTTGTATTAAGGTAGCTCCTAGGGTCCACAAATGAGTTCAAGGCCCCATTGTGTGAGCACTACACAGAACAAGAATAGAGGACAGCCCCTGCCTGAAGAGCTTACAATCTAGCTAGATGGGCACAGAGTGGGGAGGAAGAGAGAGCCCATATGCGGAGTGACTCATGTGATGGCGTGTCTTTTCTTTGTATTTGAATGGGGTATTGCTGGGAGAGGATTAGCTAAACAGAGAGCCCACAGAAGGGAGAAACAACATGGGAGCCAGGCTGCCAAGTGCCATTTATCTCACCTGATGTTCAGCCCTGTCACACATCTCAAGAGTGCATTCAGCTGAACAGTTGAGCCCCAGAACACTCAGCAATGGCAGGGCCTGTAGCTGTAGCAACCAGTGGGTAGGAGCCGGAGAAAAGGGGTGACATTGGGAGAAATGTAAGAGATCCGTGGAAGGGGCAGGAGCTGAGAAGGTGTCACGAGGCTGCTCGTCAGAGAGGAAAAATGTGTGAGGCTGCTCCAGCCTATCCTTTTATACCTGTAAACTGAACAGATTTGCTCTGGATATGAGTGTGTTTACATGGACCCTGCTATGCCCTAGTCAGTCACTTTTCAAAGCAGAGCCACACCTACAGGTGGTGATGGTGGGAGAAGGATCACGTCAGTCCCGCCTTCCCCATCCCCTCTGGGCTGGATGTCAGTGGGATTTTATCTAGCAACTTTAAGGCACTTGCATGTATTCCTACAGTACTTTTAGCCTTAGCACACTCTTACTCCTGAGGTTATTGCCATGGATTGGCCTGTGCAAGCAACCTGTCTGAATACTGTGTGTAGATGAACAAGAATCTGAGTGATTTAGTGCTGCTCTAAGACCGAATAGTGCACATTATGTCGGGACTGTCTGTGCCTGGCCAGCTGGCTAGTTTGCAGGGAGGAGAGTGGCCATGGAGCTTCCCCCTCCTTTTATTCTTTTTGTAGCAGCCAGGCACAATTGCAGACCTTGCGCTCTTCTGAGCCGCCTGCACTTGCTGGGGAGCGAGCCTCTGGAAATGGGTAAAAGAAGGCAGCGTTGCTCCTATAAGTTCCAGCCAACACAGCCAGGCAGCCATGGAAGGGAATACATGCTGTGCCCTCCTGAGGGGGTCCCAGCCAGTGTTCCCCTCTATATGCATGCCAAGGAGCTGCACCTGGACATCACCCATAACATGGGCCTGTGCCTAAATGGCACAATCTGGCCCATACCATCACTAGCAGGCTACTTCAAATAGTCCTGAAAAATCAAAAGAACAAAGTTTGGCCAAATCTACTTAGCGCGTAAGCGTTTTGTGGCAGAGACAGTGCCTAGCATAATGGGGCCCTGGCCCATGACAAGGCTCCTAGGACCTACAATCTTGCAAATAATAAAGGATAGTAATAAGAGAGTTTCTTGCTCTAAATGTCTCTTGTGTTTTGAAGACTGGCACACTTTTGTAAAAGGCTGGGTCTTTGGTTCAGCATTCTTATTTTTCAAAGCCAGTAATATGATGTAAAGGAAAAACAGGATTATCCTCATGCACTAGAAAATCAAACAACCCATTTTATTACTCGCGAGGATTTCTTTGAGGTTTATCTATTTCAAATAGCAGAAGAGACAAAGAAGGTAAAAACATAGAAGGTAAGAACCTAGCACATTCTTCTTGCTGATGAAGCAACACAGAATTGCTATTGCGGTGGAAACCTTCAACTGTTTGAGGATTAGGTGGCATGACCTTTATTCGCATTTGTGAGCCCTTATTCAGACAAGCAGCCCTGTTGAAATCAATGGGATCATGCACACAGATATTCACCAGTGTGAGTAAGGGTTGCACAATTCAGTCCCTAATTTAATTTCAATCCTTGTGTTAGAAGGAAGGGCATATTTTTAGGCCATCGATTTAGAATTGGAGACACTCAGAACTGACAGTAATGAGCATCATATAAACACCTTACACAAATAGCTTTGCTTGTCTGGTATGGGGCAGAAGCAGCAATGCGGAGTTCAGCATTTCTTCCATTAATGTATTATTCAGTATAGAAATGCATAAAATAATCATTAAAGTGCCAATCACTGTAGTACCAATAGATAGGCACTATTTACCCTCCATGCCCTTAAACCTGATCCGACTGTATATTCCCCAAAGCTACAGTAATGGATACTGGTGAGAGAACAATCTATTCTTTGCCATCTTTCCTGTCACCACTTACACCAGCTTACAAGACATTTGAGATCCCAGCCGTGCTTCTGGGATAAAGAGCCAATGGAAATTCTGTTCTTTGACATCTTTTGCAAAAAGCAAAAGCATCAAACAAATTCTTTGCTGTGGAGAAAGTTCTTCTGTGGCCATGTAACAGCCTCATGGCCAGAGCTCATTCTGTGGAACCCTGCCTCATTGTGCCCCATTTTGATTATATACAAGCAGTCTACGGTTTCAAGCATCTTATTTTATGTCTGTAGATGTATATTGAGTTTCACATTAGTAAAAATATACAAATCAACACACAGTTGAATAGTTTGCAACCTAAAGCATGTACAAAGAAAGGCAGCTCCCATAGCAGCTCCCACTCAGCTTATCATCCTATATAATAAAAGGCCAGAGGATGTTTGTCTAAAGCCATCATGCGCAGTAGAGACCGCCCGGGCAAACAGCATGCTGGGAGTTGTAGTTCGGCAGCACAAAATGGCCACCGTGCGTGTGCCGCCACGAGCCATAGAGACAGCCCGGACAAACAGCATTAAGCACTTTGGCCCGTGTACACGGGCTGTTACACTAGTAGAATCATAGAATATTAAGGTTGGAAGAGACCTCAGGGGATCATCTAGTCCAACCCCCTGCTCAAAGCAGGACCAATCCCTACTAAATCACCCCAGCCAAAGCTTTGTCAAGCCAGGCCTTAAAAGCTTCTAGGTAATCTTAAAAACCTCCCTAGGTAACCCATTCCAGTGCTTCACCGCTCACATAGTGAAGTAATGTTTCCTAATATCCAACCTAGACCTCCCCCACTGCAACTTGATAGATCAAGTTGCACTGGTCTCATCTACCACCACTGAGAACAGCCGAGCTCCATCTTCTTTGGAACCCACCCTTCAGGTAGTTGAAGGCTGCTATCAAATCTCCCCTCACTCTTCTCTTCTGCAGACTAAATAAACCCAGTTCCCTCAACCTCTCCTCATAAGTCATGTGCCCCAGGCCCCTAATCATTTTCATTTCCCTCAGCTAGACTCCCTCTAATAAGTCCACATCTCTTCTGTAGTGGTGGGGGGAATCAAAACTAGATACAATACTCCAGGTGTGGCCTCACCAGTGCCGAATAGAGGGGAATAATCACTTCCCTCGATCTGCTGACAATGGTCCTACTAATACAGCCAAATAAGCTGTTGGCCTTCGTGGCAACAAGGGCACACTGCTGACTCATATCTTAACGGGGAAGAGTAGATACCAGTCTGAAAGGCAATACTGGCAGTAGAATGTCTGTCTAATTGGGTAAGAATGTACGAGGCCAAACAGCACAAATTAAGATGTTTGTACACCAATGCGAGAAGCCTAGGTAACAAAATGGAGGAACTAGAGCTACTGGTGCAGGTGCAGAAAGTGAAACCAGATATTATAGGGATACCAGAAACATGGTAAAATAGTCATGACTTGAATACAGGTATTAAAGGGTATGTTCTGTTTAGGAAAGACAGAAATAAAGGAAAAGGTGGTGAAGTAGCATTATATATCAATGATGAGACAGACAGTAAAGATATAAGTGATGGAATAGATAAGACGGAGTCTGTCTGGGCAAAAAAAAAAATCACATTGGGGAAGTGTAGCAAGGTGGCAACTTACCCCATGGCACCTCCTGCTGGTACATCCAGGGAATTAGCTCTTTTCAGCATCTGGAGTGCCCTCTGCAGGCCATAGTCCCACTTGCACTCAGCCCCATGTCCCTCACTGGACCCCAGTACCCTCATCCCTGGGGTGCTGCACCCCTGCAGTACCCCTACAGTCTCAGGGTCTTCCCTCCCCAGGGAACCCCAACCCCCTATCCCCACCTTGCCTCAGTCTAGGCAACTGCCAGTCACCACTTGCCCCCATTCTCTGGGGCAGACTGCAGTATCATTGCCACTCATCACCGGCAAGGGGGGTTGGCCTGCTGCTTCTACCCTATAGCCATGGGCTGCCCCCTGCAGTCCCAGTACCCTTTGTCAGGCTAGGCCCTGCAGCCTGGGGGTTTCCAGGCCAGGGCTTCCCCAGCTTCTCTTGCCCTGCCCCAGCCCTGCTCCACTCTGGGTACCTTGCCAAGCTTTCCCAGCAGCCAGGCCCATCTGCTGCCTCCACTAGAGAAGGAAACTGGCTCTGACAGGCCCCTGCCACTCAGCCCTTTTATAAGAGCCTGCTGGTCTGTTTGGGAGATGGCCACCCAGCTGAGCCTGCTTCCCAATCAGGCCAGCTTTTCCCTAATCAGCCTGGGAGCTGCTTGCCCCCACCTACAGCCCTTTCCAGGGCTGTTTTAATGCTTTTTTACCTGGAGTGGGGCAGCTGCCCCACTACAGGAAGAAAGCTACTAAAGCCTCCCCTGGGATAGTGCATGTGATATGCTACTACCGGGATCTAATTTGGATATCGACAGAGATCTCTTTCATGTTTTTAATGAAGTAAATCCTAAAAGGAATTGTGTGATCATGGGAGACTTTAACTTCTCAGATATAGACTGGAGGACAAGTGCTAGCAATAATAATAGCGCTCAGATTTTCCTAGATGTGATAACTGATGGATTCCTTCATCAAGTAGTTGCTGAACCAACAAGAGGGGGAGGGGGACCCAAAGGCAAAGGATGACTCGGAGGTCAGAGATTCATGCAGTCAGGAACTCTTTTCTACCCCAGAGGAGTCTAGACAGTCACAGCAGTTGGATCTTGGGGAATCACAAACAGGAGAGAAGGCCCTTGTAAGTGGATCTGATTTGGGGAATTGCTGAAGTGAGTTGTTCATGTAGGAGGGTTGGAGGAAGCAGGCTTGTCTCCCACCTCATGCTTTGTCTGAGTGGCGAAACAGGCTGTTGATTGACTCCCTCTCTTCACGGGAATCTCCTTCAGAGATCTCCAGGAATACGCTGCCAGCAGAGCTGCTTTGTTTCTTCCTCTATTAATGGTAAATTTCCCAGGCTACTTTGCCATCATGGGGAGGGGGAGTACTGTTGCTGCAGACACAGACACATGGGGCCGGGGTGGAAGCTGCAGGCTTGAAGAAGACCCTCCCTTGATTCCCTGTCCACCCTCAGCAGCAAGATATCTTTTATAATGATCACCTCCTGTGGAAAGTATGGGGACAGGAATGATTATCAGGCCTCCCCTACAGTGCTGGCTCTACCCAAGAGCCACGTGCCCAGTGTACAGCAGGGTCTGGGAAGAGTGATTTAGCCTGTCCCTGTGGCTACTCACCATTTTGGGGGTCTTGTGGCTCATGTGTGCTTGCCTGGGGTCAGCCAGTTAGTGACAGGTGTGTGAGTACTGGCTGTGTTTTAAATCACTGAATTGTGTTCTCTGTGTTGCAAACAACACTGCTTCTGTAAAATGTTGCATTTAAACTTCACAGAGATGGCCTTGGGAGCCCAGCCTCCCTCTTTGTTATTGATGGCAGAAAGGCTGCACAGAATTAGAAAGCAGCCAAGGAGAACTAAGGCGGGCTTTCTCCATGAGATTATGGTGCACTTCGCCACTGAGAAACAGGAATTGAAGGAGTAGTGGGACAGTGAGAAGAGGGAGTGAAAGGAGAACGCAGCACACCAGAAAGAAGCCATGGAGCATCTCTTAAATGTTATGGAGCGCCAAGTGGCCATGCTCCAGGCAATACTAGCTCTTCAAACCATTATGTGTCCCAGGTCGCACACTGCACACCCTCCCTCCTTTGCAGCTGCTGTCACAATACTTTTTCCCATGTGCCCCCCAGGCACCACCAACTAGGGCAGCGGTTCTCAAACTTGTGAGAACCACAACCCTTGTTTGAGTAGCGGCTTGGCGGCACAGCTCTCGTGTGTCTGCCAAAAAGCCGCCGAATAGATTACTTCCGCATTCCACCGCTTTTCGGCGGACATGCCGAGTGCTCCCAACTGTCTGCTGAATTGATTGCTTCCACTTTCCGAAGCACTTTGACGGACAATCGGGAAAGTGGGTATGTCCGCTGAAAAGCCGCTGAATTCGGAAGTAATCAATTTGGCGGCTTAATGACGGCCACAGGGGCTTGCGACCCCTTGGGAGGTGCTCGGTGACCCCACTTTGAGAACCACTGAACCAACACACGCTTATCAACCTCCTGGCTCCACTCTCTACCCACAGCATTCCACTTCTCCCTCCTCACAGTCCAGCACTGTGGACTCCCACTACCCACTGCGCTCAACACCCATCCCTCTGCAGTTTGGCCCTGCCAAAGTACAGCACCCGCTGCATTGTGCTCCAAAGGAGAAGGTTGGGTATGATCCTTGGACATACACAAAACTGTAGCTGTCCCAGGACCCCTCCTCCTCTTGAGACCTTCCCTTCCCCCATCCTCCTCCTTGCTGATGATTTTTTGTTTGTTTGTTTGATTCTCTCCTCTGGTTGTTGTCTTTTAATAAAAGAATTGTGTTTCTTTGAAAGCAATTTTTATTCTATTAAATGAAAGCAAAAAGAGCACTGCAAAGCAACATACATGTTTAAGGCCCCTTCTTGCGTCATGTATACACTCACCTCCTAGCATTACAAGCACTGCACTCCTGAGCACAGCAACAAATATTAGTGGCTTTCAGCTTCAAATTGCTGCCTCAAGGCATCCCTGATCCTCATGGCCCCACGCTACAGCTCTGATAGTCCTGGTTTCTGGCTGTTCAAACTCAGCCTCCAGGCGCTGAGCCTCTGCAGTCCAGCCCTGAGTGAAGCTTTCCCCCTTCCCTTCACAAAGATTATGGTGCGTACAGCACACGTCTATAAGCATAAGAATATTGTCATCGGCCAGGTCCAGCTTCCTATACAGGCATCGCCAGTGGGTTTTTAAACAGCCAAATGCACACATTCTGCACTTGCTCAGCCTATTGTTGAACCGTTCCTTGTTGCTGCCAAGGCGCCCTGCGTATGGATTCATAAGCCAGGGCATGAAGCTGTAGGTGGGGTCTCCCAGGATCACAATAAACATCTCAACTTCCCATATGGTGATCTTCTGGGCCAAGAAGAAAGTTCCTGCTTGCAGCTTCCTGAACAGATCAATGTTCCAAAAGATGCACGCACCATGCACCTTTCCTGACCAGCCTATGTTAATGTCTGTGAAATGCCCACAATGATCCTCAAGCGCCTGGAAAACCATTGAGAAATACCCCTTCTGATTAATGTACTCTGTGACTAGGAGGTCTGGTGCCAGAATTGGAAATTGTATGCCATCTATTGCCCCTCCGCAGTTAGGGAAATCCATTTGTGCAAAGCCATTCACAATGTCACACACATTGCCCAGAGTCACGGTCTTTCGGAGCAGGATGCGATTAATGGCCTTGCATGCTTCTATCAACACGATTCCAATGGTTGACTTTCCCACTCTGAACTGGTTAGTGACCAATCGGTAGCAGTCTGGAATAGCCAACTTCCACAGTGCAATCACCACGCTTCTCCAGCAACAGGGCAGCTCTCATTCTTGTGTCCTTCTGTTGCAGAACTGGGGCAAGCTCATCACATATGAATGTGGCTTTTCTCATGTGAAAGATCTGCAGGCACTGCTCATCATCCCAGACATTTATCATGATGTGATCCCACCACTAAGTGCTCGTTTCCCGTGCCCAAAAGCAGTGTTCCACTGTGATCAGCGCCTCCGTGAATGCCACAAGCAATCTCGTGTTGTAGCTACTACACATGGTGAGTTCAATGTCACACTCCTCTTGCCTTTGTAATTTAAGGAATAACTCCACTGCAACTCCACTTCAAATTATGAGATGCTGAATAATCATCATGATCACAACCAGAAGCCGCTGGTTCAAGGTCTTTGATATTTTTATCCCTACCTCTCAACTTTTTGTGGCCCAAATGTGTGATAAAGACCCAAAATGAGAGACCTAAATCATTATTCAGTCAGGAAACATTATATTATGTTGGATTCATTCTTTTAGTATAAAAGCTATTCTATATCTTTGGTTTCATGATTTACTATTTCTAATGTAAATGGTTCTGTAGAATTTAAGTATGGGGGGGATGCAAAATTCATGTGGAATGGCAGTAATTTTGGGATTAAAATAAATTACATCCCTTGGTTTAAAAGGTATGTTTTAATCACTTCATCTTCAACCTCCAACCCTCAAGTGTCAACCTTCTCTTTCCTTATGTTAATTTCTCAGCTCCAGTGCAGATCCCAGGACAGCAGAGAGATGGCCACTTTGCTAATGCCTTCTCTTCAATGTCTAGATAAGGATCATATCTTGTTTTCTGAAAAGATGTTTTCTTTTCATCAATGTCTTTCTTTCCCAACAATGTGAGACTAGATGAAGAGTTCAGGTTCAAAGCAGGGAGATTATTGTATCTAGGACTTTTTTACTCGTGATTGATATGGATTTTATACATAAGCCTCTGTGACTTTTGTTGTGCATTTAACATGTTGATTCATGGCATAAATGAAACCTCTCTAGTTGTTTTGAATTAGAAAGGCAGAGGTCAAGCCTACAGCTATTAAAAGCTACCGTGTTTCCCCGAAAATAAGACAGTGTCTTATATTAATTTTTGCTCCCAAAATTACATTACATTATATTCCAGCGAGAGGCAAAACTTGAAGTACGTCTTATTTTCGGGGGATGTCTTACTTTTGGGGAAACAGGGTAGCTTCCATTGTTTAAAGCTAGGTGTGCATCTGCAAAGCTTTTTGAAGCTGCTACTTTGTGACTCTATTGAGCTAGCTGTATTTTCAGGGTTTTTAATGTATCCATAGGTGTCTATTAATGTCATCCATTGTCTTTTAAGAAACGATAAAGCATCTTTACAACTTGTATTTTTACTGATCATCAGTTTTTAGACAGGTAATTTTCGTTGTCTCTTCTGTACTTTTTCCATCAATATATCTGTCTAAGTGGCTAAACTAAACTCCAACTAGCACTGCACAGAATTTGGCAGGAAGAGACCAAATTGGACTTATTCATTTAGGGGGCACGTGCACCCGTTTGACAATCTATTTCTGATGTCCTTGGCATCATCTTCATGGGCCTTTCCAAGAAATTAATAGCTTGAAGCTGTGAGATCTGAAAAATGATCAATTATCAATCAGTCTTGTCACATGATGTTTTGTATTTATTTGCGTCCAATATGTAAATGTGAGCCTTCACTGGATAGACAGCTGACCTTGCGGGGGATTTATGTAGCCAGGCTTCAAACATGGCATGACATTGTTCATGAAATTGCCCAGCAATTATGGTTCACTGTAGAGTGTTTCAAATATAATGAGCTTACCAGATGATTGTTTTATATTGTAGTTTTGTGGCAGATAGAAGGGTTATTAATATTTTTACTACATTAATACAGTATTAGGACTGTGATTATACTCATGCAAAAATATCTAAATTTTAACAGTAAACTTAATCCTGCCCTAGTGCACGTATGCATTACAATAGGGCCTTACATTATATGATCGTACAACAATGGGCAACATGACACAGTAACAGGTGGCAAATAATATAATACAAAAGGAGATATACCTTTTTTCTTTTACTTAGATGCATTTTTCATGTTCCTCTGAAACATCTCTAATAATTTCCATATGTAGGACAATGGCCAAGTGGTCAGATCTGATCATTTCCATATGTAGGATAATGGCCAAGTGGTCACATCAAGCAATATGCTACATTCTCCCATTTGAAGAAAGCACAAGGCAGCATCTATACATCTTATTAGGCTTCAGTGACTTCCAAGAGATACACCCAACTCAATTCTACACCCAATAAATACACTTACAATCTACTGTAGCTCTAATCTCAGGCTTCAATTCCAGAATTTTTGAATGCTAGAAAAATCCAGGTTTCGAGACTTGGATCTACTACATTTCTAAGTCCTCTTTCTCTTTGGCTAGGATGATTTATGAATGACACTTGGCACAGCAGAAGCACTTCTGCCCTTTGAAATAAGGTTGGTCCATTAATAGCAAAAGGAAGGGACTATGCAGGTGCTTCACTTCTGAATGCCACAAACTACTACACAGCGCTTCTCTCTCAATTCTATGTACTCTCAAAAAAGCAATGTAGTGACTCAGAAATCTATCTATGGCACAATAAAAAAATTAAAAAAAAGAATAACATTGACATCAGCCTGGCAATCAAAGTTCCTCCTTGGGGCTTGTCATGTGAGATTCACTGCAACAATGCTTAGTAATGGAAATGATTACAGATGCCAAACGTTCAGGCCCTGAGCATTTCCCATGACTCGCTAAGGGTGCCTATGGCCCAGAAAAGCAGAGAAATGCTCTGTCTCTCCCCAGGAAAACAGACCACAGTAATGAGTGGCACATTTCCACCTGGTGCCAAGTGGTTGGGTGTCACTGAACTAGTGAAGGAATAACAACCCAGGGCTATACCTGAGATTCCCCAAAGACACAGCTGATCTGAATGGAGTGGTTACCTACAGTACCTCCATATTGACTAAACTCTCCAGCACTAACATTTGAGCACACCCAAACACTATTAGACCAGTTACCATGCTCTCCTAGCTAACCTCATACAGCCTGATCTCTGGGGGCCCTCACCCTTGTGGCCTTAGATGTGTTCCCCCGCCCTCCTCCCCAGTCACACACTGTCCAGTCACCCCATAAAGGGACAGGCTTCTTTCTGACCCAGTCTGTCTTGCTGGAGACAGATGACCAGGGGAGCTACTGACCTCTTGATTTTTCTTTTCATCCCATTGACTCTCCTTCTATTCTTGGCTGTGGTCATGGTGGATTCTCCGGCTGGCTCAGCCTTCAGCTAATCCTCATTTGCTGTGCAGTCTATCTTTGAGGACTGCTAGTTCCAGTGCACCCATGTTTTCACCCTCCTCGGACAACAACCCAAATGCTTCTCCAAATCAAAATGTCCATTATGTCACATGCTGCCCAGGTCTCAGGCCTAAGCCACTTTGTCCCTTGGTCTATTGGGCATCATCAGACAGAAGTGCATGGTGCACTTACAAAGCCTACAACTTATTCTGAAGTCTTTTCTAGTTCTTCTTTCCAGGGATCCCTCACTCAAAAAGTCCTTCATGGCCTCATCATCTGCTACAACATCTTCATCCACTGTGTGTTATGTAGCTTATGTTTCTCCCTCAGAAAGGGGTTTTGAAGGAAAGCTTGGGATAACTTCTCCCTCCATTTTGCAATGGTTAGCTTTTGGGTCCTCTTCTGGTCCCAGCTTGGACAGAAAAGTGATGGAATTTCCTGGTGGCTTTTGTGGGGTAACTGGATTAATATGGCTGTGTTGGAGCAGCTGTTCTCAGAATGGTTGGTGCTTGACAAATGGCCTGTATTTGTTACTAGAAATGCTTCTGCTCCTTCTTCATAACATTGGACTTTTACTTAGCAAACCAAAACCAGGACTGGTTCAGATCTGAATCCCATTTTTCTGACCCTTTAAACTTTGTAGGATTTGGATAAATGCTGTACACTGGGTACACTTCTGTTTTTGTGATTCATAGGCAGAGCAACAGGGGATGTTAGTGACTTTTGTTTTGCCTTCATTCTGGGCATGAGTTGGGCTTTTATCGTGGTGTTTCATATTGTAACCTGTGCATCCAGTTCTCGTCACCATTTTTTAAAGTACAAGGAAATGCAGATAATGGACTGCACCATCAAGAGCTTAGCAATAGAAAACCCTAATTAAGTCCATTAAGTGTAGATGCAACGTAACTTGGACTGATGAATGACTGAGGCACTTATCTGTTGTGAACCACCCTTTCTCTCCTGGAGAACAGCATATGCAACCCCTGTTCATTTGTATTATTTTATAAATATTGTCAGTATGGGCTGAATACTTTTTTCTTCAATGAAAAAACATGAGAAAGTAATGTGAACGTACTGATGCCACTGCATTACTTTTAGTGTTTATAAAAGATTACTTATGATTTTAAACATACCCCTGGCAATAACCTAATTATGAGCTTTTAACTTTTGAACTCTATCATGTTAATATTTAGTCCCTTTTTATACTATTCTTCCTTAGCTTTCTATGAATAGTTTTATAATTTTCTCCTTCCTGGTTTTTGCCCAGGATACATTACATAACTATTTAAGGAAATATTCCTCTTGGCCACATTACATGGGAACAATAATAAACTAAGGATGATCTTTAAACTGTCCCCTTTCATCTCAATTTCACCTCATTTTCCTAATTTCATAGTGTCTAGTTTTCTTTTGCATCCTGTATCCTCAACCCTGGTATCTCAATTTTGTCCTTTTCTTTCCCTCTTTGTATCTTTACAGTACACTTTTGTTTTGTTTTAGTAAAATTGTTCCTTTATATTCATTTCTATGATTTTGCTTTTGTTTGCATTAGAAACGTATTTGCTTAGACTCCTCTCTTGTGCTACCTTCAGAATTTCCCTACATGATTGTCTATGTCCTGTTTCTATTGAAATTTTGACCAATGTAAAAGTGCTGGAGCAGGGATGAGGATCTCACCCTATCATTTTTTAGAGTTATTTCTACAGAGTCCTAAAGGGTTCATTTCTATTAAATACTGTAAAGCTTCTCTGTAAGAGTAGTTCTGTGTGTAGGAATTTCTCTCCTGGATTGGCTCAGTAGTTTATCTAGCCCAGTTTCCTGTCTCTGACAGAGGCTAGTACCACATGATTCAAAGGAAGGAAATCCCAGAGTAGACAATCATAGAATCATTTCCCCCTCAGGGAAATGTCTTCCTAGTCCATCAGATAACAGTTTTGCTAAGGTTATGAAGTCTATATCCCAATTTATTTTAGTTAGCTTTTTTTATGTAACTATGATTCTCCTTGTCATCCATATAACTGCCTAATACTTCTTGAGTTCTGCTGAGCTCTTGGCCTCCATGATAGCTCGGAGCAATGAGCTCCACAGGTCATGTGTATTCTGTGCAGCTTCTATTTTTTAATTTTGCATTTGTTGAAATTCAAGTTCATTTATTGTCCCCTTGTTCTTATGTAGTGAAAGGGAAAATAAGTTTGTCTGGTTTACTTTCACTGTATCATTCACTACTTTGTATATCTCTAACATGTCCCTTATTACTGGTCTCTTCTCTAAAGTAAATTGTATTTACCACTTCTCCTCATATGAAACTTTGCTTCTTATCATTTTTGTTACCCTCCCTGAACCACCTTTTATTTCTCCATTTTTTAGCAGTAAGGTGACCAGAACAAAACACAGCTTTCAGGACATGTACCCAATTTAGGAAATGACTTTGTAATATTGGATCAATTTTCTATTGTATTGACTTACACTGCTAACATTTTCTTTTCTTTTTGATCATGGCTGCTGTACATTGAGTGGTCCACGGTGATGGCTCGGGCTTTTTTGCTTTGGTTTGGTATTTTGAGTTGTTATACTTGATTTAGAACCCAGCAATGTATACAAGTCATTCATATTACTCAGTCCAATGGGCATTACCATGCATTTATCAACTCTTGAGGAATCCTCTTCTGAATACTCCCCTCGACATTCGGAAGTCACATTTTACTCCATAAGAGCAAGGGTGACAGAATATGGCCTTTAACTTTGTTAGATCTGTCTGGAGTTCCTCAGTCTTCTCTAGTCTTAATTAGGGTGACCGTATTTCCCTATGCTATGTACAGGACATTGGTAAAATTACTGTTATTCAAGCGAGTTCAGTGTCAATCAATTAGAATTATGCTGTACAAACATTTAAATTAACATTAAGTTGACTGAGTCCCTGTTAAAAAGAAATCCTGCGTAGTTGGATTCTTTTTATTTGCTGTCTTATCTTTAGGGCTTTAGGGGTCACACAGGGAGAGGTGACAACTCTCTCACATGGTGCTATGGTGGTGTGACTGACCCACCCTCCCAGCCCGCCAATCTCCGCCATCCATACCTGGTTGGGGCCCTGGGACAGAGCCGCTTCTTCTGATAGCTGGTGCCACATCTTCCCAAGACAACACATGGGGCGGGGCAGGGGGGCATGAAGGGTCACATCCCCCCGCTCAGATTTCTGCCAGGATTCACCCCAGAATGTGGCCAGCAGCAGCCTATCGGAACCGTGTGGGAAAGAAGGAACAGGAGCTGCTTCCAGTCACGAAGTGGGGGTGGATGACCTGGCCCATGTCTTTGCAGAACTCATCTCTTCCCACCCACCCCGCTCCTATGGCTGGCAGCAGCTTGTCCCTTCCTGCCTGCACAGTGTTGAAAGGCAGCAAAACACCTCCACCACCTGTCCCCTGACTATAGAGCGGGCAGGAAGGGGTTAAGCCCTAAGGACGCACTGTGCACCAGGGCTGAGGAAGTGCAGGGGCTTCAGTGAACCCGGCCAGAGAAATGGCTCAGCAGGGGAGGGTGTGTGGGGATGGAGAGGGTGAAAAGGTTGCTCTAAGCTCTTGCCTGGAGCACTACTGTGGAGCTTGCAGGGTCAGAGTGGGAACAGGCTGGAAATTGCTTCCCTCCTTCCACCGCTACTCCAGAGCTTAGCTGAGGGCCGGGCCAGGGAGGCTCCCCTCTTCCAGTGCTATGTGGGGCTTTGACACATGCAGGGCTCAGCTCCTCCTGGCCAGCACCCAGGGCCGGAGGATCTTGGGCTTTCCCAGGCACTGGCCCAGCCAGAGGCAACGGGGGAAGGAAGGAGCCTGCTGGCCAGGCTGTCAGTGAGCTGAGCGCTCTGGCCAGGGGCTGGTTCTCCGCACAGCCCTGCGAGCGGGACACTCCCTGCCCAGGGGATGTGGAGGAGCAACAGGACTGGGGGGTGGTGAAGGGGCAAAGCAGGCCGAGGACAGCGAGGGGGGAGCATGTAAAGAGCCAATGGGTGGGCAGCAGAAGCGACATGAAACTGGTCACCACCTGGCACCTGCCCGCACTCTCCAGCCACCACAGCTCGCAGTGTGCAGTGGAAACAGGACAGGGGGCAGGCCCTGCTGGCTGAGAGCCGGCACAGAGTGTGGGATACGCTGACAGACCAGCACGGGGAGCGGCTGGCCCTGTGGACTGCAGATTTGCCCTGCCAGCAGCCTTGCACACCCAGCCCCATCATCAGCCACTGGATCCCACCCCCACCGCAACACTCACCACTAGTGGGCAGGTGGCTGGTGAGCGGGAACCTGGCCAGCAGCGGGACCTGCCAGTACTGATGTGGGGGGGGGGGGGAAGACAGAAAATATGGGACAATTTACCTGTTTTTAAGGAAAAGCCCGAACACCTGCAGGAGGGCTGAAAGACAGGATTGTCCCTTTAAAAATGGGACATCTGGTCACCCTTGTCTTAACTAATGTATATAATCCGGTCAAGAATTCCTGTCTCCCTGCTCATCACCATTTTTCAGATCATGATCTAGATATATTAGTGGGGCACCTCCTCATCAACCTTTTTCCAAGTTGAAAATGGATGTATTATACTTTGTCACCTTTCTCTAAGGGTTGGTAGGGGGAGGAGTCGACTGAAGATACGCGACTGCAGCTACGTGAATACCATAGCTGAAGTCGGCGCATCTTTGGCCGACTTACCTGCTGTCCTCACGGCGGCAGCAGTCGGCAGCGGGCTCCACTGTCCACTGTTTACTCCAGCTTGCACCTCTCGGTGAGCTGGAGTTCCGGAGCCGACGGGAGCGCCTTGGGCGATCGATTTATCGTGTCTTGATGAGACGCAATAAATCGATCGCCAATAGATCAATCACTACCCGGCGATCCAGGGTACTCAGCATAGGGATTTTTATCTATGGGAAAAGGTAATAAAATTATACTATAAATAAGAATAAAATGTCTAACAATAATAATGCCTGGCGCTTATGCAGAACTTTACAAACATGAACTAATTAATTCTCCCTTCACCCTTGTGAGCTAAATACTGTAAGTCAGGGGTTTGCACAGGATTAAAATTTCGGCTGATTTTGGAGGGGCACTTTCTGTGCCACTCACAGACGAAGGAGCTGCCCACTCCCTCCACCTCCCCATGGCCAAAGGACCTGAGTTTCCCCATCCCTCCTGCAACGGCTGAAGGAGCTGACTTTCTCCTTCCACCCCCAGAGGATCTGGTTCTCCCCAGGTGGCCACAGGGATGGTGGAGCTGTCGTCCCCTGACCCAGCCCAGGGCTGGAGGAGCTTGCTCTTCCCGACTGGTCCTGCAGGAGTTCTGTGCCCCCACTTATTGGGGGTGGGGGGCGTGCTCCTGCTTGCCCCTCCTTGTGCATGCCCCTGCTGTAAGTATAATTATTTCCTTTTTTTTCCCCCAGACAACTTACATGAGATTTAAGTTACGCTATGTACCTAAAGCCAGAGAGTAAGTCAGCAGCAGAGTAGAGATCCAGAAGTTCTTAGCATCTAGTCCTGTGCTTGGACCAGGAGTCCTTGCCTCTTCCTTTACATGAGTGTCCAAATCCATCTGAGCTCAGTCTTATAATGGCCTCTTGCTCTATAGAGTGAGAAGAGGGTTGAGGCAGGAGGAAATATGGAGATAATACATTTAACCCCACAGAAAAAGAATTATACCCGACATTGACTAAATTTAGCAGTAGGTTCCACCCTCTTTATGAGGAGTAAGACTTATAGACAAAGGGCAAAGAACTCGGTAGCTTTGAGAGGCTGACTTGTCTGGTAAACAGTTTATTTTAGCGCTACAAAGATAAATTCAGATATGTAAATGGAGGTTGTCTGGAGCCAGCTCTAAGCTGTATTCTGGACCTCTGTGTGGGAATTTATTACAGTGATTACTGAGCTTTTCCATAGAAAAGTAGCAATTACCACGGCAACCCTGACATTAAATGACAAACACGAGTAGAGCTACACTCTAAGAGTAAAATAAGCCCAGTTGGAACAGTAACTGTGGGCTAGAGCGTCCTTTCCTGCAGACGGACCCACAGGAGGGGAACAGACTAGCCAGGAAACAGCAAGTTTAATCTCAAGAGTTTTCAAGTAATCAATTTTAAAGGTGGGAGAGGCTTGGCATATGGACCCTTGGGATTCATGAGCAAAGCATGTCCCAATCCCGGAGATGCCAGGGTGTCCACATGCACGGTTGTCTCTTGTGCAGTGTTCTGCTTTCCTTCCCTTTCCCTTGAGAGCACTTTTCTTGAGATAGCAGTCAGTAACTCTGATCAGATGTACAACTTTCACAGAGTGAGCAGGAGTCAGTGCTGCAGAAAGCAGTAGGTCTCCTGCTCCACCCCTTCCGACCATGTCTGCACCCCCACCGTCTCCTGATCCTGCAGAGCTCCAGTTAGGAAACTTCCCTGGGATGGAAGGAAATGGGAGGCAGTGTAGAGGAGCAGACCTTCCCCCACTTTTGCCTCTTCCCTAAATGAGATCTGCTAGATCTCAGGCCCCTCTGCTTATGGAAGAAGAAGGGATGACCAGTGCTATGTAACATAATACCTTTCTGTAGGTGCACAAACACACACACACACACAATAGTTTTGAGCCCTGCTCTTTATTGTCTACTCTCAAGCACTCACTACACTTTCATTCATCATAGGGCACCATGTGTTTACCTCGCTCTGCTGCTAGCAAGTAACTCATTCCCAGCTGTATCCCTGAAGGTCAATGCTGGGAGTTCACATGAACGTCAGGGAAACAATTATTTTCTTATGATCTTGGTGATGGAAGGAAAATGGAAATTCTGAAACTCCCCTAGTTATCTCTCTTTTCCTGTCTGTAGCCTTTGTTTAAATCTAAAGTTTAACCAGGAACAGTTTTTGGCCTGAAAGTGGATGCTCAGTTACTGAGAGACAATCGTCACTCATTGCTATATTTGCTTTCTGCAACCAACTCTCTGTATAATTTTTCATGAGTGATGTATCCAAATACTTGGATACTAATATCTAAACTATATTCTTAATTTTTTCCCCAAAAATTTGGGTTATTGCTGACTATATACTATATGTATCTTATGACTTTTAAAACAAACTTTGTACCTGTAGGTAATCTAAGCACTATTCCCAGATGTACAGACATTCTTTTCTTAACCTGTGTACTATATTATTTTTTTAACATTAGCTTTAATAAAATTTTCTAGTTTTCAGGTTCCAAACAGGGATGGGACGGAGGCTGGAAAGAAGCGCTGCCACTGACAGGATATTTTTGGTATCTAAATTTTCTGTTGTAAAATTCACTATTTTCTCACAACAAAAGCTGATTTTTGACATAATTTCACTTTGGTCAAGAAAACATTATGGTTGTAAAATTTCAACAAGCTCTGGTTTACAGTGATTTCCATGACAAACTTTAGACGTGCTATTTGCTGAGAATCAGGAAACCTTTACTAAAAGTGAGCCATGTTAGATTGGAATAATCTTCTTCGGGAAGAGGTATAAATGCATTCTCTAGAATTATTTAATATGTGATGGGACAGATTATTTAAGATTATACCTGCATAGGGGATAATTCTGCACAGACAGGAGACTGGAAGAGGTGATCTAACATGAGAACAGCCTGTTCCAGTTCAGGTTTCTTTCTGAAAAATTTGATTCTGAATCAGTCTTGTTGATTTTCTATTTTAACACTCTGTTTTGTTTTTCACGTGTTTAACTATATCCTATACAGAATATTAATCAGATTAGCCAGTTAGAATAAAGGGATTAACGGAAAGTATGGTTAATTAAGCAACTGGACAACTTCACTGAATGTGTCCAACTCAGCTCAGTAGTGAATTAGTCACTGAAGGACTTATTTATTTCTAGAATCAGAGAGGTAGCCGTGTTAGTCTGGAATAGCAGAAGTGACAGAGTCCTGTGGCACCTTAAAGACTAACTAAAGTATTGAAGCATAAGCTTTCGTGGGCTAATACCCACTTCATTGGATGCATGCAGTGGAAGTATCCAGGGGCAGGTATAAATAGGTAGGCAAGAACTAGGTTAGAGATAACAGGGTTAGTCCAATGAGGCTGAACCAACTTGTTATCTCAAATCAGGGAGGGTGAAGTATTCCTCTAGCAACTGAACGGGAGGTGTGAACTCCGAGAGAGGAGAAGCTGCTTTTGTAATTAGCAAGCCATTCAAAATCTTTGTTCAATCCCAGATTGATTGTATCAAATTTGCAAATGAATTGCAGCTCTTCAGTTTCTCTTTGCAGTCTGGTCTTGAAGTTTTTTTGCTGCAATATGGTGACTTTTAAATCTGTAATTGTGTGTCCAAGCAGGCTGAAGTGTTCTCCTACAGGTTTTTGTATATTGCCATTCCCGAAATCTGATTTGTGTGCATTTATCCTTTTTCGTAGGGACTGTCCAGTTTGGCCGATGTACATGGTAGAGGGACATTGGTGGCATATAATGGCATATATGACATTGGTAAATGTGCAGGTGAATGAACCAGTGATGGTGTGGCTGATCTGTTTAGGTCCTGTGATGGTGTTGCTGGTGTAGATATGTGGGCAGAGTTGGCATCGAGGTTTGTTGCATGGATTGGTTCCTGAGTTGGAGTTATTATGGCGCTGTCGCTGGTGAGAATATGCTTGAGGTTGGCAGATTGTCTGTGGGCCAGGACTGGCCTTCCTCCCAGGGCCAGTGAAAGTGAGGGATTGTTGATCAACAGAGCCAGACGTGCACCCAGAAGCCTGCTGCTGCAAGACAAGCCCAAGAAATAAAACAACAGAACACCACTGGCCATCACCTACAGTCCTCCGTTAAAGCCTCTCCAACGCATCCTCGGTGATCTACAACCCATCCTGGACAACAATCCCTCACTTTCACAGGCCCTGGAAGTTGGGCCTGAGAAAATCTGCCTCATAATATTTAAAGATATTCCTAGGTAAAATCATTCTGTGACATATATTTTTAAAGGTACCATTATTTAAATTATATTCAGCCAAATCTTCAAACACAGGTGCCTAAGCTGCATTATAAATATGTGCCTATGAGAACAAACTGATCAGTACAAACACATTTGCATGTGCAATACCTTGATGTGTGCAAACCTGTACTTGTGCATGCAAGCACCATACCACTTGCACATGTGATTTCCTGTTTCACCAATACAAATCAATTAGTGCTGGAAAGGGTAAATAGTTGGTAGATGCAAACATATATTTTTAAAATGTTGGCCTGTTATGGTAAACACCATCTGCAAGTCACTGCTATTTTATTTAACTTTTTCCAGCTGCCATTTGAAATTTCTCTCCCCTTTGCTTACTGTGTGCTCCTCAGGACTCTTCTTCACCTAAGAAATAACCAGGGCTTTCACCTCTTCTCATGACTTCCTCAAGCAGCTCATTCATTTTCCACTAAAAAAATACAGTCAAGAGCCTTCAGTAGTTCTCAGATGGGTTTTCCAATAGAATGTAAACAAACCAGTTGATGAACCCATACAAGGAGTGGTGGGAAGAAACTGTAGCTGTGGCAACACTTCAGAGGAGGAGTTAAAAGGTTTTTGAATTTCAAAGCATGCCAGTTCCATGGTCCTAGGTTCCTGTCTCCCTCCTTGTATATGCAGCTGGATCAGCTGTTGGTTTGTTTTAAATTTCTATTTGGAGCAGTCGCAGCTTGGGTGCTTCATGAGAAATGCAAGCCAGTCAGTTGAGCTGAGAGAGAAGCAGGGGGATCTGTGGTCATGGGGAAGACCCTTGCCTCTGTTCCCAAAGTGACCTGAACAGCTGTTTGCTTTCATATTAATTCTATTGAACACAAGCAGGAGTTGCTTAATGCTGCTGACTGGGTTTTGTGAGCTCCTGAGGACTGCAGAAGGGAAGAGAAACCTGTGCTGTGAGCAGGGAGAGGAGACATAGAAGGAGCAGCAAGGCATTGAAAATGGGAAGGAGAAATAAAGGACAGTTTAAAATGGGCTTGTGATTTTTAGGCAGTTGCTATTTTCAGATGTTTGCTATGCATTTGTGGCTTATTTCATGATGAGAAGCGGGAGCTAAACCACCTGCTCAATCGTTGTGGTTGGTTTAATCAGTCATAATCAAGAACTTTCTAAGATCATTTTAAAACCTGGTTTATAGTAGGATTTTGCACTCGGGGTAGTCACTGCATCCTGATTAAGGATCCTCTAATTGAGAATATTAAGGATTTATTTTAACATTAGGTGAGATTAATATTAGCAATATTCTTGCAATCAAACAGGTCTGAAGGCTATTCTTCCTGAGCCACACTAAAAATGAATACTCTGCCTCACTTTCCCACTCTGCAGTGTGAAAATCCAACAGACCAATGTCCCTTTAAACCCTGCCACTCCCTTTCCCCCTCTTCTGCATCCCTCTCACAGCTGGTGTCCAAAGTCAGCAAAGTCCCTGAATTCAGGGGTGTATCCACTTGGGCTCCCTTTCCACCCCTGAAAGGTGGGGCAGGCAAGTAATGCTGCTGATGCCGCTCACTGCTGTGGCGCTCAGTCCTCTCTACTGCTGCCGGTCACTGCGGCTGCCACCTTTGCTGCCGCTCACTACTGTTGCTTGCACCCATGGCCACCTCTGCCGACTGCCGCTGGCTGGGAAGTCACTTGCGGAGGTTCCATCACATAGTCCAGCTCTTAGTGAATTCGCTTGGTAGTGGGGGACCTCACTGCTGCTGCATCTGCTGCATTGCCTTTCAATACAACATGGTCCTCACATAGGGTGACCAGACAGCAAGTGTAAAAAATTGGGACATGCAGTGAGGGGTAATAGGAGCTTATATAAGAAAAAAACCCTAATCAGGACTGTCCCTACAAAATCGGGACATCTGGTCGCCCTATCCTCACACCTGGTCTGAGGTTTAGCTCCCTAAATCACCTTGAGAGTGATTTCAGCTGTAGTGATCACTGAGCAAACACAAGGACTCTAAAGACAGAGCTGATCAGACTCAATTTAAACACTGGAAGATGAGTCAAACCATAGTCAGGACTCTTTAAATAAAGTCCACACCACCAGTTAGGAACACCTGTCTTGCACCCTTTGACTTGCACTAGAACTTGGCATCGTTACATTTCATGACCCCGGCATTCAATCTAGACGAAAATGAATTTTACCCTAAAACAGCTAAGCGGGTTTGCCTGCTGATCACCTAGGCAAAGTGGGTGTGTCTATGCAAATGAAGTCTGCTCCAGAGGTCTTTTCCCCCAGTTCACCAATAAATGGCAGGGCAACACTCACTTGGATCCCAGCTTACACATAGCTCCAAATGCCACACTTTTGTCTCTTCCACGACTAGAGTTACAAGCTGTAATGCAATCACTTACCAACATGCATTTTCTATTGCTGCTTCTGACAGAGTTTTGCTTTTTTATCTTCCAAGTCAAATGTCATTCAATGTTCGCTGCCTTATATGGGCCTGTGAGAATCACAGATAATCTGATATCAGTATCTAATATTAGAACAGCCTAATTTTTCTAGGAGTGAGGAGTCAGGCCTTGCCTAAGACAATAAAACAAAAGACTTAAGATGTCCTAAAAATGCCTAATTATGCTGGCGTAAGTCCTTCTTCCTTTACAAACTGCTCCCAGATTTCACTAAAGCCGGGTGACCTGACTGTGCCTTCCCCACTTTCTTTGGTTTGGGAACAGACAGTACAGTGCGAGTTCAGTGACCAGATAGTGAGAGAAAATGTACAGCATGGAGCGCAGTTCTGTGCTCACATGGGTTGGCCTATTTAAAAGGCTAGCAGCCATATTCTGCATTAGACTGAGCTCCAAAGGATGTTCATGATTGCTCCATGTAGAATGTGTTGCTGTGTTCTTGTTTGGAGTTCACAAAGTCCTGGCTTTATGGCTGAGCTTAGTTTCTATGCTTACATGTGGTTTGAATTAAACTCAGTAGTTGCTGAAATTTACTTGAATATAATGTGACTGGCCTAGGGTGACCAGATGTCCTGATTTTATAGGGACAGTCCCAATGTTAGGAGCCTCTATGAGAAAAAGACCCTATTACCCCCAACCCCTGTGCCAATTTTTCACGTTTGCTGTCTGGTCACCCTAGACTGGCCAGCATGACTAGGGCTAATCTGAGTTAAAACTGCTCCAGTCCAGGCAGAGACACTACACAGGCTTGCTACAAACTACCGAAGAGATTGGTTGGTTCTATGCAATGTATGCTGTTTGTGAGACACTGCGTCCTGTTTCTCTGGTAAAATCTCTTGGGACCATTCTTTCTCCTTCAATCCCCCAAATCCCTTTCTTTTTAGGGATAGTTTGAACGGATCGGGGGGGGGGGGCTTGCCCCCCAAACTGCAAGTTTCAGGAAGCTGTGGAATTTGTTCCCCATGCACGACCCCGATCTTCCCCAACCAATGCACAGTCTGCCTAGCATTGAAAAGTGCAGAATTACTTCCAACAAGCCCCTTTCTTTGTGCAGAATCTACACATGGCTCTTGGATATCTCCATTACAGTACAATCTGCAGCTCGCTGCAGGACATGAGGAACTGTCAAGGAAAGCGGTTCTGCACGTTGCAGTCAAAGCCAGTATGTAGTTGTCAGCTGTTCTAGTTCTGAGTTCAGTATAGCATAACTATATCATGGTGTCCTGAATCTTTGGGAAAACTAATTGGATTACTAATTGAGAATCTCTGCTGATAAGTAACTTTTGCTTCTGAAAATCAGAAAATGAGTCTGTTTCTCTTGATTGGCCTCCCTTCAATACAGCCTTCTGGCTAGTTCATTCACTGGCAGAATTAGAGAGTGAGTCATTATACTTTCAGGACATGCAGTTTCCATTTCATGGCATGAAAGGTCTAATGAAACTGGAAAGTACAAATTAAACTCCATTAAAAAGATTCGTATATGCTTCCTTGGTGACAGACTTATTAACTAAAAAAAAAAAAATTCCTTGAATTTTTGCTGTTGAAATAAAGTAATGAAGGATATTCACTGGAAAGGCATAAACAAAAATGTAGACATTAAAATTCAAGCAAGGTATCCCTCACTCAAGAGAGAGACCAGGTAGGATGAGTTTAGGTCAGCACACTTCAGGATTTAAAAAGAAGAAGCCAAAAACATAAAAGTCACATCTGATAGCAATGCAATCAAGAACTAAGTTCTCAGAACCTTACTGCGGTTACTGTAACAAATCCACAGTCACAACTAAACTGTATTCATTGGACGCTTTGAATAATAAAGAAATAAAAGCAGTATATATCCAGAACAAAGAAGAATAAAAGGCAAAAAAGGATAGGACTTCCAAGGTCATATCAACTGAGGGGCAACGACAACTTCATCTAAAAGTATAGTGTGAGGGGATATTTATTGTCGATGCTAGCAAGCGTTTCTCTGAATGAGGGTTCCCTGATGGATAAACCTTTTTTTGCAGAGGAGCTTCATTTAAGCTGGAAGTTAAAATGGAGACACGGGGTCAAAACTAATAAGAAAATCTAAAGGCTGAAGAGTAACAAAATAGTTGCCTTGTTCACTATTAGGGGAAAACAACACTTGGAGTGATTTTGCTAGAATCCTACTGACTTCCTGCTCAGGACAGCTTTCTGCCTTACAAGGGGGAGAGCTTTGCTGATGCTAATCCCTCTGTCAGCTCCAGGACACACTGACCTGCTTGTCTTGCCAGCAAACTCTTCAAGACTCTACCAGTCTTAACCATGCCTTGCAGGTAACAATCAATGGCTCCCAATACCCAAATTCCCAGAGACGTCTCTCTGCAGTGCCCAGTCCCTCTCACTTGGCACTCACCGAAATTATTAAATTCACTGCCCCCAAAGAGACACAGCACATTTCACTTTACTTTAATACACAGCACTGAGAATGCTTTTGTTACAAAACAAGAATAAGTTTATTAATAAAGAACAGAGATTTAAGTTATACTAAGCAAGAGAAAAAAAAGAGACAGTTATAGTTACAAAAAAAATAAAATAAACCACACTTTCTAGTGCAGGGATCGGCAACCTTTGGCTTGCGGCCCGCCAGGGTAAGCCCCCGGCAGGCTGGGCCAGTTTGTTTACATGCTGCATCTGCAGGTTTGGCCAATTGCAGCTCCCACTGAATGTGGTTCACTGCTCCAAGCCAACGGGGGCTGCGGGAAGCAGCGGTCAGCACATCCCTCAGGCCACGCTGCTTTCCACAGCCGCCACTGGCCCTAAGCAGCAAACTGCAGCCAGTGGGATCTGCAATGTGGCAGGTAAACAAACTGGCCCAGTCTGCCAAGGACTTACCCCCTGGTGGGCCGTGAGCCAAAGTCCCTGATCTCTGTTCTAGTGACAAACAAACAATCTCAGCAAGTTACAATCTTTTCATACACAGTTTTCTTTCTCACAAAGAAGTTACCAGCATCTCTAGCGGAGGGCCCCAATGTTCGCAGAATCAACGTGTGCTGTTCCCTTTATTCCGTAAGTGATGCATAACTACAATGTCTTTTTGCTCCCCTAACGTTACCCCAAGACCCATTGTCTTTGGCTCAAGGGCCAGGCCAGGAAGGATTCCTAAGCTGCAGACTGTCCCTCTGGTGTGTTTACTAAGCTATGGCTTGTTTGTTTTGTTTACTGTATATGCAGATACACTTCCATTGTCCTCTGCCAGAAATCAAGCTGGTCAGACACATTCCTTTGTCCAGGGCAGACTGGATTTATGCACTGCTTCCCAAACATGTTTTAAGAACACGTTTCCAGCACACACACATAACTCTTTGTACACAACCCGTGCATACATTACACAATGATTTTGGGGACCATTGTATCTCCAGTTTACATACAATACCTAACAGGATACTTTTAAAATATGTATTATGACAACAGTGTGTTGGGGGTAATCCATGTGAGTTTCAGCATGGTGGGGTCTCTGCTAGTTAGCATTCCCAGGGTTACACCTACTTTGAAAGGATTACCTGAAAGTTCACAAATGCAATGGCAGAGCACAGCTAATGTGTTAAATTTGCAACACAGTCCTGTACGCTCTGGATAGTACAATGCAACAATTGGTAGTATTCTTTTTGCAAAGTTTTCTAAAGTTGGTAAAGCTGCTCCTGTACCTCTTAAAACTACTGCCGCTCATTTCTTGCTGTTTGATGTAACTGGATAATGAGTGTAGTTTTATGATCTCAGATGTTTTCTTATCAGGTTGCCACTGTGTTTTAGCAATTTTGCTCTTTCTGTAAAAGCTTTTTAGTTGTTTTTCCTCCTGCACTTGGCATTTCAGTATTATCTCTTTTTTCTTTCATGACAGAAAAAAGCCTATTTCAACTTATCTATTAGGAGATGAAAAGGCAAATGCAAATTGGGCTGAAATGCAGAGAGCTTTTGAGGAGTTATATCATACAAAACATACAATAAATATCAACACCTTCAAAATTATTTTCTTACTTTAAAAAAAATCCAAATTCCCTCCCTCACAGGAGTCTTCCCAGTAGTAGATTATCGGAAAGATTACACATGTAAGGGAAAGATTCCATTAATTTTTCTAGCTGGAAACAACTGCCATACCCTCATCATTCAGTGTTTGTGCTGGTAGATAGGGCACAAATACAATTCTGTGTTGCATGATTCATGCTATATTATATTAAGCTCTTGAAACAAAGACACAGTTAATAGAATTATGCCAACAGCAATACATATAGGGCTGAATTCCACCCTGGCCTGATCCCTGGGTTCTTCCTATCCTACAACTGCTGGGGGGGCAAACTAATATGTATCCAGGCTGCCAATCCCCCTGTGGGCATTGTGGCAGCTGTTACATAGCTGGGGCATAGGAATGCCCATGCCACACTTCTTCCTGTACATATCCCACCCCAAACGAGGCCACTGCATTGTGGGATCTTCCTAGTGGATGCTAGAACTGGTGGGAGCTGTCTCTGCAGCTGCCAGGGAGGATCCCAATACCAGACTCTTTCCCGAGGGTAGATCTAATGACAGCTTTGCAGCCACTTCACTTTGTCACCAGTGATATGAGCCCTTAGTGCCCCTTGGACAATCCTGTCTCATGTTGGTGAGCTCCTATGAGTAATCTTATTGACTTCACTGGGAATCACCAAGGGCAAGTCATTCCTGACCAACCTGATTGCCTTCTATGATTAGATAACTGGTTCTCTAGATATGGGGAAAGTGGGGGACGTGATCATTCTTGACTTTAGCAAAGCTTTTGATACTATCTCCCATAGTATACTTGCCAGAAAGTTAAGAAAGTATGGAGTGGATGACTGGACTATAAGATGGACTGAAAGCTGGCTAGATTGTCAGGCTCAATGAGTAGTGATCAATGGATCGATGTCTAGTCAGCAGCCAGCTTCAAGCAGAGTGCCCCACAGGTCGGTCCTGGGGCTGTTTTGTTCAACATCTTCATTAATGATTTGGATAATAGGAAGGATTGCACCCTCAGCAAGTTCGCAGATGACACTAAGCTTGGGGGAGAGGTAAATACACTTGAGGGTAGGGATAGGGTCCAGAGTGACCTAGACAAATTGGAGGATTGAAATCTGATGAGGTTCAACAAGGACAAGTGCAGAGCCCTGCACATAGGAAGGAAGAATCCCATACACTACTACAGGTTGGGGACTGACTGGATAAGTGGCAGTTCTGCAGAAAAGGACCTGGGGATTACAGTGGACAAGAAGCTGGATATGAGTCAGCAGTGTGCCCTTGTTACCAAGAAGGCTAATTGCATAGTGGGCTGTATTAGTAAGAACACTGCCAGCAGATTAAGGGACATGATTATTCCCCTCTATTCAGCACTAGTGAAGCCATATCTGGAGTATTGCATCCGACGAAGTGGGCATTAGCCCACGAAAACTTATGCTTCAATACTTTAGTTAGTCTTTAAGGTGCCACAGGACTCTTTGTTATATCTGGAGTATTGCATCCAGTTTGGGGGCCCCCACTACAGAAAGGATGTGGACAAATTGGAGAGAGTCCAATGGAGGGCAATAAAAATGATGAGGGGCCTGGGGCACATGACTTATGAGGAGAGGCTGAGGGCACTGGGCTTGTTTAGTCTGCAGAAGAGAAGAGTGAGGGGAGACTTGATAGCAGCCTTCAAATACCTGAAGGGGGGTTTCAAAGAGGATGGAGCTAGACTGTTCTCACTGGTGGCAGATGACTGAACAAGAAACAATGCTCTCAAGTTGCAGTGGGGGAGGTCTAGGATGGATATTAGGAAAAACTATTTCACGAGGAGGGTGGTGAAATACTGGAATAGATTACCTGGGGGAGGGAGTTGGAATCTCCATCCTTAGCCTTTTTTAAGGCCTGACTTGACAAAGCCCTGGCTGGGATGATTCAGTTGGAGTTAGTTGGCTTTGAGCGGGGGGTTGGACTAGATGACCTCCTGACGTCTCTCTAATCCTCTATGATTCTATGATTCCTGGTGTGAATAAGCATTCACCAACATGAATAAAGGTCATGCCTTCAAATGCTGTTTCATTGGTAAAGACACACATTTAGTATTTTTCCCCAACAAAAACGTAACATTGGCTATCTGAGATTATGAGACATAAAACTCTGTGGTTCATTAGCAGCAAGGTCGTTCTGAGCAGAATTAAAAATACTTTGGTTCCTTTAGTGCTAATTAATACAATATTTTACTAACAAAACCTAATTTGAACTTTTTGGTAAGTATAGTAATATCTTGTTGTTTTAGTGGGGGGGGAGGGGAAGACAAACGAGGTCTATAAAATCCAAGTGCATATGTTTTCTTATATCGCCTCGTTGCTTCACAATGTCTTGCTAGGCATCAGTTATGATTAGGGGTTTATGAACCATACTAGCCCCAATGCTGCTTGGAATTCTGGTTAATTCCTGTTCATTGTGTAGACCCTAGACTCTGACCTCTGATCCTGGTTTGTCCTCAACTTTGCTATTTGAATGCAACCTATAATCGGACCCTGACATCCTGACCATGCATGACCCCGATTCTATTTGCCTGCCGTCTGCAACATGGTATTGATCCTGACTTCTTGGCATCCTGATTCAGCTTGACCCCAACCCTGCTATCTGCAGTTTGGTGGCTGAGCCTGACTTCCTGGCATTCTGACCCCGTGTGCTCCTGACCCTGCTACTCATCTTCTGACTGCAATTTAGCAGCTGACCAATGCACACTGGCTATCAACAGCCTGCCTGTGACACTGAGGGAGGAACCCAAGGAGAGGGAGTAAATTTAAGCAGGATTCTATGCTATTTTGTTGCTGATTTATTTGTAAACAAAGCTAAACTTCTACAAGGGGGTGGTGTGGACTCTGAATAGGGTAGAGATTATATTTGTAGAGAAGTTTTGGAAAGCCCCAGGCTTACAAGCACTCCCACAACTTGTTGCCACAGGCAGGGGCTTTATTGGGGCCTGTTGAATATGAACCTAATCTTTGTTTGTTAAAAGCTTGTCCATGGGCAAGGTAGGACATAGAGCACGGAATTAAAACAATACCCTAGCAAACAATAGTCAGGTGACAAGAATTAACTTGTCTATGCCAAAGGCAGTGGTATGTCATTGCAACTGACAGGTAGATGAAGTGTGGAAAGGGATGGGCCAGATTAAGGAGCTCTGGAGACAACATGTTTCCCAGACATTTATTTCAATATAGAGCTAGCCCGGATGATGACACTGCTATGACAAAATTGGTCTGAGAGATATTCTTCTTGGTACGTAAGCCAGGATGCCGAATGCAGTGTTTTCCTTTTCCTCAACCAGGATTAGCAAGGGAGCTCAGCAAATGCTGCAAACAGACTTGTGAACATTAAAGAAAAATCTGTGGATTTGTTTGAAAATAGAAATTTAAAAACACCCTGAAAGTGCCTCCTCTTTCAACAGTGCAATTTGTACCTGATTAGTTAAATGATGGAGTGAGCAGAACTAAGTGTCTGGATGCAAGTGAGAAGAAAATTACATTTATATCCAGTTTCCCAAAATGAGTACAGTGCTTTCTGTATGTGTGGTCACAACATGCCAGACTCAGAGGAAGATAGAGATGCTTGATATTCTGGGGGAGGGAAGTTATTTTTGAAGTAATTCATGAAGCATCTTTCCAATTGTGTTTCAGGAACCAATGGGAGCCAGCAAATTGTAATGAGCTCATTTCCATGCCAGCTGCTAAAAAAGTGAAGAAGCTGGTTTCATGTCAGAATATAGCAGCCCTGCTGATGTCTTTCTCTTCCTGCAGAGCAAACCATCACTCTTTCAAATATAACAAGAATAATTACACTACAAACCTCCTTTGGCTTTGGCTAAACCTCTCTGGCTTTGTGCCAGACTGTCTTTTTACATTACAGTGAATCTTTCATCAGTTTGATGGAGATCAAAAAATTATCTAAATTCAGACAAGAAAAAGAGACCAAGAGAGCTTAATGAATCATACAAAGTCCCATACCCACCTCTCTGGGGACTGAGTCAGTTAGTTTAATGTTTGTAAAGCACTTTGAATGTAATTAATCCTTAGCCCTTTTATAGAATTTGTCATGAGTTAATATGAACTGGATTTTGATACCCTTACTCATGCTGGGTAGTATCTCACTTCTTGATTAGTCCCATTAAAATTAATGTCACTCTGTCTAGTAAGTTACTACGCAGCGAGTGTAAGGGTGGCAGAATCTGGCTGCATTCCAATAAGTGGAAAAGATTTTTCCAATGTTAATTATTCCTTTGGCGATGTAACCCAAGCTAAAAACAAACAGTGGATATAATTTATTTAGATTAGCAAAAAACTTGTGGTAAAGTTCTTCACAACAGACCCAGGGAAACTTGGTAAATATAGGATGAAAAATTAAGTTCTGCTGTTATTATTTTTTTTACTACTACAGCTGATGGGAGAAACGTCCACTGGGCCATATGTCATCAGAATATACAGTTCTTTGAAATAAAAATGTTCTTCAAAATTGGGTTGATTCTGCAGGAATTTTGTTTTGGAAGAAAACCAAGCAAAAAGTTCTGACAATGCTGAAATCTCCCATTGAGACATTTCAATTTTTTTGTTGTTTTTGATTCATTTTTTTATATGTTTGTATTATATGTTTGTATATCTACCACTCCTCCCAGTTTAGTGTCATCTGCAAACTTGCTGAGGGTGCAGTCCACACCATCCTCCAGATCATTAATAAAGATAATGAACAAAACCAGCCCCAGGGCCAACCCGTGGGGCATTCCACTTGATACTGGCTGCCAACTAGACGTGGAGCTATTAATCACTACCCGTTGAGCCCGACAATTTAGCCATCTTTCTATAGACCTTATAGTCCATCCATCTAGCTCATAGTTCTTTAACTTGCTGGCAAGAATACTGTGGGAGACAATGTAAATAAGGATCATAGAATGTTGTTTTAATTTGCTACTTTTTCACTTGTTTATGTGCTTTCTTGAAGAAGCAGTGAAAATAAATGTAATGAAGAAATAGTGAGGTCCCGAGGCATGTAAACTTGATGGAAGTTTTATGCATTCAGGATGCTGAGGGAAAAAAGTCAAAGCTGAGATGGGGCCCAATTAAACAGAAGTAGTGTCCAGGATGGTATTAGATTGTAAATTTTTCAGGTTGGATATCTGACTCTTACTCTGTGCAGTGCCAAGCACAATGGGTCTGTAGGCAATACCATCATACAAAAAAATAATAATTGTTGTCAGAGTGGTAGGAACAAGGAAGAATGTGATATGTAGTAAGGTCTGAGCTGTGGGCTGGTACAGTTGTATAGGGTCTTGTAAGTGAGGCAGAGAAGTTTAAACTTGATATGCTGGTCAAGGGAAAGCCAATGGAACAACTCAAAGAAGGGAGAGACATGGTCTGATCGACAGAAGAAAAAGATCAGTTTGGCTGTTGGATGTTAGACAGATCGAAAGGGAAACATTTGGGTTCTAGGTAACCAGAGAAGAAGAGGTAACAAAGAGTCCTGTGGCACCTTAAAGACTAACTATAAAGTTTTGAAGCATAAGCTTTCATAGGCTAATACCCACTTCGTCGGATGCAAGCAGTGGAAGTGTCCAGGGGCAGGTATAGATAAGTAGGCAAGAACCAGGTAGGAGGTAACAAGGTTAGTCCAATCAGGCTGAACCAGCTTGTTAACTCAAACAGTACCTGAGATACAGGGCTCCTTGGGGGAAAAAAAAGTGGATGGGGTGAAGGAACCACTGAAAGAACAGCCAAAGAGGTCGGAGAAGAGCCAAGAAAAGACAATGCCCATGAACATGAAGGAGGACAGGGTGTCAAGGAGGAAAGTAGGAGCCACAGGATCAAAGATGTGACAAGGATGAGCACTGAGGCGAGGTCATGAGTCTTAGCCAGGAAAACGTCATAGAAAACCTTGGTGAGGGCAGTTTTGGTGGAGTGGAAAGAACGTAATTCAAATCGGAGGTGACTAGGTACTGAGTGAGAGTAGAGTAGAGGAAATTAACGCAGCAATTTTAAACAACCTGCTCAAGGAACTTAGAAGTGAACGTGGGGAAGGAGCTGCAGAGCAGAGCAGAGCAGCAGTTAATAGCTGCTTGGAGCGGGAGAATGAAGGACTGTGTGCTTGGCTAGAAAAGCAGCCAGATCACAGACAGCTAAGTGGGGGCAGGGACCTGGGGACCGAGAGGCTCCTGGCTGGCTGCTAAGACTAAGCCTACGACAGTTTGCTAGCAGGGACAAGAGGAGCATAGAGGGAGCTCCTGGCTGGCTGTGGGGCCTGAGGAAGAACTAAGCCTGGGGAGAGCTGCAGGAAAATAGTGAACCCAGGGAGGAAACTCTGGGGAGATGGCCCCAAAGGCTGGACTGGTTTAAAGATCACATACATACCCAACCAGAGGAAGTGCTTGCGAGAGGCAGGTACCTACCAACCCTGTTACAGTGAGAATACAGGTGTAGGCAGGCAGGTATATATTTCGGGGGGGGGGGGGGGGGGAATAATCATGGCAGAATGCAGGTGTGGGCTACAACTATTGTAAGTACAAGTCCCCTTGTGAGATCTTGTACTTTTTGTGGTTCCAGTCAGCCTGTAAATATCCCAGGAAGATGAATCCTTTATATTTCATAAGAGAATTGGGGTATGGACTATATTTATCCTTGTGTTTTGTACTGCACTGAGCACACTGTTGACATTTAACAAATAAATAACAAGAAGCACAACACCAGCTTCTGCTTTCATTTTGGGATGGAATCTAGAGGCAGTACATCATAATGACAATGTCTCTTATAAACCTTGACAAATGTGTAGTTTGGTTGAGGTCTGGGTGAAAATGGAAGCCCCTTATTGTACCTAAACTGCTGGTTCTGCCCTCAGAGGCATTTTGAGACTCCAAGGGGGAAGTGGAAAAAAGAGTGAGGCTGTAAAAAGGGGGGGGGAGGGGGAATGTGTGTGTCAAAATTAACATTTAGTGTTGTAATATTAAGTACTTTTGCCATTTTTCCTGCTTAGTTTTGAACTTTGAGTTTTAAAAAATAATGAGCATATATTTCTCTCATCGTTAGCAGGAAGCATCTAAGGTAAGAAGATTGGGGAACTTATATTCGTTTTCCTGTAGTAGAAACCGCCAACTAGGAGAAAAACCGAGTAGCAAGAGTATAGGCAGACAAGTAATAACCTGACCCAGTGCCAACCACATACATTCACACTCCCCCTGCTGTCAAACTCCCAAATGGCTGCGTTTATTTTCAAGGAGATAGGAAAAAAGTCAAGACAGGGTCAGCAGCAGTCATTGTTTCAGCTGAAGTGATACAAAGGCAACAATAGCAACAGCCGGCACAGGCTCCAGGCAGCAATGGGAGCAGCTATTACAGGAACCATTTCATCTCCATCTTCTCCATTCCCTTCTCTTCAGTCAACCAAAAGACTAGTCTTAGGGGACAGAGATCAAACAGTAGGCGGATTTTAAAAAAAACAATGTGGATGCATTTAGTATCCTCCACTCACTGGGGAAGCCAGCACCCACTGTTGTCTTCTTGCCTATGGCTTTCTCAGGAGTCAGGGAGTGAAGGGATGTTTTTCTACTCTCTCCCTCCCACACAAAGAGGCCACAGAAGAGGGGTTCTAGCTTAAGTCCGGAAGCTTGATTGCCTCATTGTTCTTTTCGTAGGAAGAGGCAGAGTGCCTGACCAATAGAGAGGCATCTGCAGGCCAGCCAGTGAGCACTAGTGTAGCATTGATCATGCACTGCTGGCTCTAACTTAACACTGTTGCCACAACTGACGAGAGAAACTCATCACCTGACTATCAACTGATAGTATCTAGTTAAATTCAGGTGACCTATTATCTCAGGTGATCAGCTTCAGTACAAACATGCTCATGATGAGACCATGCCAACCCTGGAGAAGCAGCACACATTGGTCTGGATATTAATCCAGATAAAACTAAGTCCCTGGACATTACCATCAAGCATCCTTCAGTTCCACCACGTTACAACCAGTTTTAAGATTTATTTTGATGGAACTGGGGCCATGATTCAGCCAGGCACTTAAACTTTAGAAAGCAGCATGATCTCATGGACAGAGCCTTGGATTGAGAGTCATGAGGCAAGGCTTTGATTCCCCCGCTTTCCCCCACAGCCACTGACGTGCTGTGTGACCCTGGGCATACTACTTCACCTTTCTGTGCCTCTGGTTCTCCTCCTAACTCCTTTTATCTCTTCTCTGTTTAGGCCATAAACTCTTCAGGGCACAGACAGTGCCTACCACAGCAGGGGCCCATTCTCAGGTGTCTGAATACTACTACAATACAATATATTTTAAAAGGAGTCCCTGACTTGGGGCCTATATCAGATCTTTCCAGATATACTAATCTCCATTCACTTCTCTGACCACATAAAATGTAATTAGCATTTTATAATAACTTAAATACTAGAGATGCTGCTCCCAGTCAGACTACCCTGATGAAGGCTTAAGATAATAGTGATCCAGAAACACAGGCCTCATCTACTGAGACCAATCTAATATTTCCAAGTTGTGTTTCAGAAGGAAGGTGTACAAAATTCTATTTACAGAATATCAGGGTTGGAAAGGAGCTCATCTAGTCCAACCCCCTGCCCCAAGCAGGACCAATCCTCAATTAAATTAGCCAACAGATTTTTGCCCAACATCCTAAATGGCCCCCTCAAGGATTGAACTCACAACCCTAGGTTTAACAGGCCAATGCTCAAACCACTGAGTGATCCCTCCTGCTCATATGCATAAATGTGCATTGCTGAGTCATGGGCTCACCTAAACAGGTGGTCCATGGATTCTGAGCAGCAAGACAATAAAACAGTCTGTGGGATGAGCCCCCTGGTCAGGGTGAAACAGCAAGCAGGCTGCAGCCCCTGGGCAGGGCAAAGCAAGTAAGTAATCTCTATAGCCCAGCAGCCTCCTGGCTGGGGCAGCAGGGGGATTAGCCCTCTGGCTAGGGCGAATCAGCAAGCAGGCTGCAACCCTGGGGCGGGGCAAGCAAAGAATTAGTCCATAGAGCTCACCTCTCCTGGGGATGGGGCATACTATAGGCAGCTTCCTCAACAGGTGGCAGCTCAGCTTCCATCGTGGCCTTCACAGCAGGTGGATCATTTGGCAGGTTGTCCATGTTCCTGGGCTTTACCACCGGGGTGCTACAGGTACCCCTGCAGGAGCCAGCAGTGTGCTCCCTTCATCCATCCCCACACCCCTGACTGGCCTGGGCTGCCTCCTTTTATCTGAGTTCTCCAATTGGAGCATGTGCAGCAGGGAAGAGAGGGGTGGCCTCCTGGGCCCACAATGATTGGTCTGCCTCTGGCGGCCCAGTGCTGGGCTGGTACACCTCATCACAGTCCCTCTGGAGCTCTTGGAGGACCTAGGCGTTTGGGAGGTCTTTACCTCAGTTCCCCCCTTCCTCTCCAACCTGGAGAAGCCACTATCTGTGATGAGCTTTCTCCTGCTGTAAGGACCCCAGATTCTGTCATGTTCTCCTATTCCACCAGCAGATACAGATCCAGCTGCTGTTGCCAGCATGTGATGCGGGGGCATTGGTGGGGTCCCTACCCAGAAGCCCATGACTGGGTGTACTATTCTTCAGGGGAGGCCCGGTGTTACTTCTGCCTGGCAACAGGGCACATCCAGAAAGGATTGGCCCCTGGCCTGGCACCAAGGGGTTCCTGGGGCTCCCAAGACCTGGGAGGGCACTGGCCCTATCATCACTTGTGACTTTGGTCACCCAGCTCCTATAGCTGGGCTTCCTTGTGGTATGCCCCCCCCTCCCACTTCCTCCTTGGGCTCTCAGGAGGGCCTAGTCCAGGGGCGGTGCTGGTGGGAGGCTTCTGTGCATGCAGTCCCCCCCTCTGCCTTGTGCACCCTCCTAAGCCCCGCCATTTTCTAATGCTGAAGTCGGGGAGCGTGGGGGTCCTGGACCATGCTGGGCAGGAGGCAGCACCAGCACCCAGTGGACGGACACCCCGACCAGTGAATGCTCCTTGGTCCAGGTGAACCCCCTCAGTCTGGGCCCTGTGGAGCAACCAGAGTCCTTTTGTCCCATCCCCCCACCAGCGCCCATGGGGGAGACTCAGTGCCCCCTGCCCCATCTCCCCACCAACACCCCAGGGGAGACTGGACCTCCCACGGTTCCCCACACAGTTCCCCCGTCCCATCCCCCCACCAGTGCCCCCGGTCTAGGGAGGGATATGGGTCAGGTCCGGTTCTGAGAGTTCGGTCTGGGGAGGAATGTGGGACTGGTTGAGTTTGGTCTGGGGAGGGATGTGAGTCTTCCTGGACTACGACTGGGGGTACTGAGGGGATCCCCTGGCACTCCTCCCCCTGGGATGCGGGAGGGACCTTCAGACCTGGGTGGGCTTATGCCAGCCTACCTCACAGATCTCAATCAGGGAGCTGTCAAAGAGCTAAAATCAGCTCCCCGGATGGTTGAAACAATAACTGGCGTTTAAAATGCACAGTGCGCTCTCAGTAACTCAGTATCCCGGTGACAAACGCTCCTCCCTGTCAATGAGTAAATGTGACATGCTAAATGAGAGGAAAATGCTACTCAACCATAAACAGTACCCCAAACTGTATTACATCCTTAATTATATTTTAATTATACAGAAGGAGACAGTTTATTTACAGCAGGGTTTCCTGGCATAAAAAGTAATACCGGTTTTTTATTATTATTAGTGAAATAGCTGGAGCAGCAAGTTGGTGATTAGTGTCAAATTCCCTTGTGACCTGAGAAACTAAACACAAATAGTTTTATTAATTTCTAATTGACAGGTGAGCTGCTATGCTTGGCTGAAATAGATTTCATTTTGCTTAGCTGAACTAGATTAATAACCCTAAATTGCCCTGCATAATGTATATTATGATGAGGGGGAAAGTTGTGCTATACAAAATAAATAATATGCTACTGTATTTTCAAAACTCCATACAGTACATGCTATAGATATGTCAGGCCCTGCGAATACTGCAGTTGATTATGCTTCTGATATTATCTTAACCCACATCTTGCTCCAAGTTACACCACACAATTTTCCCTCTCTGACCTCCCAAAACATTCCTAGCTTTCATGAGCTTTGTTTTTCAGTTATTAAATTACTAAAGGAATGGGACAAAAAATCTAAAACAAATTACAAAAAAATACAGCTGTGCTAGCAATTGGAGCTGCCTGAACTGTATTTCTCTTAGCCCTATTTCTCCTTGTCACACTTCAGCAAATAAATCCTGTTGTCCGGTTCTCAATGGAACAATTTAAGTCTTAACACGAAGTAATTCAAAATGAAAGAAAAGCAAGCACATAGAGCTGTGAATAGAAAAGGACGTACTTGTATAAAACACATATGCAGTGATGTAGGTGTGGATAAGGATTTTATAATACAGAACATCTCTCAATTAGCTCTAAATTACATTGCATACATTTGATTCAATTGTCTTTTGTACATATATTGATCCTGTGCTATTCTTTTAACTGTCTTGTTCTGTGTGACAAAATGCATGGTAAAAAAAAAGACGGAAAGATGAATTTTGGGACACAAGCCCCATCTGCTATTCTGCTTTATAAACTCTTTCTCAGCAAACATATAGTAGCATTCATAAATCTCATATTCAACAATAAAGTACCTAAGTAATAAACAACTGTCTGTCCAAGAGGTAGAGTGAGTTCCTCCTTTACAAGCTAGCCTTATCTCTTGAGTAATTGCCTAATTTCCAGGTAGGTAATTCTCAGGTGTGATCTAGCTTCTTAGAGTGCGGAGGAACCACTGAGGGGATGCTACATAAGGGCTGGTCTTCACTACCCGCCGGATCGGCGGGTAGCGATGGATCTTTTGGCGATCGATTTCTCGCGTCTTGTGAAGATCGCCTGTGGCTTCCCCGTCTACTCCGGAACGCCACCTCGCAGGGTCCTAGAGCCCAGATGGCAATGAAATAGCCCTGGAGCCTGAGCCCCACTAGCCCAAGTAGGATGGCACAGGCCACCCCAGGTGTCTAGTTGCTGTGTAGACATACCCTTGGAGTAAGGGGCTTCTCATCCTGAAGAAGGTTAACAGAATTGAGCCTTAATGTATTTAATAGAAAATGGTCATTTTCAATTTTTTCCTGAAGCCATGCAACCATGAAAAGCATACAGCCTTCCCCAGAGTCTCCTCCTTTCACTGAAGGCATGTCTTCCTATTTGATTATTTCTTATATTTAGCCTTTCGTTTTACTGTCATTTTAACAAGTGAAGGCGTTAAACTCAACCAACTTTAGATCTTCGGCTAGTGGCCCTGGCTTACCCCTGTCAAGGTGTGTCTCCCCACTCTGAACTCTCGGGTAAAGATGTGGGGACCCCGCATGAAAGAAGAAATAACTCCCCACGCTTATTTTACCAGCTTAGGTTAAAACTTTCCCCCAGAACATAAACTTCCCCTATGTCTGGGCTTGGAAAAATGCTGCCTCCACCAATTTAAGCCCCCAAAACCATGGGGTTAGGGTAAATTGGACCCCCCCCTTTATATATCCCCCAAATCTCCTTCCTTTGCCAGGGAGAGACTTGGGAACAAAGAAATCCCTCACTTGCTGTGAGACCTGCCTGATCCAGACCAGGATCTATCCAAAAGCAGACAGAATCTTAAAAGGAAGATTTTAATAAAAGGAAAACAAGGAGCATAAACCCCTTGTACAGAAATCAATAGAAAACACCTCAGTTACATCAAATAGCATAACTGACCCCTCCCCTGGGAATTCTTCCTCTGCGAAAGTTTAACAGTAAAAGAACACCATGGATCAATTATCAAGTGATACAGTTCAGCATACAATTCACTTCTACAGTAAACCCTCCATTTAACGGACTAATTCGGATGGGGGGGGTGTCCGTTAAATAAAAAAAGTCCGTTATTTAATTAAAAAAAAACGAGCTGTCGGAGCAGCAGCCCACCCGCCACAGGGTCGGGGCGGCAGCTCCGCAGCCCGCCCACTGCCGGGACCCGGGCGGCAGCCGGGAGCCGGCAGCCAGCCCGCCAGCGGCTGGGACCGGGGCAGCAGCCGGGAGCCGGCAGCCAGCCGTCTGATATGGATCAGAAATTTTGTCCGTTGCATCCGAAGTCCGTTAAATCGAGGTTTTACTGTACTAGACTTGACCTTGTTAGAAGATTATAGATAAGTAGAGTAAAGACAGAGGTGTGGTTCATCTCAAAGCCGAGCGAACAGCAGCACCAGAGCCCCAGCGAGCTGAGGAGAAACTGAAACTAAACACTGTTTCTAAGGTTGATTACTTCATCTTCCTCTCTCAGGTTACTTCAGGTTAACCCTTCACAGGTAAAACAGTAATTCTAAGCTACTTTATACTTATGGCAACCCCAGTCTCTGTTTTTCTTCAAAATTCTTCTGTTTATAACATAGACCCCTTTGGGCCAATCTACAGTGACTAGCTAATTCCCCAAAATGAAAACAAACAGATACTTACAGTTAAGACTTATTTAATGGCATTCATAAAGGTGCTACCCAGGCCCAGTGATAGTTGTGACTTAGGCCATGTCTGTATGAGCGATCTTACCGTGGTACAGCTGTATCAGTACTGCTGTGCTACCGTAAGATCACTCGCGTAGCTGCTCTATGCAGATGGCTTGTGCCAGGGAAGCTTATGTCACTTGGGGAGAACGGGAGGGGGAGTATTTTATTTTTTTACACCCTGAGCTACATGAATTTTGCCAGCATAAGTGCTAGTGTAGACATGGCCTAACTCAACTATTATTCCTTTAGAATTCAACAGGAGGAAATGGCAGATAATGTAGCATTGCCCTCTTCCTCCCCAAACCATCTGAGGAGTGCCTGGTGTTTTCCTCCCAAATGCTGACTCCTGACCTCCAAAATAGTAGAAAATTAATTCTAGTACTTAGCAGTCATTGTTTATGAATTCACTTCTGCCCCTTCCATCCTCATAATATTGGATTTGAAGAAGGGATTCCTTTGCTCCAGTGGATCTCTGGCCAGATCACTCAGCAGTGTTGCCAACTGTCATGATTTTGTCATTAGTCTCATGCTAATTATTATTTTCCTTAAAGCCCCAGCTCCTGCAGTGGATATGCGATGATTTCAGCCTTCATTCTTAATGAGAAAGTAAGTTTCCAGTCCTCGTGGCTGTGGAGAAAGCTTCAAAATGGGACCACAGTCCACCCTAAAGCAGAAGGCAAATAAAAAGAACCCCAAATCTATTATTGTTACATAATCTCATTTCTTCAAAAATCATGAGATTGGCTTTAAACATTTGGGGATGGCAATACTGTTACTGTCACCTCTTCATTTAAATCCATCTAAGCTCACTGCCATGTCACTTGCACATGCTAGCCTTGCCACGGGTTGTGTAGAGCCCCCGTTGTACACTCAAACTGAGCCATCCCATTCTCAGTGCTGTTTTCACCTCTTTCATCTTTATTATGCTATTTTTTGAAATGTACATTTGTATGGCTATATCCAGAGGAATATTAAAAGGGACACTAAAAATTAAAACAAATAGACCAGATATTTAGCATTCACTGTTGTTTTCCAAGCAAGTAGTCCATGCCACTTGATAAAAACATTTGGTTTTGGAATGCATCTTTTAAAAACATGATTCTCACTCTTGATGAACAATCAGAAAGAATTTACATGAACTACACAAAGATTAGCATTTAAAGAGGCAACATTCAGCAACAATGACCACATTGTGGTGTAGAAATTATCACAATATTTCCCTTTAGTAAGAGCAAAAGATTACTGTGGTCAATCTGGGTAAAAGTTCACTTTTAAAATTTTTTGATACAGCTCTTCAATTTAAAAATAGAAATAGCAGACCCTAAGTTTAGCTAAAAGCCCTCTTCACTTCTGTTTCTTAAAGGTATAATTATCTTCCCAGTACATGCCTTTCTTGCTCCTTCTCTTTTCACTTCAAAATATATCTTTCACTTTTGATAGCACCAATGAGAGGAAGGGATATTGTTTACCAGGTCACATCCAAAATAACAAGAAATGGAGACTGGGAAACCAGTTATTACCCTCTCACATCATTCCATTCAGGTCAGCAGAATAAAGATATTCTGAGTCACAGTGGTGTATGTCTCTTTGTTATACTATCATTCTAAAAAAATAAAGTGGAGAGAGCCAGAAAATAATTGTGTTTCATAATTATCAAAGATGAATAGCTGCTGTAGCCTCTGCAATGTCATTTCTTACCTGTGGAGATAGGCCACAACTGGAAATTCAAATTCAGCTCCTTCGAATTTGAGTGTATTGGGATTTGAATCTATGGAATAGTACGTATGCTTGCAGATTTGCTGTAGAGTTCATCCCTTCAGGTTTGTAATCTATATTCCAGCATCATCTTGTGAAATTTCAGCCCAAAGTCTTAAGAGATCCACTGACATTTAGGGCTGAAATCTCAGAGAGAGAAGCTCATCTGATTTTAATGCTGTTAAATTACGGCAAAAGCTGTGGCAATGATTTGGTCTCAAACCTGTACTACTCTGAATCTTAGTCTAAACTTAATCCATCATTGAATATTGCCTTGTTGACTCACCTCTACCTTCGCTTGACTGGGCAGATGCTCAGCTTATGATTTATTCTCAGGCAAATCTATTGCTTTTCCTTTAGATGCATTTAAATCCCCAAAACCTTTCAACACCCAGGTTTCTGATATTTTTTTGTTTACCAGAACCCCTTTATGTGAGCCATCTGAAATGTTTATTCTACTCATCCAATTGATGGGATGTCTCATACCTGTCAAAACGGAGAGAGAAAAATTTGTGTCAGAGTCAGAGAACAAATTAACCTTCCAGGCCTAAACATTCACCAGCATTGTTGATTGCACACAACAATTCAATGTGTTAACAATTTACATTACATTCCAAATAAGGCAGATGAAGAATTGTAGAGTGTCGTATTTTTCATATATATTTGTTACAATTGTGTGTGAAATTTGATGATGGGTTGACTTGCGCACTTTCATTAGTTATGCTTAAATTACAAGTAGTCTACAGTAGTGCATGCCACTTCTAAAGAATGATGAGCATGAGAAATCCATTGACAAGGGGACTGAATGGGTTATATTTTCTATTAAATCCAAGGATGCATGAAATACTTCAGATATGCTGTCGTTTGGGACTATAGATCAATTAACATTTTTATTTTTCTATTTATAAAAACAAAGCAAATAATAAAAATATGGCTCCATGATTCTCTGTTGAAAGACAGTAGAACCACAGCACTACAGACATCTCAGGATTGGAGGTTGTTAGTAACTCTGAAATGTTCATAACTCTGCATAAAACATTATAGTTCTTTCAAAAGTTACAACTGAGCATCAAATTAGTACAGCTTTGAAACTTAAAATGCAGAGGGAAAAATGCTGCTTTCCCTTTATTTTTTTTAGTAGCTTTTGTTTAACACTTTACTATATTTGCTTTTTCTTTCTTTCTTTCTTTCTTTTTTTTTTTTTTTTGGTCTCTGGTGCGGCCTGATTGTGTGCTTCCAGTTCTGAAGCGTGTATGGTTGACTGGTCAGTTCAGAACTCCGGAGTTCGTAACTGTGAAGTTCTACTGTATGTCCGTTACTTCATTAGGGAAAGGTCTTTGTAAAGAGATGAGCTTCCTGCCATGTCTTAAAGGTCAAAAATATTCAAACTCGGTAGAAACATCGGGGAAGGCAAATTTCTGAATTCAGCAGCTCCTCTGGGAATGCCCTGCAACAGGCCCTCATACATTTAGATTGGATGACTCAGCTGATCTCATATGTCATAGCAGAGCAGGGGGAGATGCAGGTTTGAACTATATAGAGCAATATCAACCTTCTGAATTACACATAGAAAGGAACTGACAGCCCTCAAGATCTTGGGCAAAGAGGCCACTGCTTTCTGCACCAGTAATCTTAAAAGTGTAGGCTCAGTTAGAGCTCACTACAGTAATCCAATCTGGATGTGACCCAGGCAAGGCCCTCATCAGAGAGAAACAGTTATAACTGTAGTGCTAGGTACAGAGGGAGAAAAAGCGATTCAGGCCAGTAACTTACCCAAAATTCCACAAGCAAGCGTCTCCTGGATTGTAAGCTTCCTTGACAAAGGGTAAACATACCATCAATAGGGATCAGACAGCAACCCTGACAACTTCTTGTTACTTCCCCTGCCAGCTAATGTAACCTCTGTTTTATCTAGATTCTAGATTCTAGAATAAGCCTCAGCTAGGTTGCCTGCATCCAAGCTCCTGCCTAATCCACACCCTAAAAAATATGGGCACCCAACCAGGAGTCTCATGCAAATGAGATATAGAGCTGAGTGTCATTCAGACAAAGAGACCGTTGAAGTTCAGACATCCTCACAATCTCCCAAGTAACCTCATATACATGTTGAATGGCAAGGGGGAAAGAATGAAACTGAGGAAGACAAAAATCCTGTGGAATCTCGGACAACAGAGCTATCAGGCTAGATACATACCGAATCAGTAGCAGAGCTGAGAAGACAGCAAAGGTCTTTGATGCCCAACCAGTGCCCTGTCTACTGAACCATGCTGTCTCACTAAAGTGGTTAGTAGTTGGACACTGCATAAATTTTAGATGCAGCAAGAGTAAAAACCACTTGTACCTCATATTCTTGGACAGAGCCCTAACCAAGACCCACCACTGAATTCTGTCTACATTATTTATTCACAGCTAGGGACATATGTGTGTGTGAATGTGATGTAAGAGAATTAAATGTAACCTTTCTAAAAATTCAGCTTTGGGCAGGATCTGAGTGGGCCAAACAGGAAAAGGTTTTGAATATCCTACAACTTTCTAATCCTTCTTTTTCTGCCTCTTCTCAAAGAGATCCCACTCTCACCCTGAGCAAATCAGAGGCACAGTGCTTTATTCAAACCCTTCTATTTATAACAGGATCAGAGGGGTAGCCGTGTTAGTCTGGATCTGCAAAAGCGACAAAGAGTCCTGTGGCACCTTATAGACTAACAGATGTATTAGAGCATAAGCTTTCATGGGTGAATACCCACTTCGTCAGATGCATGCCTATTTATAACAATCTTCCAATCAGGGAACAGGAAAAAAAAGAAACATATGACTTACATGACCAACTGAATACCTAGGATTTTGAATTCAGAATATCAGCTATATCCAGCAATTATCATAGTTGACTGAGTGGGGGAAAGGGGTAGAAGAAATGCTACATTCGATTATTTGCAAAACTGCAACAAGCACTTTGCTTCACTTTAGTTGTCATAGTTAAAGACAAACCAACTTCGAAGAAAACTGTATCAGTTATTTTCAAGAGAAGAACATTTACAGTCAGAAAGTTTCAACTTCTTTCATTCAGTTTTTTAGATTCAAGGCTAGTGTGCTTTAGAAAGGTGGGCCCATTTTGATCTCTTGGCTTTCTCAAGCTTTAAATTTCTCAGACTCTACTCCATTTAAATTTCAATACTGCTAACTTTATAAATATTAGACCAATTTTCTTCACACTTGAACAGTTTTTTGACTTTTACAATTGCTGCTTAAAAGTTCTCGGTTCTTTTTGACACATGCACTCAGAATATTTAAATGTTAAGAATAATTGCCTTTTTTAACCGCGTTTTTTTTTAAACTGTCCCTTTTTTCTGTAAGAATATATACTTTTTTTCATTCTGTAAATTCAGATTGCTCAAGAAGTGTTACTCACACTTTCAAAACAAAATATCTGTTGAGTTCAGGCCAAGACCATCCCATCACCGGTCATTGGAAATATTGGCTGCTAGCAGTCGCAGATCTGCTACATGCCATTGTAGGCAAATTTATCAAGCTCAATCTTGAAGCCAGTTAGGTGGGGGTTTTTTTGCCCCCACTGCTCCATTTGAAAGGCTGTTCCAGAATTTCACTCCTATGATAGTTAGAAACCTTCCTCTAATGTAAAGCCAGTTTTACATCCGTTCGCTCTTGTGTCCACATTAGCGCTGAACTTAAATAACTCCTCTCCCTCCCTGGTATTTACCCCAGATGTACTTATAGAGAGCAATCAGATCTCCCCTCAGCCTTCTTTTGGCTAGGCTAAACAAGTCAAATTCTTTGAGTCTCCTCTCATAAGGTAAGTTTTCCATTCCTGCATCATCCTAGTAGCCCTTCTCTGCACCTCTTCTAGTTTGAATTCAGCTTTCTTAAAAATGGGAGAACAGAATTGCATGTGGTATTCCGGATGAGGTCTCACTAGTGTCTTGTTTAATGATACTAACACTTTCCTGTCTTCACTAGAAATTCTTCGCTTCATGCATCCGAGAACTTCATTAGCCTTTTTCATGGTCACATCACATTGATAGCTCATAGTCATCCTGTGATCAACCAATGTAAGGGATTCATTGCCCAGCACAGAGCAGCCAAAATAGATTTTTCTGGACCTACCTTCTGGCCACTGGCATAGGGATTATGCTATTTTGGGCAGATATGATCAAAACATACTGTATACCAGCTACCCTTGGTGTTCAATATCCATGACGTGGCATTTGGAGTTTTTGTAAATCAGTCAGTGGTTGGAAGGAATAAGTGCGTGAGATCAGAAATAGCTGAACAAATTTAATTGAAAACCTTGATTGCTGCAGAATAAACTCTGATAAAAACTCTGCAGAAACAGATGACTACATCTCAAGTGACATCTTTAATTCACAGGGTTCCTTCCTGGCTAAAATAGACTGAGTTGTACAAACAGACAGACACATGGAGAGACAGGTTAGATTAAGTCAGTTTGATGACTATAAAAAATGAATACATGTCTATTATGCCATTTGACTAGGATTCATCCAGGACTGTGCCCCCTATTTAGGATGGGAAACATCCATATTCAAGTATTATGCAGGTAACTACACAGCTGCATTACCAAGGTGAGGGGGCATGATAGGGGAAGGGAGAGTTTGTTGCTTTTCTTCAGTTTAGATGCACTAGTGATCTGCATTTGGGCTCTGCTGTGACTGGGAGGATTTGGGGTTGGAAAGAGCCAGGGAACAGCTGCTCTACTCAGCTCACTCCCCTTGTGACTAGGTGTTATTTTCAGAACAAAACTTCATGGCAATTATATTGCTCAGAGAAGCATAAACTTTGAAACCACACTTCCTCCTGCTTTTATCATGTGGCCAGCCTAGTATTGCCATGGAATGGAAAGCAATGGCAGTTACTGAGGCAGTTGTGTTACAAGGAGGAGTGGGGGTCCAGGATAACACATGCGTGAATAAGTGCATGAGATCGGAAATGCCTGGAGATCTGTTATGCTGGGATTTCTCATGGAGCCTAGCAGTCAGCACAGTTAAACAAAACCAAAGCCCTGCCTCGCTTTTACCAGCACATAACCCTCTTCTCAAGTGCGAATGGGTCAGCTTTTATTTGGCAGAAACCCAGAGTTTGATCATTAATTTTTGAGGGAAAGAGCACCTTTTTTCTGAAGGGGACAGATTTAGCCCAAACATAGCGTGACCAGATAGCAAATGTGAAAAATCAGGATGGGGGTGGGAGGTAATAAGAGCCTATATAAGAAAAAGACCCCAAAATCAGGACTGTCCCTATAAAATCAGGTCATCTGGTCACCCTATTTCAACATTTTTTGCCACAGCTGAAGAAACTGGAGGCCCACTTTATTATATTCACTCAATGTCATTAACTTACATTACTGACAAATTAAAATGTTTTTTTAATGAATGTGATTGATGTTACACTTGTCCCATCAAGCTAGTAACCTTTCTTGTGACGAATATGTTTTGCACACGGGTGCTTTATTACAATATATTAAGTAATTTTTGTACCCCACTTCACACAGACCAAAGCATTGGAGGTACTATACAACATAAATAAAAGATAACCCCCGTAAAATCCCAGTTGCTGAGTATGCACCAGGAACCAAGATGGGAGTGTAAATTGTAGCCAGTGAGCCTGGACTTTAGATTCCCTCACGGAGAAGCTGAATTTTCCAAAGTTCTGAACCTCCGTTCTTTCTGATATAATGCTCTCAATGGCAGGTTTATTTTGTAACAACAACTATTGTGGGGGGGAAGAAAAAAGCGGAGGGGGGGGGGGTTGGTTATAAAAAGGAACATACCATCGGACTCTACAGAGAAGCTGGCTTGAGGAACTGCCCCAGAATGCCATTCAAATTTGCTCCTCACCGGAATCTTTTACATGCATGCTCGTAAATACAATAATTTGCATTTCTATGGCACCTTCCCAGTACCGGGTTTATGATGGTGTCAATGGCACGGTGGCACTGGGCCCAAACTCAGGAAGGGGCCCGAAATCCCTCTCCTTTCTATGGGAGGCTTTCCCTGGGCTATGAGGGGAAGGTTAGGTCAGGTGTGTGGGGAGTGCAGTAGGGGATGTCTGTCTGTCCATTCCTCAGCTGAAGACACAGAATTTCAGTGCCTCCTCCTGCTGGCTGAAGGGTTCAGGGAAACGAACCAGCCCCACCACTCCAGACCTGGGCTGTGCAGAGGCAATGAACAGGAGGCAGAGTGGCAAAGCAGGCTTCGCAGGCCCTGGAAGTGGTTTTCTGGCTGTCATGAGGACGGCTGGGTTCCCTCATGACACCCAGGTGTAGATTGCACAGCCCCCAGTCTTTTGGGGGGCCCCTAGGCCTGGGGCAGCACTAGCAGGAGGGCACTGTGCATGCAGCTCCCCCGCTTTGTGTGCCTGCCACAGCCACCCTGTTATTCAAATGCGGAGGCCAGGGAGCACGGGGGTCCTGACCATGCTAGGCAGGAGGCTGTGTCAGAAACAACTTCTGTGTTAATCTCCTGTATTTTACAATCATTCCTTGTGGGGGCCCAAAAATATGTTTGGTGCTAGACCCAAAAAATACACCTTCCATCTGAGAATTACTTCAGATATTAATAACGGAGATCATTCTCAACTAAAGGTTGGAACACCATATGGAATTTGTTTTCTTAACTCTCAGAATATCCCTGAGGATTATGGAAATTTTACTAGGCCCTCTTTACAGATGAGGAAACTGAGGTACCAAGAGGTTAGGGTCCTGAATAAATCTGGTACAAAACCAGTCACTAAAATCACTTGAGACCTAATGTTGTCTTTTAATTCATAGGTTATCCTCAGAAATTTCCTTGCCATCCTGTTAACTTCAATATTAAGGGGCTTCTAACAAGGAGGTGATAAAATAATACCTCACTGTCCTCAGACTCTAACGACCTGATGTCAGTGTGCAGTATTGGTTGCAACTCTTAAATTCCTTGAATCCCAAGCAATCCCCTCACTCCCTCCATCCTCTATTCCATCATTCATTTCCTTGTTGATCACTTCCAGTGCCTGATGGAAGGATGAGGAGGAAGAGGAGACACTTTTTTCTTAGCTTCACCCCCAAGTAGCAAATTCTGGCAGGTTTCGTTCTTCTGTCAGTATTTGTTACTAGATGACAGTTGAAGAAAATAGTCATTCTGAAATTAAAGTGACAGAATTTACTATCAGCAGTAAACATAACTTATATGGTTCCCTTTCAGTAGCAAAATACATAGGTAGGCATGCTCCCTTTAACAATCAATGGCAAATCTGACAGGGAAGAATTTTATGACATTACACCAGCAGATGCTGCTGCAAGAACACCTGACATGCTTGCTAGAAGATTTGGGTATTTTAAAAACCTTCCTGTAAACTCCAGGGTAAGCTCTTAAACAAACATTAGAAAATGCCTGCATTACTCATGATACAGACTATAAATTGAAACATCCCCTAAAAAAAGCTAGTATAGGAGGAAAAACCAGAGGAAAAATAGTTGAGTCAACAAATTATATCAGCTTATTTAAGGGGGCTGTAAAAGGAAACAGGGTATGGTGGAATGATTTCTACAAGACGCAAACAAACAAAATTAAGCCAATTAAACGAAAGATATGATGTGGAGTTAAAGATAAATTCTTTCTCCAGTTACCAAATTAACTTGCACACAGCAGGATGCTAAAAGTAGGTACAGTCTATTTTCTGCCTGGTAGCTGCTTGATACATGGATTCTTTAAATGGAATTTAAAGGCAGCTAATAGAGGGAAATGAGAAAATTGGTTCAAAAGACATAGAAACAAACTGCAAAAAAATGAACACTCTCCAAGCTATCCATCCAGCTAATGACATCCTTTCTTGCATTCTGTGGAACGTATTAGAAATCAGTATATTTGCTAAAATAAAATAAGATTATTAAAATGTTTAGGCCCAGATCTTAAGACATTTAAATGCATTGAGGCTTCAACCAGATAAGAATAGGTAACGTCTTCCTGCACCCTAATCCTTATGCCATGAAGACTGGCCAAGCTCTTAGTACAGTATTAGAAATGAGCCCAGATCTACTAGCCTATTCAGAAAGCTAAACTGTGATACTAATTTGGGTAAATTCTTTCTTTCTGTGAAGAGGTGAGAGGGACTACAAGGGTAATAATGAAACTTGCTAATAGTCTACAGACCTGGTTTTGCCCTTGTTGCCATTTACTGACAGATTAACCAGCAACTGTTACAAACTTGTCTCTGGTGCTGCTGGGATGATTTGCTCCCTGAACTCCGGGGTCTGCAAAAAGACAGTTCAGCTCCTCTCTTCCCTGCTCAACTCTCTGGGGATACTAGTAGCACCTGCTGCTGCCCAGTCCCTCCTTTCTTGGGGTGCTGTTGCTATGCCTTTCCTAAAGGGTCAGTCCCACTGGAAGGTTCTGCCCACATTATGCTCCTAGGAAGGTCTGTAGGTGGCAGGGCAGTTGGGAAAGATGTACGGACATCAGTGGAGAACACTGTCACTATGCCACACAAGGCCTTTTATGTTAATGCATGTGGAAAATAGAGGGGGCAAATACTCTTCCTTATTGCTTAGATGGAATAGATTTTTGATTGGTTCTGAAGTGATACAGTGGACTTTTTAACCCAGAAAAATCAATGGGGGGAGTGTTTTTAATGATTTAGCAGCCAGTTCAGTTTTTTGATAAATGTATTGTACTGTATATTTTTGGTCGGCTTGGCAACTAAAGGACAAGCATATTTTCTTTATAATGCTCATTGTGACAGGGCAACACTCCCCACCATAGTGCCTCCTGCTGGCCGTTCTGGAATTAGCTCAAGTCCTTTCATACTGTACCCTCCTCTGGTGATGTCTCCCTCGCCATTGCTCCTGCTTTACTGTCTGCACCACACTGTGACCCACATTGCTCCCTGGACCACAGCATCCTCTTCTGAGTACAGTCCTCCAGCCACGCCCAGGTCTGCTGTCTCCCCCCTTTTGGGGGAACCAGTAGTCTATAGTCCAGCCACTCACCTCAGTAGCCTGCTGCAGTCACCAGTCTAGTCCCTTGTTCCAGTGGCAAACTGAGGTTGGCCACTTCTCTTATCTGCCCTTCCTCCAGGGCCTCAGTCTGACAACTGTGAGCCAGAAGCTCCTTCTCCTCTGCTACATTGCTCGGCACTGCTTTAGCCATGGTGCTCCTAGGCAGTCAGTTCTTCTCCCTAACAAATCAGGGAGAGACTCTCCTCTGGGATGTTGAGCATCACTTTATATATGGTCCCTGCTGGCCCTGATTGGCCACTGCAACAAGCTACTTGCCAATTGGCTCATTTAGTGAACCCTCCTCTAATTGGAGGGTTCGGTGCAGGCTCCCTCTGGCCTTCTTTAATCCTTCTTCCTTGTGTGGGGGAGCCAGCTCACCACACTCATTTATTGGCTGACCCCTGGGCTCATAAACAAAACAGTCTCAACAGCTCCAAAGCCCTGGTGGACAGTAAGCTATAAGACTGTTACAATAGTAAGAGTAAGCAATCTGTGCCTTAGACAGAGATCCAGTATCTGACTAGAGAATGGATGTGGGAGTGATTTTTCAAGGTTATTTCAGAAGGAAAGGAGAGCCTGCTCACAATCATATCATATCATTATCACTACTCTGGTCTCCAAAGCTGAGTTTTCAAAAATATGTTCAAATGCCTGTTTTACAACATCTGTGACACAGAATAGACTGGTGAACAGTTTTTTTAAAATGTTTCTCAATTTACAAACACTTTTAATCAATTAACTACATTTTTGGTGGAAAAATTGTTCTTTTCCAATTGACTCGTCTTTCTAGTGATCAGTTTACACAGGGCTCTAGAATTCATTTGAATTCCCTGTTTTAAGATCATTAGCGTGAACGTGCTATGCTGGTACTCCTACTTAAAAATTAATAACTCTTACAAGTTGGTATTGGATCAGCTAATCTTTGGTCTTGTGCATCAGACCTCAGTGTGCAGAATCTTCCTCCTTTCTGCTTTTTGCCAAAAGGGGCAAGGAACATTAAAAGAAATTTGAACTCTAGTGAACACCACCTCTATTTTCAGGCTGGTTTCGTTTGGGAATGTCTAATTAATTTCAACTGAGGTAGAAAATCTCCACTTGATCTCAGGCCCAATTTACGGGTCTTGAAGGGCAGCTTTCCTTTCTCATTTTATTTCAGCAAAATAATATTATTTCACAAATTGTTTTAGAATAGAACCCCGAGATCTTCCAAACAACATATAGACATGAGTGTACAATATCTGTAATCCTCCCTTGGGAGTGCCAACTGCTGAACTGCTCAGCCCAAAGGCAAAGGCCCACTTTACATAGTACAGAAGCAGTCTACACTTCTGCAGTCTAGTGTTCTCTGGGAAAGGGGTTCGTTAATACCATGTCTGAAAGGGGTTTAAGGGTTCAATCTCATAATTAAAATAACTTAATCCTTTTCCTGAAGATTTAGGGCCCAAATTTATACCTACATAACTTCTTTGATCTGAGCATCTCAGTCAAAGTTGGATTCCACTGAAGTTGCTTCCAGTTATAAGCACCTATCTAGGGATTTCAAGCACATTGTTGGGGGGAAGTGCCAATAAAATAAATAAAGATTAAAACAATGCAATTTTATTTATTTATTTATTTATTTGGATGCAACAACTATATCTCATTAACATCCTGGTGGAAGTATGAGCTGCTGGTGGTATACTCTTATTTTTTATGGCACTGACAACCCAGTATAGGCCCCAATTCATACACACACCTAATTTTTAGGCAGTTGAATTAAGACAAGGGAATGAATGCACCCACTGTAACTAACATTCTATCTCCCTTAATTCCACCAGAGTATGTTTTTGAGGCAGTCGCAATTTCTGTGTGGCTCAGAGGAAAAGCTGAGGAGAGAAAAGGCAAAGGATAATTACAAGGAAAGTGGCTCTAGGGAGGCTAAGTAGATACAGCTATTAAGAAGTGAATGGGCTCAGTATTATGGCTTGTAAGATTTGAACAATTATCTTTCTACTGAAAATTTCAGTGTGAACTATGATCACCCTCCTACAAACATGGAGATCTAATAATGATAATAAGCCATATCAGGCCAGCAACTTTGAATCAGAAAACCCCAATCACATCAATAGAGTTCTGATTAAAAATTGATATTTATAAGAATGTTGGGGCAGCCATTATTGCTAGATATGGACCTAACTTAGAGCAACTAGACCAGTTAATAGAGGCCACATTACACATGAATTTTCTGGTCTGATGGCAAGGTCAATAAATCAGAACACAGGCATCTGGGATTTCGAAACCTGTCTCTGCCCAGAAGAGATTAATACGACTACTGTGGGGCAATAAAGAGCAGGAAGGGATGGGATGAAGAAGAGCAGTACCATCATTCAGTGACTGCATATCGGCAGGTGTACTATTCTACTGACATGTTAACACGCCTGCAAAGCTCACTCATGGGTGTGCGAATTGTGAGTAGCGCAGTCTTTTCAAGCTCCTGCTGAAAGAAGCTTTATACCATGTAGTCTGTATTTGCCATGTATTTAATTGTTTTTTTAAAAGAAATATTTTAGAGAGATTTAAATTTGCATTGCATCCCTTCATCTAATGCAGAAAACCATTACTAGCATGTGTTCCACCAGGTCTCTAGCTTGCTGGCTGCAGTGGCACTGAACATAGTTAAACCATTTTCAATCCCAATTGAAAATGAACTGCAGAGAACCTGTAGCTAACAGTCTTATCAAATGATGAGTCATTGTTTTAGAATTTCTCTTTTCCAGCCCTCAGAAGAATTTTAACTAACTTTAGAAACCTCAAAAATTCCCTAAGGTCCAATATTTCTGGATCTGCCATGGCTAGAAGAAAATGCTGTGAGACCCATTGAAGAGTAGGAAGCCTCCTCTTCCCAAATTTATGAAGCTCCTATCTATAGTTCCGGTGGTTCATGAGATCTTGGACCCAAAAAACTGCCAAGATTGGAGGACTGACACTGGCTTGTTCTGGTCCTCACCTTGATTTAATACTGGAGGTAGGAATTCCATATTTGAAAGAAAAGATGGAATCAATTTTGAAGCACTTAGAGCAGAGGAAAGTGAACAGAGCAGTCAGCATTGATTCACAAAGGACAAGTCATGCCTGACTAACCTAATTGCCTTCTCTGATGAGATAACTGGCTCTGTGGATGAGGAGAAAGCAGTGGGCATGTTATTACTTGACTTTAGCAAAGTTTTTGATATGGTCTTCCACAGTAGTCTTGCCAAAAAATTAAAGAAGTATGGGCTGGATGAATGGACTATAAGGTGGATAGAAATCTGTCTAGATCATCAGGCTCAATGGTTAATGATCAATGGTTCCATATCTAGTCGGCAGCCATTATCAATGGGAGTGCCTCAAGGGTTGGTCCTAGGGCCAGTTTTATTCAATATCTTTATCAATGATCTGGAGGATGGCGTGGACTACACCCTCAGCAAGTTTGCAGATGACACTAAAATGGGGGGAGAGGTAGATACGCTGGAAGGTATGGATAGGATACAGAGGGATCTAGACAAATTAGAGGATTGGGCCAAAAGGAATCAAATGAGGTTCAACAAGGACAAGTGCAGAGTCCTGCACTTAGGACGGAAGACTCTCATGGACTGCTACTGACTAGAGACTGAGTGGGTAGGCAGCAGTTCTGCAAAAAAGGACCTACGGGTTACAGAAGCTGGATATGAATTAACATTGCCAAGAAAGCTAACAGCATTTTGGGCTGTTGTGATGCAGCAGGGAGTGGGGCAGATTTGACCTGGGAATGTTGCAGGGGAGTTTCATTGGGGATGGGAGACTTTCCTTGAGGGAAGTTACCTGAGCCTGTAACCCCTCCCATTGCTGCTTCACCAACTGTAATGGCCCCTTAACTTTGTGGCCATAAACAAGTTCAAAGGGTTAAAACCCCAAACTGGGATGTGCTACAGCCCTGTTGGCAAACAGCAACTGCTGCAACACTAGGTCCCAATCATTGGAGTGGTGATTCACAAATTTACATATCATGGCCCCCAAAGTTCCATTAAACTTCTCTACTAGGCCATTTGTTTGATAGTGGTAAGGGGTGGTCACCAACTGAGCCTGTTTAGCCTGGTTGCAGGTGACCATCCCCACCCTTTTTGTTAGCCTCACATGGTTGGCTAAGTCAGCAGCATGGGAATGGGATAATTGACAGACTGCAAAAGTCCATATTCTTGACCAGCCCACTACTGGACAGGCAACTTGGCTGTAAGCAAGTTAAAAGAGTTGGCCTTAAAGGGTTGCAATGTCATTTGGGCCTCTGGGTCGATGAATTTGGGGTCTACCAGGGATTGGTGGATGGCTGACACCTGTGCGCCAGTGTCTGTCCACACAGTAATTGTCCTCCCGCCCACATTCACAGTTTCCCTTCGCTCTGGGGGTATTTGCGAGGCATCTGGCCTTGAAGGCTCTCAGTGGGATCCCCGGGTAATGAATTGCATTTGGCTGGTGCTCTTGGGGCACTTGGCCTTCATATCCCCCGGCTCTTTACATTTAAAGCATTGTCCAGGTGACTGTGGGCTGGGATGAGGTGGGTGATTGGAGAGTAGGGTGGTAGGACAAGAGGGCATCTGGCTGTGACTTGTAGTCATGTCCTCATGCTGTACTGCCTGCATATACAATGCTAGTGAGCAGAAAACAGCTAACTGAAATACACAAGAACCTGCAGTCTGTGTGTATACCTTTTATTGATTTCTGGAGTAGTCAAGAAGTGGCAAGGCCATGTGAGATGCATATATATCTGTGCCTGCGCTTATGACTGCAAGGAAACCTTTCCAACTGTTAGCCATCTGGATTTAAATTTGTGTTACTACATTTTGTATTGAATCTATTGCTGCATGTGTATAAAAGCACCTGTATAACTCATTAGAATTCTATGTAGGCATCTAATCTATTCATTTCAGCTTTTCCAATAAAAGAAAGAGAAACTCTCACATGTGAAATGAAGCTTTTTATGTTTTAAATGTACATTTATTTTACTAAAGTGGGTTTAGGCTCCACTGATTAGTCGAATAATGGCAACTAAAAAGAAAAATGAGAAGTCAGCCTGTAATGAAGAGGTCTGATATATAGTGGAGGAGGTCTAGGTTTACGAAAAACTATTTCACTGGGAGGATGGTGAAGCACTGGAACGGGTTACCTAGGGAGGAGGTGGAATCTCCTTCCTTAGAGGTTTTTAAGGCCTGGCTTGGCAAAGCCCTGGCTGGGATGATTTAGTTGGGGATTGGTGCTGCTTTGAGCAGGGAGTTGGACTAGATGACCTATCACTTCCAACCCTGATATTCTATGACTCTGCGATCAAAGGGCATACTCATGAGCAGAGGGGATAGAGTTGAGAATAAAAGAATATTAGATGAAACCCTTTCATAATATCATACATGTTTTGAGAGAAAGAAGAGCTAAATACTGCAAAAGACAAAGAATTTAAAACAAATGAAACAAAGAAAAGTCTTATTAAAAGTGGCAAATGAAACATAGGTATTGAACATTTCTATTATTTCTGTGAGGACAGATCAGAAAAAGTTTGGAGACCAAAGTCAGTATCACATAGTCATTTAGAAAAAGGCATTGTGAATGGAACTGTTCAGTGTTGAAGAAAAAGTCTTAAAGAAGCCAAAGCAGTAAAAGAAGTGACTAAGTCAGAGATAAGAGATTTTCACAAAGTGTATTCATGGTAAATAAAAGTTCAGATTTTTTTTCTTAATATTTTAGAAGTGAATGTAGGGTTTTTGAACTATGCCAGATGCATCAGAATGGTGTAGTTCCTCCCCTGGGATGGGCTCACACCTCTGCCCTGATATTTGCTATTGGGAATGGCTTCTTCCCTCGCCTCAGCTGGGTCGGGTCCTGGGTTCTTTTTGGGATGTCTTGCGCCTCCACCCAAGGTGACTCCTCACTGTGCCTGAGACACAAGGGTTCTGTCCCTTGGGAAAATGAACAATGCTGGCAAGGAGTATAACACATAGTACACCAGAAACAAGAAAGTACAAGATTTTTTTCATAGCAACCATTCCTTATTGAACTTTGTTTTGATTAACACGTCTTATTTTGCTATAAGCACGAAAACCATTCTGTGTATTTTGATAGGCAAAATGTAGTTATTTTGTGTGAGTACCATACTTGTTTTTGTTTTACTATAAAACAAAGAGCATCATTTGAATAACTTCTGATGACAATATATTAATTCCTCATTGTAAATGGGTGACTTAAGGAATCTTCTACTGACACCCTGTCAGGGGGTGTTGGAGCCTTGTATAAAATGGCAGAAGTTCTGCTGACTCATTGTGGTAGGTACCTTCTTAACTCACCTGAATTATAAGAGAGGAAGGTGTGGCACACTGGGGAGAGGTCACTGTGACAGAGTGGGTCAGGAGGTAAACATTAGGAACTACCAAGTTCAGACAGGAGCTTAAGACCAAGTTTCGCGGTGGTGTTTTATGTAAGTTACTATACCAATAAAGTCAGCCCCCAAGAAGAGTTTTTGTCTAAACTAAGAAAAATGGTCCGGCTTAGGGTTAGCTAACCCCAAATTTACCCTAGTGTAGATGCAGGTTAACACCTTTTAACTTGATTTTGGTGATCAAGACTAACCCCAGGCTTTATCAGGATGACCTTTAGAATCATAAGACTGTAAGGGACCTTGAGAGGTCATATATAGTCCAGTCCCCTGCACTCATGGCAGGACTATGTATTACCTAGACCATTCCTGACAAGTGTTTGTCTAACCTGCTCTTAAAAATATCCAATGATGGAGATTCCACAATCTCTCTCAGCAATTTATTCCAGTGCTTAACTACCCTGACAGTTAGGAAGTTTTTCCTAATGTTCTACACCACCCTTTCTGTAATTTAAGTCCATTGTTTCTTGTCCTGTCCTCAGAGGTTAGGGAGAACAATTTTTCTCCCTCCTCCTTGTAACAACCTTTTACATGCTTGAAAATGGTTATGGTGTCCCATCTCAGTCTCTTCATTTCCAGTCTAAACAAACCCAGTTTTTTCTATTTTACCTCATTCATAGATCATGTTTTCTAGACCTTTAATCATTTTTGTTGCTTTTCTCTGGACTCTCTCCTGAAATGTGGTGCCCAGAACTGAACATAATACTCCAGTTGAGGACTAATCAGTGTGGAATTGAGGGGAAGAATTACTTCTCAGGTCTTGCTTACAACACTCCTGCTAATACATCCCAGAATGATGTTTGCTTTTTTGAAATAGTGTTACACTGTTGACTCATATTTAGCTTGTGGGTCACTATGATTCCCCAGATCCCTTTCAGCAGTACTGCTTCCTAGGCAGTCATTTCCCATTTTGTATGTGTGCAACTGATTGTTCCTTCCTAAATGGAGTACTTTGCATTTGTCCTTATTGAATTTCATCCTATTTACTTCAGACCATTTCTCCAATTTGTCCAGATGAACGAGTTTGCCCTTGTTCATAGTATAGATGTAACCTGTTTCCACGTGCACTAAATGAGGTGAATACCAACATGGCTCTTTTCTGCCTGTCAGCTGTCCTGAGAATATTTACTGTTCCTTTTTTCCTATCTCTGTCCTGCTCCTTCCGCTCTGTGATTGCTCAAGTTACAGATGATGGAAATAAGCATATTATTTAATCAGGATAATATAGTGATAAAAACTGTCGTAATCTTTTGAGCTTCCACTTACAAGCCATGTGCCATCTGCTATGAGCAATTTACATATGCAGACAGCTTCAGAGATCTGCTCTCTGAGATTAATGTGCGCGACCAAGGTCTTTAGACTTTGTCCCATACATAATGAAGACACAATCAAATGTCTGAAGTTTCTCTCTCCCTCAAAGATAAATCTCTTATTACAATAGTTCTTGGGAGACACATTTTCTATTTTCCTTGCAAATATTTGTACTCACCGTGTCTTGATATGGATCACTCTCATCATTCTTTCGAAGAGATATAAAGATGGGTACAACAGATCTCAAAGTGGTCTACTATGGCATTCCATCTGGAATGGCACATGGTGAGTGGTAGCCCTGACTATTTGCATAGAAAGAGATGGTGCTGGAAATTGTTAATTTTAAATGTACTTTGCACCTCTTGGTGCATTTTATTTCTCCATGGGACTTCTATTTAAGAAGATTCACTCCAAGCGGGAGAGAGTTTCTATAGAACAGATAGCTTTGTAAGGTGAAGAATCTGTAAAACATGTTGTAAGGGAATAGCCGAAAAACCCAAAGCCCCTCATAAATGCTGGAACATAAAAGTCAAACAGCCTGTTAATAAATAGGAATGGGCACAGTTATGTCTTTTAAACCTGCAGTGTCCAATGCATCATCCTATTGTTGTTTTTCTGTCAGTGCTGAAAGTCTGTATTGCCATCCTGGGTATGAATGTCCCATTTCTCTAGCACTCTTTTACCTTCCTTTGGCAGCTGTCTTACTTCTCTGCTCAACACTTTTGTTATGAAAATAAAAATGTTTTGACCAGAAGGCCTAAAAATGGAGGAGTTTCAAGGCAATTCAGCTGAGATACTTTGCTTTTGTTTTCTGTTTACCTGCTAGGGAATGGCTATTTTACACCATGTTCACTGCAACTCAGTTTCCAAATGTCACTGATTAAATTATCTATTCTTGTTCTCTATGGCTGGTGAGATCCTTATCCATTTTAGGTCTCTTTCCTCCTGCCCCCACCCTCTAGATTGACCTTCAGCATGTAGATTTTTTTGTCTACAGAAGAAAATTGAAGAGGTCATTATATTTTTTTATCCCTTTGTTTCCCACCAAGTGGAAAAGAGCAGAGTTGATCTTAATTGTTATGCCTGGGTTTATGTCAACTCATACAATGTGCTGTGCAAGCTGTGCTGATTAATGCTTTGTTGAATAAACTAACCCTTTTGACTGTTTCCCTATATCTGACTGTAGGCATAAAAGAAATGTCAGCTTGCAGTCAGTCAAACACTGCTATTTAGAGTCAAAGTGCAAATTACGTTTTTGATATATATTGTTTGACATGTCACTTGTAAATAATTCTACATATGCACTATTACAAATGGCTCTCTTACAAGAGCTGTATGCCAGGCCCATTCCCAAATCGTATCTTTTCTCACATACCCCTCTTTCTACACTATCATGTTCATTTTCTAGCTCCACACAAGAAGAGTGAGCTATACTGGTACCAAACTTGTATTGTGATTCAGTGGAATCCTGTAATAGTGTTATGTGTTAGACACACTGAAGACATAACTGACATTTGTGCAGTAGCACAAAATGAACCAACTGCAGTGAATGAGGTCACGGACACTTGGTTGTCAAATTCCATCTCTGCTTCCACTGATGATTCCCTCCCCTTGAAACAATCAATTAGCTCCCACTTACCTTTCAACTCAATGTCCTACACTACCTCTTCTTCAAATATAGAGGTCATTATACCAGCCTCTCTAGTTACTCCCTATTGAATCTCCTTCACTCTCACATAATCTTTCATACAGTGACCTTCACTTCCCATCCAGTCCTACTAAGGCCTTGGTTACACTGGCATTTTATAGTGCTATAAAGTCACCAGAGGCGCTATAACCTCCTACCCGTCCACACTGGCAAGACACATAGAGCGCTATAAATCCGAGTTTATAGTGCTACTGGTAATCCACCTCCGCACGGGGAATAAGGGCTGTAGCCCTCCGCTGTAGCACTACGGCATGAATGTGGACACCCAATGCGCATTGATTAGCCTCCAGCCCATCCCATAGTTCCTGTTCGAGCCACTCTGGTCATCACTTTCAAACTCTTTTGTCCTGTCCTCAGGTGACCACACGTCAGACCCGCCCTTTAAATTTCAGGGAAATTTGAAAATCCCCTTCGTGATTGCTCCAGCCAGGCATGGAGTACTCCTTAGGGAATCTTTTGCAGGTGACCGTTTTGCTTTGCCTTGACTCCACGTGCCATGCCTCCTCACAATAGGCGATCTCCGGCGTGGAGCATTAGCGAGGTGCTGGACCTCATCTGTTGTTGTTGGGGGGCTGGGGGGGGGGGGGAAGAGGCTGTCCAGTCTCAGCTGTGGTCTAGCTGCAGGAATTATGATACATATGGCCAGATATCATGGGCCATGATGGAAAGAGGCCATGAGCAGGACAATCTGCAGTGCCGGGTAAAAGTAAAGGAGCTTAGAACTGCATATCGCAAAGCCCGCGAGGCAAACGGACGCTCCAGGGCATCCTCGGCAACTTGCAGATTTTACAAGGAGCTGGATGCAATACTTGGTGGTGATCCAACATGCACTCCATCGACCACTGAGGACACTTCCCAGCCCACCAGTGAAGGAGGGAGAAGAGGAGGACGGAGAGGAGGAGGAGGAGGCGGCAGCGGCTGTGGCAGCGACCCAGGGCATGGAGGAGTCCCAGGAGGCATGCAGCCAGAAGCTCTTCTCAAGCCCAGAGAGAAGCCAGCTACAACGTCCGGCGGCTGCGGGGGTCAGGCCAGCAGCAGCGGATTGCACAAGTACAGCTACTTTTCTTTAGGAAGGAAGGCAGCTTGGGCAAGGGTGGAAAGGGATGCTTGCCTACATGTGGAATACTGCAGTGATGTCGTCTAACACATCGCAGTAATTGTCATCAGTGATTTCTTCAAAGGTGTCAATAAGAGCTCTTGCAATGCACCTGCACAGGTTTCCCAGGAGAGCAACCGTGGCTACTGTCCCGGTCACTAGTCCCCGCCACTGTTTTACAAGGGGTGGGGGGACCATTGCTGCACAGAGGCAAGCTGCATATGGCCCTGGGCAGAAGCCGCATCTCATTAGAATGCCCTCCCTTTCTTCCTCCATCACCCGCAGCAGTGAGATATCTTCCAGCACGAACACCTACGGAAAATGTTGGGACAGTGCTCAGAGTACGGTTCCCGCAAATGCCCTGTGCTCCCCCCAAGCCATAGGACAGCACGGCAGGGAAACAATCATTCCGGAAACAACCCACCATGGCAGGGGCTCCATTGTCTGTGTGCTGTCTGTCGGCCAGGCGAACTGTACAAACAAACAGGGAATACAGGGGACTCATCTCTTGTCTGTTGTGTACAAGGGAGTCTTCTGTTTATACTTTTCCCTTTTTTTCCCCCATGTAGGTTCGACCTTGAATGTGGCATCACTGTTATCACCAGCTGAAAGGCTGAGGCGGCTGAGGAAGAGGCCACGAAAGAGCAAAGAGGATCTAGTACAGCAAGTAATTCAACAGTCTGTAATCGAGAATCGAATTGCACAGCAGTGGCAGGAGAATGAGAGCAAGCGGAGGGAGAATGAAAGCAAGTTGAGGGAGAAGGCGCGCCAAGAGAAGGAGAATTACCAGCGGGAAACCACTGATAAGCTGCTTTCATTAATGCATCTGCAAGTAGAGACTATGCAGCGGATCGCCATGATTCAGGAGGAAGAGCAGCACCGTGCTCATAGCCCCCATTATCAGTTGCCCCCAAACCCTTCCCCTTCTGGCCCTCTGGCCCCTCCGTGCCACTATCAACAGCTATCTGGTTATTACCACCAAAGCTGCCTCCAACCCCCGTGTCTTCACCGACCAACCCCCAAACCCAGGACCCTTATCCACTGCACTTAACCCCTAATAACATGCCGTATCGCCCTCCGGAAATGGGGTTCGGAGGACACAGCAACCCGGAGGGCATTGGAGAGTATGAGATACGGATCTACTCCAATCTCTGACTGATCCCATCCCACCCCAATCGCACACACACCCCGCCTCCCCCGCACATTCTTCATAACCTTTTATTTCAGCAGCTGAAGTAGCTGTTCAATAAATGATTTGTCTTCTTAATAAATGGGTTTCTTTATTCAGTGTACATAGATTATTATGCATGTGTGCGTCATGCACCTTTCCTGTCAAGCCTGCATTAATGTCAGTAAAACTCAAATGGTGATCCACAAGCGCCTGGAGAACCATGGTTAATTTCGGTTAATGTACTCGTCTGCTAGGTGGTCGGGCGCCAGAATAGATATATGGGTCCCATCAATCGCTCCTCCACAGTTAGGGAAACCCATCTGTTCAAAGCCAGCCATGATGTCATGCACGTTACCAAGAGTCATGATTTTTCGTAGCAGGAGGTGATTAATGGCCTTGCATACCTGCATCAACACGACTCCAAAGGTCAACTTTCCAACCCCAAAGTGGTTGGCCACCGATCGGTAGCTCTCTGGGGTGGGCAGCTTCCAGATTGCTATAGCCACCCACTTCTCCACCAGGAGGGCGGCTCTCAATCTGGTGTCATTGCGCCACAGGGTGGGGGCGAGTTCAGCACACAGTCCCATGAAAGTGGCTTTTCTCATGCGAAAGTTTTGCAGCCATTTCTCATCGTCTAACACTTGCATGACGATGTGATCCCACCAGTCAGCACTCGTTTCCCGTGCCCAGAAGCAGCGTTCCATGGCCGTAAGCATGTCCGTTAATGAGACAAGCAGTTTCATGTCAAATGCGTTCATCGACTCGATCTTATCTTCAGAGCCATCACTACTGTCACCTTGCATGTCAAGGATTAACTCCACAGCGCTGTGAGTTGTGCTGGCGACAGTCGACAGCATGTTCCTCAGCAGTTCCAGATCCATTACGGCACACGAAAATGGACAACGGAGCGCGCCTTGCTGAAACCATTGAAAGATGGCGCCTGAGGTGGACAGAAACACAGCGATTGCTGGGATATAACACAAAGCATCACGGGGAGTTGGAACAGGAAGCAGAATGCCCCGCAAGCAACACCATCCCGTCCCACAAGGCATTGCGCCAGATCAGGAAGAGGTGCTCTGTGGGATACCTGCCCTAATGTGCTGCCGTAAATATGGCCATGCTATAGTGCTGGCGGGTCTAAATGTGGACACTCTATTTCGCAATACCTATTGCTGTATACGGGGACAGCTATAACCAAAAGCGCTATAATCCTGTAAGTGTAACCGTGCCCTAAGGCCATCCTCTCCCTTTAAGCAGATTGGCACGTTCAACATAGGGAGATGCTGACTGAGGGCTACAGCTGGCTTGAAGCAGAACCCGGCTCAACATGGAGAGCTGAGAACTCCTGGTTTAAAGAGAGGGAGATATTTTGAATTATAACCCTGCTCTGAGGTGAGGAGTGGGGACCTAAATTCCCTCTAAGATTTTCTAGTTTGTGGTTTTTGTGGGTTGTAAAAATCATAGATTTGTACAAAGGTGCTATTATTCTCCAGAGGAATCTGAACAGTATTGTACTCAAAATTTAAATTCTAGACACCTATGTCAATGTACCCAAGACCTTCCTTTATAAATATACAGGCCCCTCTTCCTTCTGTTTCTCTGTCATGTCTGATTACTCCATATCCTGGTATTCTAAACATTAGTTCTCACTAATCATGTTTCTTGTACACATATGACGTCAGACATGTTTACTATATCTAAAACAGTGTTCTTTAATTCCAGACTGTGTTATTAAACTGTGTGTTTCAGCAAACAACTGTTAGAACCACGGAGTTTAAGTTACATGACTACCTTCATTTAAAATGGCATTAAATCAGTCTGGCAAGAGATTGCACTCCACAGTCACGAAAGACAAAATAAATATAACAAAAAGGAGCAGAAAAATATTTTCATATAGGTAATTAATCACTTCTATCAAATACATTGCTTGTAGGCAAAGAGATTTATGGTACCTTCCTCCCTTATATTATCTTTTCTGCCCTGAACTGCGTATTATTGCACCAGTAACTCTTTTCCTCATTGATATTTTCCTTCTCCATAGTCTATTGTGAATATCTTCTGGTAGTTTCTGCCTAGGATATTTTATGGATAGTTTTAATTTTCTGTATCTCTCTAGCTCAGTGATTTTCAGACTGTGGGTCACAGTCCAGAACCAGGTCGCAGAACGAAAGGCACTGGATTGCGGCAGCTCTGGTCAACACCACCAACTGTCAGTGGTGCTGCCCAGGTAAGGCAGGCTAGTTCCTACCTAGTTTGGCACTGCACGGTGTCCGACAGTGGCCATCAGCAGGTCTGACTTCTAGATGTGGAGGCGGGGGTGGGGGGAAGGGAGAGGCAGGGCCGGCTCCAGGCACCAGCCAAGGAAGCACGTGCCTGGGGCGGCACATTGTAAGGGGCGGCATTCCGGCATTCCAGTCAAGCTTGCGGCGGCTGCCTCCCCCCTTTTTTTGCACTTCGGCAGTTCATACAGGCAGCTTCCCCCCCCCCCCCCTTCGGCCAGCTTTTTATTTTATTTTTTTCCTCGCTTGGGGCGGCAAAAAAAGCTAGAGCCAGCTCTGGGGGGAGGGGCACAGGGCTCCAAGTCCTGGCCCTATCCCCTGCACTGACTCTGCATTCCCATTGGCTGGCTCCCAATGGGAGCTGGGGAAGCAGCGCCTGCAAACAAGAGCTGCACAGAGCTGCTTGCGTGCCTCCACCTTAGCACCCCCACTGCACCATTAACTAGGAGCTGCCCAAGGTAAGCCAGCACCCCAACCCCATGCCCTAATCCCCTGAGCCCCCCACAACCCAGAGCCCCTTCCTGAACTCCAAACCCCTCATCCCCAGCCCCACCCCAGAACCTGCATCCCCTCCCACACCTCACCCCAGAGCCTCCTTCCACACCCTAAACCCCTCATTCCCACACCACAGCCCTCCTCCTTGCACCCCAACCCTCAGCCCCTCTCACGCCCCAAACCCCTCATCCTCAGCTCTGTTGGGTCACGGGCATCAACAATTTCCTTCAACTGGGTCACCAGAAAAAGTGTTTGAAAACGACTGTTCTAGCTCATTCCACTGCCATACACCCTGTGTGTGCTGCTCTGGGCTTATCCTCACAACTGCGGCCTTCTAGGTCTGTTCCCGCCATGTAGTTCTCATAAGGGTGCTCTCTTCTTTACCACACCTGCATTTCCTATTAAAGACAGCTGCCACATGCCCAAATCTTTGACATTACTAACCTCTTACATAGTCTGGGTGGGAATACCCGGTTGAGAAGAGCTGCTGCCCTATTGAAGTAATGTTGCACCATTAGATGTTACTCAGGCAGAGGTGGATGATTTGTGTTCTTCCTCCTTCCTTCCTGCAAATTAGGTGCTTAAACAGTGGCTGTACCCCTTTAAATTTCATCCACAATCATGGCTAGTGGATTCCCCTGCATAACGCCTCTTGCATTAAATAACTAGCAAATAACTTTTATTTTCCCTAAAATTGTAGCTTTAAGAAGTTTCCCAGGTTGTTCCTTCTGTGTACATTCTACCAATAAAGACTCCATCCCTTTCTGCTCCAGATACAGGTATTGCCATTATTTTTTCTTCCTAATCTAAAGCCATTCTTCATCCCTTGCTCCCCTCCCCATTTTCCAACATGACTTCCAGCTTTTCCCCTGTCTGCCTGTATGTCATAGACTATCAGGATTGGAAGGGACCTCAGGAGATCATCTAGTCCAACCCCCTGCTCAAATCAAGGCCAATCCCCAACAGTGTTTTTCCCCCCCATATCCCTAAATGACCCACACAAGGGCTGAACTCACAATGCTGGGTTTAGCAGGCCAATGCTCAAACCACTGAACTATTCCTCCTGCCTGCTTATGTCCAGTTATCAGTCCAAGCCACCCTGAGGTCCAATGCCCTGCTTTTAGCCCCATCCAGTCTACACAGCCAGCTTGGTGAGCAGCTGACCCTGGCTCAGGCCCAACCACCAGCACTGCCATTCCCCTTTCTGCTTTCAACCACTTGGGTTTATAGTGCTGGCCCAGATCTTTCCCAAGTGGACTTCACTCTCCATTACCCCTAGCCTGCTGCCAGGTGATTCCAGGTGACCTAATTGGCCTTTCAGGCCTTCTGTCACACACCTCCAGTCAGTGATGATTTCCCCTTGATAACTACTTTTTGAAATCTTGTAGTTAGCCAGTTCCAAATCCATTTAATGTCTGTTATATTGATAATGTGTGGTAATAAATTTTTAATCAGAGTGCCATGCAGTAATAAGTCAAACACCTTACAAAAGTCAACTATGTCAATGCAGTTACCTTTATCACCCCAACTTGCAATCTCATCAACACATGAAATCAGGTTTGTTTGATAAAACCTATTTCCCATAAACAATAAAACCTATTCTTCAATCCTTTATCAATTGAATCCCATATCAGATCATCTGTTATTTTTTCTGGGGATTATAAACAGCCTATAGTTACCCAGTTCACCCTGCTTGCCCTTTTTGATTTAATGCCTGAAAGAGAATATTTACCTTTTGTTTCTTGAATTCTGTTGGATCTGTCGCCTTTTTCTAGGCAGACAATTCTTCATATTACTTTCTTTTTCTCTGGACCTTTTGGAGAATTGAGAATATTGAGAATTGAGAATATTAGATATAGGAAGTGGGATATGATCATAGCACTGCAGGCCTTCAGGTCAATGGGGAGTTATTCACGTGGATCCAGAGCCCTAGATTGTTAATGGCAGAATGTTTAATGCTCATATACACCATCCTGTAGTGCCACAGATGTGACCTTATCTTCTGTGCACAGGACAGCACCTATCAAAATTGATTTGAGCCACCCAGATGTATCAAAGCACAGGACCAATCATAGGCCCATTATCAACTGCTATCAAATAAAATCAATGCAGTTTACCAAAGAGCATTTGCATAAGAATTGTGGCTACAAAATACCCTATCACTCTCTAGTATTTGAGAGGTACAGTATTTATATTCTAGTGATGTGACTTTTTTCATACATGTACTCACACTTGTATAAGAAGAGGTTCACTAGAACAGGAAATATCCACAATACCCAAATACCTTGGTGAAATATCCACTCCTCTGCATCTGGGTAATGGTAGCAGGTGCCCCTTTTTGTATGTAGTTGCAGAGGACACTAGCAGCTGGAAGATTGAATAGGGACAGGACATCTGCTAGGCCATATCTCCACTCCCACAAGTCAGCAAGACCAACTCCACTTTATTCTCTAATACAGAGGTTCTTATACCATGTTGATGGGCTGTGGAGCGCTGGCTAGTCATATGCTTCAGGCTTTCTTCTAATTTCTAGCCAAGAGACACAGAACACATGGGAGAACAGATTAAATGAAAAGCAAAAGCAGGCAATGTGATTTAACTTTTTTCAAAAAAATGCAAAACTCGGATTTGCACCACATTGAATTCAATATGTTAAACAATTTCCTTATATCATTTTCTTCAAAATAAACAATGACTGCAGTTGTGGATTCTTCATATGGTCATGAGTGGGATGGGAGACAAGGCAATCTCTCTATTAAGATGTGGTCCATCCTATGAAAAGTTTGAGAGCCTCGTAGCAGCTTCAGCAAGACCAGTCCCCCTGGGAACAGCTGCAACCAGTTTGAGATGGATTCTTTATGACCCCTGAGCTAAGGGCAAATCCATTCTCCTATATCCTGTTCAGACAGAACAGAGGAGGGGAATCTGTGATGATCCCCTTGGAATTTGGCAATTAACACCTGTCTGGATTGTGTGAACTGCTACATAACAAAGGGATTAGCACAGTAGAGCTCACTCCCCCATGGAGTAAGAATCCATTGAAATGGCCATTTGGGACCTTCACTTCATAGGGATTTGCCTACATAACAAAAAATACTTGTTGCTGAGAATAGGGGTCAAAAGCCTGCAGCTAAACTGGTGCTAAATAACTGTTTAACTGCAGCTGTCTTCAGACAAGGGGAAACTGAAAAGGTGTCCATGTTTACAGCTAAACTACAGCCAGTGTTGGTTCTGCTACCTCCTGATGCCAATGGTCAGCCCTACATCTATAGTGTAGTATGCTTCTCGGCCTTTTGGCTAAGAAAGCATTATCTAAAAAGTTATGCCAAATTTACAAGGAAAGATTCAGTATGTGTGAATTAACTGTAAGCAGATTCCATTGTACATAAAAATCAGGGGGAAAGTTTCAAATACTTGCATTGAAAACTGCAGTAAAATGTAATATTTCCTGTGTGGAGTATAAGCCTAAGCTTTGTTGTACAGTAGTGCTCACATAAAATATTGTTCAGAATGAAATATTTGTGTGGGTAGAAGTTCTATAGTTTTCAGCCAATGAAACATAACTTCATACTTAAACAATAACATTTGTGAGTCATCTGTGCAAGAGTGATAGCAATAAAATTTATAACTCAACATAAGCTACAAATGTTTTAAAATATTTATGGTGGCTTATGATTAATCACTGAAACAAGAAGGTCAAAAATATTAATTCTAGTATTGTATGTATAGTTTACTATTATTATGTGGTATTTTTTCTTGTTTGAGTATTGAAAATACATTCTGGATCATTTAAAGGATCTTTCAAAAACACTTAGCTCTGATTGGGGCTCTAAAATATTTAGTTTGCTTATTTATATAGAGCGGGGTTTCTCAAACTGGAGGTCGTGACCCCCTTTGGGGTCGCTGAGTGCTCCCAGAGTGATCCTGAGCTCCCGGCGCAGCTTAAAAGCCGCCGAATGAATTACTTCCGCATTCAGCGGCTTTTCGGCGGACATACAAGGGTCTGCCACAGCTCCCAATGTGTGAAAAAGGGGTCGCGGTTCTCAGAAATTTGAGAACCTCTAATATAGAGAGACTGACTTGCCCTAAGATCCTGTCTAGCCACCCATGTTGCTGGCTAAATCTCTGAATCATGGCTCAGGTATGGAACAAAACAGAAGAGCAAGGACTGCATGATAGATAATGAATCCCCTGCCCCAACATGTCGGGTAGCAGGTGGTGGAGAAGGTCAGGAGATGGGTGGAGTTCAGGCTCTGTTTATGCCAGACACTGGAGATGAGCTGGCATGATGGGTAGAGGGTGGTTAAGTTAGCTGTATTCTTTTCAGGGCTAGTGTAAGATCTTGTCTATGTGGAAAGTTTATTTCAGTACAATATAAGCTAAGGTGTGAATTTATACCTATATAATTGTATGGCTAAAGCCCCTGTGTGAACATTCTTACACTAGAATTATTTGATCTTTGTAACTAGATCAATTAAAACTGGTAAAACTTTCCTTTGTAGAAGAAGCCTAAGTTGCCTGATCCCTGTTCCAGGAGTAAGGGGAGAAGGGAGCAGGAAGAGAATTGTGACCTGGGTATGTCTACACTACAAATGGGAAAGAGCCTCTCAACCCAGGTTGATAGACTCATGCTAGTGGGATTCAAGCTAGCATACTAAAAATATCTGTGTGAACATTGAGGCTTGGGCTGGAGCTCGGGTTCTTAAACCAAGGGGGTCAGGTGGGCTTGAGAGCACACGCTTCAACCCAAGTCGTAACATTCACACTGACCTTTTTAGTACACTAGTTTGCGTCCTGCTAGCACAAGTCTGTCTACTCACGTTCAGAAACTCACTCCAAGCTGCAGTGTAGACATACACACAAAGGCCCTGTGTGTATTGTCGCTGTTCATTGAAGGGTTGTAGCTACTCTGGTGCAAACCTCCAGTGTAGATGCACTGCTCCGGTGTAAGACTTGCCTTGTAAAGAACATAAGAATGGCCATACTGGATCAGACCAAAGGTCCATCAAGCCTACTATCCTATCTTCTGACAGTGGCCAATGCCAGGTGCTTCAGAGATAATGAACAGAACAGGTCATCATCAAGTGATCTATTCCCAGCTTGTGGCAAACAGAGCCTAGGGCTGCCTAGTAGCCACAGATGGACCTAGCCTCCATGAATTTATCTAGTTTTTTTTTTAACCCTGTTACACAGTCTTGGCTTTCACAATATCCTTTGGCAAGGAGTTCCACAGATGTACTGTGCATTGTGTGAAGAAATATTTCATTTTGTTTGTTTTAAACCTGCTAGCTATTAATTTCATTTGGTGACCACTTGTTCTTGTATTATAAGGAGTAAATAACATTTCCTTATTTACTTTCTCCAGTCATGATTTTATAGAACTCTATCATTTCCTCCCTCAGTCGTTTCTTTTCCAAGCTGAAAAGTCCCAGTCTTTTTAATCTCTCCTCATAAGGCAGCCATTCCATACCCCAATCATTTTTGTTGCCCTTTTCTAAACCTTTTCCAATTCCAATATATCTTTTTTGAGATGGGGCAACCACATCTGCATGCAGTATTCAAGTTGCAGGTGTGCCATGGATTTATATAGATGCAATATAATATTTTCTGTTTTATAATCTATCTTTCTTAATGATTCCCAACATTTAGTTTTTTTGACTGCACATTGAGTGGATGTTTTCAAAGAACTATCCACAGTGACTCTGAGATCTCTTTCTTGAATGGTAACAGCTAATTTAAACCCCATCATTTTATATGTATAGTTGGGATTATGTTTTCCAATGTGCATTACTTTGCATTTATTAATACTGAATTTCATCTGCCATTTGGTTGCCCAGTTACCTAGTTTTGAGAGATCCTTTTGTAGCTCTTTGCAGTCTGCCTGGGACTTAACTCTCTTGAGTAGTTTTGTATCATCTGCAAATTTTACCACCTCACTGTTTACCCTTTTTTTTCCAGATCATTTATGAATATGTTGAAAAGGACTGGTCCTGGTACAGACACCACTATTTATCTCTCTCCATTCTGAAAACTGACCATTTATTCCTACCCTGTGTTTCCTATCTTTTAACCAGTTACTGATCCCTGAGAAGACCTTCCCTCTTATCCCATCACAGCTTGCTTTTCTCAAGAGCCTTTGATGAGGAACCTTGTCAAAGGACAATGTATCCAAAGTTCCTAGGGTAAATCACCCTGTGGGAAGTCACACCACCTTAGGACCGCTGCTGATGGCCACTGAGCTGCGGCTGCTCCCAAGGACCGCTGCTGGGGGCCACCAACAGACACTGCTCTGGCAACCCTGGGACCACACCTGTGGGCTGCCCCGCAGCCAACTGCACCAACTGCTGATGAAGGGTCCCTGGGGCCAAATGCACTGGCCACTGCTCTCAGCCCCTGGCAGCTGGCCCCGGGGACCGTCTCAAACAGTGGCCAGTGCACTTAGCCCTGGGGACTACCTGAGCAGCGGGTCTCACAGCCACACTGTGGGGTCAGCTACACTGGCTGCCGCAGAAGTCACAGCAATTGTGGAAAGTCATGGAATCTGTGACTTCCACAACCTCCCTGACAACCATGGAACCCTACTGATTACCATGAGGCTCCAGATCATGTGTGTATTGTATTGATCTGTTTTAATAGCTAAAGAAAATGTTAGATGGGCTCATACAAAAGAAAATGTCTCCCTCCCCTATTGAACATGCCATGCAATCCAGACATCAGGAATCAGCCAGTCTTTACTGGTTTTTATGTCATTCTGTTAAAATGAAAGGCCTGTTCAAGTCTCAGATGCATTTTATCACAGGTACCTGAATCTTCTTGGTTTCAAGCAACAACAATGTGTCCAGATTAAAAATAAAATAAAATATGTGCAAGTCTAGTCAAGAACAAAAGAAATATAGAAAAAGAGAAAGGCTTGGCGAGGGCAGCACTGCTCTGCCCAGCCCAGCCCGAGGGCTCTGTTTACACACCACTAGCTGCCCAACGCACACTGGCCCACCCAGCTCTCAAGGTCGAGCCTGCGCTGTATGCCATATCACATCGCCCACCCAGCACCATTTTGACTCCCTATGCCCAATGCCCCCTCTGCGGAGACCTCCCACATTCCCCTCTACCCAGCATCCCCTGAATGTATGTCAAGTGTCCCCCACCCATAGACCCTACCACAGCTCCCCACCACAACTACACAGCACCCCACACAGACCCTCCTACTGCCCAGCACCCCAAAATACCCAAACCTCCCCCACTCCCCATCGCCTCCCAACTCCTCACTGCCCAACACCTCCCAAAGGCCCCAGAAAACTCACTCTCCCATGCCCTCCCCACAGCTCCACTCACCCACCCTGATAGGAGGTGACCATGTCTACCAGGTTGAGCCAGCAGTATGGCCTGGGCCAGTCCTGGGGGATGGGGGATTACACTAGCCCCTTGGGAAAGGTACAATCAGCAAGATCAGAGCAAGACCTGCCCTGGCTGGACTCCCTCAAGACTCCCCAATGTCCTCTCTGTACTGGTCCTAAGTGGCTCGGCTCCGAGGAGGTGGACAGGGCCCCACAGGTGGCAGGCAGCAGAGACTGCTCAGAAGCAAAGCTGCACTGGGGAGCAGGGCAGACCCCTGGGATGTGACACCTGACAGCCTGTCTGTTCTGGCTGCCCCCAGTGGCCCCATGGCCAGCAGCCCTGCCCAGTCTGCATGGCAAAGCCCAGCTTCTGAGGTGAGTTCCCTACACAGTAAGGCCGGTGCACTGGACTGCCCTTGGGGAAGAAGCCAAACCTGGCCGTGTGGATGGGTTATATGGTTCTATAATGGGCCCCTTCCCCGTGTGGGTCTGTCAAGGTTCCCTCTCCACTCTGAACTCTGGGGTACAGATATGGGGACTCTCATGAAAGACCCCCTAAGTTATTTCTACCATCTTAGGTTAAAAAATTCCCCAAAGCACAAATCCTTTCCTTGTCCTTGGATGGTATCGCTGCCACTACCAAGTGATTTAGGCAAAAATTCAGGAAAAGGACTTCTTGGAGTTCCTATTTCCCCAAAATATTCCCCCCCAAAACTCTCTTCACACCCTTTCCTGGGGGGGGGGGGGGAGAGGGCTTGAGAATAATATCCTCACCAACTGGTACAAGGTGAGCCCAGACCAAACCCCTGGGTTTTTAGGACACAGAAAATCAATCAAGTTCTTAAAAGAAGAATATTATTATTTTAAAAAGTAAAAGAATCACACCTGCAAACTCAGGATGGAAGGTACCTTTACAGAATAAATAAAAAAAGATTTAAAACACAGAGGATTCCCCTCTAGGCTTAGCTTCACAGTTACAAAAATCAGGAATAAACCCCCCTTAGTATAGTGAAAATTCACAAGCTAAAACAAAAGATAATCTAATGTCTTTCCTTGCTTTACTTGCAATTTTTTGGTTCAACTTTCACCTTGGCCCAAAAGAGCCTCAAAATTATTCTGGTACCAATTCCTCATGATATTGACACTGGAGGAGGAACCAGCAATCAAGACACTAACAGTTCTGAATGCTTTATTGTTGACAGAAGTCACTTGTCTCTGGGCAAAACGCAAAGAAGCACTTTTAATGCAGAGCGTTCACATGGGGAATTAGTGTGGAATTGTTAGTGTGCTTTAAAGTCACACCCTAGCTTATGCTGCACTAACTTCTATGTAGACAGTCACTTATTCACACCAAAGAGCATACAAAGTGCCCAGTTTTTTGCTCCAGAAGGGGCCTGAGCCTGTGAGCAATGCAGAATACCTTTCTCATACTGCTGAAATAAAGTCTCCTGTATGCATGTCCTCTGATCTCTGTCATAGCCATGGAAAATATGGAAAATATGGAAAATCAGACAGGTTGCCGCTACACTCATCCTGATGGCCTAATTGGCCAAGGCAATTCGGGCTAATGGATCTCCTCCAAATGTCAGCTCAGTCTTTGACGACATGTCTTGGCTGTCCAGACACAAAATAGCAGAAACAAGTTCAAATTTATGACTCTCACCCAAAATCATTACATCTGACAGCCTGGTTGTTGACTAATTAATGCCATTGACAGAGACTGTTCAATACAGGTATGAGAAGACCTATTGCAAAGCATTAGGTCCTGCATAAGAAAAAATGTACTCCTCAAAGTGGAAAAGATTTTCAATTTGTACAGCCTTGATCTATGGGAGGCTCCTATTCCCATGATCCTTAATTACATCCTGCAGCTAAAGCTCTCTGGACTCTTAGTCAGTTCCATTAAAGTCCACCTTGCAGTGATTTCATCAGGCCACTTGCCCATCCAGTCATGCTCAGTTTTTTCCCTGAAGTATCCTGATTTTTAAAAGGGCTGCTACATATTTACCTTCTGATTAGTGAGCTCCCTCCTGCATGGGATCTGAACATTGTCTCATGGACCTTCTCTTTGAATCCCACCTTCCAGATGGCACACTGCTTATCAGTCACCTACGGTGGGATCCACACGGACAAATACACAGTTACTTGCCTTACAGTTACTCTGGTTCTTCAAGATGTTATGCTCATATAGATCCCACAGTCCTTCCCTGCTTTTCTGAGTCTTCCTTAAGCTGAGATTCTATATCACCGAGGGAAAGCGGAAGCTGCCCTGCCTTTATGCCTTTGGTTTAGGAGGTGGAGGACATGCCGGGGACAGGCATGGCCTAGTGGACACTGCTGTTCAGATATGCTCATTTTGTATGCATGGGAACAAGTGCTCCTAGAGTGGGATCCCACACGGACAACACATCTCAGAGAACCACAATTACTCTAAGGTAAGGAACCAGGTTTTTGTTTGTTCAGCAACCCCAGTGAAGACATGGAGAAAAAGAAAAACATGGAGAGGCTGATAGAAACCTTGCAGGAAGTTGATTGCCTGTCTTCTTGAATAAGGTGTAATGAATCCAGAGCTGCATATATAAAGATGCTACAGCCCTTGCTAAACTTCATACATGTGGCATTGGGTGTTAGAACCTGATCAGTACACACAGGCCTCCGTCACAAATCCAGGAAGTATCTCCATGATGTCTGCATTTATTAGATTTATGTTATCTGTGTTACATTTCTTATGAACTGGTTTTAATGATAGCTCAGAAATATTAAGGCTTATATATGCTGTATGGTTCAACTCCTAGTTAGTGAAATTCTCATGTAACAGTTGTGCTGGTATCTTGGGAGACTCCATTTGAATGTGAACCTCTTCACACTACTAGGCAGCACTGCAGAGTAATTTGAAATTGGATTAGTGAAAAAGCAACATTTGGTAATGCAAGAACAGCTGTAGGAAACTCTGCTAATCTAATATTTTGGTGTATATATATTTGGGCTTTTCTCTCTCACAATCTGTGTTTAAAAGTTTTTGTAATTTAAATATAACCAAATTAATGAGAGCATTTTTTACATAATTCAAGGTGAAATAAGCAGAGCAGAAAGAGAATTGAAAGATTACTGTACACAGTGGTTCTCAAACTTTTTGTAGTGGTGACCCCTTTCCCACACCAGACCTCTAAAGCGCAACCCCCCCCCCCCTCAGGGGCCGGGGCTGGGCTCACGGTGGTGCCGCAGCCTGCCGTTGCCAGAGCTTGGCTGGAGGGGCGCCAGTAGCCCACTGCAGCCGGGGCCGGGCTTGGGGGCAGCCCGCAGCGGCTGGGCTCAGGCTTGCAGGGGCACCAGCAGCCTGCCACAGCAGGGGCCAGGGCTGGGTTGCAGGGGTGCCAGTAGCCCACTGCAGCCGGGGCCGGGCTTGGGGGCAGCCCGCAGCGGCTGGGCTCAGGCTTGCAGGGGCACCAGCAGCCTGCCACAGCAGGGGCCAGGGCTGGGCTTGCAGGGGTGCCAGCAGCCCGCCGCGGCCAGGGCTGGGCTCACGGGGGCGCCAGAAGCTTGCCGGGGTGGGGCCACAGGCTGCCTGCAGCAGCAGGGGCCAGGATCGCAGCCGGATGCCAGGAGCCCACAGCAGCGGTAGGGGTCAGGGCCGGCTGTTGGCAGCAGGAGCTCGCAACCCCCGCATAACCAGGTCACGACCCCCAGAGGGGTCGCGACCTCCATTTTGAGAACCAATGCTATACAGCATATGAGTTAGGATTGCCAAGCTTCTGGTTTCAACTGGAAAGCCTGGTCGAAAAGGGATCCTAGACTCAGAGGCTTTGGTAGGCACCACTGACCTGGCCATTAAATTTCCAGTCAGGGAGGTAGTGGGGGCCCAGAGCTAAGGCACTAGCTCTGCAGGACTCTTGGCAGTGGCCGTGAGGTCCTTGCAGCCCCTAGGTGCATGGATGGCAAGGGAGGCTCCATGCCTGTGACCGCCCCAAATGCTGGCTTTCACAACTCCCATTGTCTTCACTTTAAAGGCCCTTCATCAGCAAGTTTTAAACATAGCCTGTATATGAGGACCCGAGAGAGTTCCCAGTCGAAGATAATTCCTAGCTTATAGGCCTGAGTGACAGGCAGGATGGTGGTGTTGTCCACAGTGATCAACAAAAGAGGTAGCAGAGAGGGCATTGTGAGGAAGACTGAGCCATGTTGAGGTTGAGCTGATGGCTAGACATCCTCAAGGAGCTGTCAGAAAGGCAGGCCAAGATTTTAATTTGGACAGAGGGAGACAGATTTGGAGTAGAGTTAAATCTGCACGTTCCATGAGTTTAGAGAGGATAAAGAGAAAGGAGATGAGGAAAAAGGAGTTGAAGAGGCAAGTAGGAACAAGGGTGGGTGTTTTTTTTTTAGATAGGAGAAACTAGAGTATTGTGAGAAGAAAGAGACAGAGAAGAGTGAGGATAAGGAGAAGAGCAAGGGAAGGAAATGAGAATGGACATAAGAGAAATCAGGAGATAGGAAGGAAGGGCCACCGAGGCAAATGAAGACATAAGGAAAGAAGATCAAATGAAACTTACCTTGCAGGTTTTGAATCTCTGGGTCAGAGAGTTGAACTTCTGGCATCATTAATATGCATATTAGCTTCTTTTTTTCCAAGCCTAATTATTAGTCTTTTTATATGAGAAAGTGATACTTATCTTTTAAACACAGTATAATTGCTTTATTTGTTAAATTTCATCAAAATTAACAGAATACTCTTTGCCTGCCGATAGTGTGTGTGGGTGTGGCGGGAGGCAGAGTGAAGGCAGGCAGTAGAAGCCAAGCAGCAAATCAGAGGGAGGGTACTTGAGCCTGCATGCACCCTCACACATCTTCTCTGCCATCTTTAACACTTGAAGTTCAAAGAAGAGAAATGGAAGTTGTTTAAATGTTAAAGAAGTGTGACCTACACTCATGGGTGTCTTTGCTGAGATGATGCAGCAGAAATATTTGTATATTCTAAAATGACAACTTTGGTAAGATTGGTGGAGTAACTGAGTGGGAGAAAAAAGTTGCAGTCAGCAAGGCTTTTCCCTCAAGGGACAGTGCTTGCAAAACAGTACATTCAGTCTTAAGCAAGACTTAAAGCTTTAAGCAAACTATCCTCTGAGGAGCTCAGTCCAGTCCTGTGACCTTATTTATGAAGCCTGACTTTTGTCTGTATATATTCCATCCTCTTCAGTCTCCCAAGCAGCTATTCTTTTTCAATCCTTTTCCGAAGCACCTGTGTAAGGGGAATGGAAAGGTGATCTGGTGTGCACCTCATGGTTCCTGAGACCCAGCAAGTTCCCCTATGACCTGTCATACCTTTATAAGAGAAAGGCTTTAGTTCAAGCACAAGTTGTTGGGCTCAAAGTAATTACTGGGTGAAGTTCTTTGGCCTGTTTTAAGGGGGAGGTCAGACTAGAAGATTATAATGGTCCCTTCTGGTGTTAAAAATCTATAAAATCTGAACGAGAGTAGTGTCAGATAAGAGTCAGTAAAAGAGATTTTCATGAAGGACATTTTCTTGCCTGATTTCTGATTCTTTATCTTTACCCAATAATATTTTATTTCCGTCTCATTTTATATATCTCATTTTATATTTATTATGAGCCTTTCCTTTCTGAAAATTTCTTCTAGTGTATTATATAAACCATAAATGATTGATGTATTCAGCAGTCTTCCCATGAAAATGGCATGTCTTCTTTGCATTTCTTATATAACTCCCTCTTATTGGCTCTATAAGCCCCATACAGCTGATAAGGTTTTTGGTATTTGTATTTTAGTATACCTGTGGCTTATTTTTATGATATTGTTTACTGGGTTGACATAAGAAATACAAATGATATGTGAGAAAAATGTCTGGCCCCTACATTATCTTGTAGCTGTCAGATTTTCTTGTCCAGAATTTGCATCTGTTTTGCAGACGTGGACTTAAAGCATTAAATTCTCTCCTTCAGAGTTATTTAAATGTTCACCTAGTAATGGCTATGGTTAAAAGTTGGGATAAGCTGCACTTATTCAAGTCATAAATTACTCTGGTGCAGTGCACCTACAACTTGGGGTTCATATTGCTGCATCTCCATCAGTGTAGCTACACCAGCATCTTCTAAAAGCCCTAGTGCAGAAAAGATCTTAGGCCTCAGTCCTGCAAAGACTTAAGTCTTGTCTATACTACAGAGTTTTGTCGACACAAGTTATGCTGACAATCAAAACCTGCTAGAATTACACTGCTTGTGCAATGTCAGTCAATTTTGTTCATGCAATGTAGGTGAATTTTGCAGTCCCTTCTTACCCTATGGTTCTATGATTCTAGATCTCTGCTTAAAAATGTGGAGTCTGTGATCTGTCTGCTGACGTTACAGATATATAGATTTATTTCAGAAAGTGGCTCTAGAGTAACTGCTTTACCAAAATTCCTGGTACATTGTCAATAGAAGATGCATGGTTGAGACTGAGCCCTTTAAACATGACTGTAAAGTATCAGGTACACTCATAGTATTAAATAATAATGAATATTTTTAGAGGAATATAGGCTACAAAGGTTAGCAGCGGGAGCACAGAATTTGGCTATTCCCGGGATAGTGGTTTGCAATGGGTCCACCCTGACTTGGACTAACTTGAATAAAATAGATAACAGGTAGGGTTTTCAAAGGTGTTCAGCAGTGGCCTAACTCTGCTTCTATTACAGTCAATTGGAGCAAAATTAGGCCTATGCTGAGCACCTTTGAAAATCCCACCCATCATGTCTAATAACAGATCTGTCCCTACTACTTTTCTTTTAGAAAATGTTTTAAATGAAACATTTACATAGGAAGATGCTCTTTTTCTATTGTACTTAAATAATTAAGTGTTAGAAGCAAAAGACCGGAGATGTTTTTGGAATGAAATAAGGGACAGTTGCTTGGCTTCTACGTCTGTTTTGGCATGGAAATGTTAATGCAGCTGGCAAGTCAAAATGTTTTTTACTGGCTTCTGATGACTGAAATTGGCTTGAGCTCACAACCCATCAGTCTTCCTTCATTTACCCTTCCTGGAGGCCAGCAGTATTGATTTTATAACAAGTAACACTTGGTACCATCAAACCCAGTTGCACAGAGGCTGAGTGATTGCTGTAACATGACAGATTATGCTTTCCACAGAATTTGTTTTCATTTATAATCATATTGAAAAAAATCACTAAGACTTGTTGATTTCTCTAATGCTTTAATTTTGGTTACAAGGGTGGGAGGAAATAGAGAAGGAAGAGGAGAAGAAAGAAGAAAGGGAGAAAATAAAGAACATGACATCTGTTAGGTAATTAATTTCTGGGACATTGAATGTACCCTTAATGACATTTTAATTAGATATGGTGAGGCATTCCAACCTTAAATCCTGGATGTTCTTTCTCCATAGTAGCTGAGCACCTTTGAATATTTCAGCATTATGTTTGTGGAGGTCTTTTTCTTCTTTAATGGCAGTCCCAGTGTGTGTACCTCCACTGCATATAAATACCATTGTAATTTTATTTAGATTTCCATGGGACCCAAAGGCAGCGGTGAGACACAGAAGCAGTAGAGCCTCACTGTGCTAGTCTTGTACAGACACATACAAAGGTGCAGTTAATTGCTTCTAAGGTATGAGGTCTACCATAGGCAGTGAGTATAATAGGCCAGGGTGGTGCAGCTATGGCCGCTGGTCGCATGGTTTGCAGGGAAGTTTTTGATTATTATTATACCCCATGCAGGTTCTGGGGTGGCTGAGGTGGTGGTATGTGCTACTAAGCTTCCTGGGTTCATCAGTCATCTCCCTGGATTCCACTTCTTCCAAAGCACAGCTCTATATATACTATATATATATACTACTGTATATTCTTTATCTGGTCACTTTGCAACAGTGTGAATTCAGTCCCTAGGGTCTAGTGAAGAATACAACAATATTTAAAGCCTACATTGTGTTTTTATCTGTAGACCTCATAGGTGGCAGATGGAGCCCCCCTATGAAGCCCCCCGGCCCCAACCCTTCAACCTGAGCCCCTTCCCACCCCACCCCGCTGTGGCCAGAGCCCTGAAGGTCTCAGGAGGGGAGGTGCAGCACAGCTGGGGGTGCTCCAGCCAGACTGGGGCTCCTCTGGGGGGGAGGTACATGGGGCTTCAGTTGGCCCAGGAGCTCTCGGACCACAGGGGGGAGAGGGAGGGGCTTCTCTGGATGGGGCACCTCAGAGCTCTGGCCATTAGGGGTGGGTTTTGGGTGGGGACAGAGGGGCTAGCCTTTCTGAAGGTGGGCTCCACCTGCCGCTTATGAGAGCTACAGATAAAAACACAATATAAGCTTTAAATATTGTTATATTCTTCACTAGCCCTAGAGCAAGAGTAGGCAACTTATGGCACACATGCCAAAGGCAGCACGTGAGTTGATTTTCAGAGGTACTTACACTGCCTGGGTTCTGGGGGGGTCTGTATTTTAATTTAACTTTAAATGAAGATTATTCAATATTTTAAAAACCTTATTTACTTTACATACAACAATAGTTTAGTTATATATTATAGGCTTATAGAAAGAGACCTTCTAAAAATGTTAAAATGTATTACTGGCACGCAAAACCTTAAATTAGAATGAATAAATGAAGACTCGGCACACCGCTTCTGAAAGGTTGCCGACCCCTGCCCTAGAGACTGATTTCCCACTGTCGCAAAGTTATCAAGTAAAGAATATACAGTAGTGACTTGTGCTTTTGAATAAGTGATCTGCGTTGCAGATCTGAGAGAAGACTTTAATTGTTGAACTAGAAGAGATAATTCCAAGTTTTGTCTTTATCATTTCACTGACAAACCCAAAGCAGTATTTGACCAATGTGTAAATTTTTTCTCACTGAATTCCCCAATCCATTTATATTTCTTATTTGGTAGATATGTTTGAACTTTCTTTCTTAAACTCATTCTTAAAGAGATCCCCAAAGTCTATTTAACCTGTGATTAACGCAATCGTAAATTGGTGCATGTTCACACTATGTCTCTTTAACAGTTACAGGGTACTGCAGATCTTTATTATTAATTATTATTAATAATATTAATACAGAACATTTCACTGTTCGATCTCAAACTTCTTTACAAAGGAGGTCAATTATCACTGACCCTTTTTTACAAGATAGTTTCTAAGACAGCAATTAGCAAACTGTATCTCGCACATAACTTCTTTTTCAAGTGTATTTTCTCACAGCTTCTGAGTGAATTTAGTGCTTATGAAAATGAGTGCAAAAGCTACAAACTTCAGGCAGGCATAATGCAGATAGTTGCTAGACATGACTGCTTACTGCCTTTCAGACAACCTAGATCTACGTGTTAAATATCTGAGGTGAAATCCTGGACCTATTGAAATTAATGATAGCTTTGCTCTTGACTTCAATGGGGCTAGATTTTCAAGCTTGGTCTTTATGTAAATAAATGCATCTATGGCAATGTACCTGAGGTACATCAAAGATATTTTCATCCTCTGGACAGATGTCTTAAACTCCCTCATAGCTTTCCATCATAACTACCGGTCCATTAAACTCTGTCTGGAACACTCCCACACTAACACAAACTTCCTGGACCCCACAATCAGCTTCAACAATGGATCCTTACATACAGCTTTATACAAGAAACTCATAGATCACCAGACTTACCTTCACAGATCTAGTTACTACTCCAAACACACCAAGAAATCTCTTGTCTACAGCCAGGCCCTCAGACACCACAGAATATGCACCAAGGAGAAAGTCAAGGCTATTCATCTTAACATACTCAAAACTGCCTCCACCACACAAGGACACTCCTCCACTCGAGAAAAAGATCACATCATGGAATGGGCCACCCAAATACTCCAAGAGATCCTGCTTCAAAGCTGAAATAAAATCCCCTCTGACTGCACAGTCGTGACTTATCACACCACACTGTAACCCATCTGAGATGTCATCAAACAACAACTATCCATATTCGATAGGGACCCAATCTGAAAGAAATCTTTCCTGAAATCCCACTCCTGGCCTTCAAACAACCCCCTAAATAAACTCTCCAAACTCATCATCAGAAGAGAACTCCCCAGAGACCAGGACACACCAACTCAAAGCAGCACCAGACCCTGCCAGAGCAGTAGATGCAAAACCTGCAGACATATCTCCATTGCTACAATGATCAATACTTCCACAACACACCTTTCAAAATCCGTGGGCCCTACATGTGCCTTTCGCAACATGAGTTGCATCTCATGCACTAAATGCCCCAATAACAACGTGGGTGAAACCAATCAGTATGCTCTTGAATGAACTCACACAGGAAAATGATAAAAGACAAAAAGATCACATCACCTGTGGGTGAACACTTTCCACAAAATGAGCACCTGACCTCTCCATTCTTTTTCTCAAATGAAACCTACACAACACTTTCAAAAGACATGCCTGGGAGCTTAAATTTATAATTCTGCTAAACACTAAAAATCATGAACAGAGACACTGGATTTATGGCTCATTACAACAATCTGTAACCCACTAACCCTCCTGTTTTGTCCTATGACCGCAGAGCTGGTAATGGGCTACCCTGCCTTGAATGGCCCCTTAGGCCTATGCTAAACAATCTGTTCCACCTTGCATTTAGCTGTGATACTCTGAATACCTTTCCCAGACATGAAGAAGAGCTCTGTGTGGCTCAAAAGCTTGTTTCTCTCACCAACAGAAACTGGCCCAATAAAAGATATTACCTCAGCCACCTTGTCTCTCTAATATCCTTGGACCACCACAGCTACAACTATACTGCATATATGGCAGATAGTTCCTTCCTATACATATTAAGGCTGGCATTTTCAAAGGAGACTAAAGGTGTTGGTGGCCATATCCCCCTGAAGTTCTTAAAATCGTCTGATAATCTCAAACTAGAACCAAAATACATATGGCCTGTTCCTGCTCCCATTAAAGTCAATGGGAGCTTTGCCATTGATTTTAAAAATATCTTATGGACTTAGCAAATTGTGCAGCTATCTCTAGTAATCAGCTTGTTATGGATTCTCTGATACAACTCCATCTGCCTGCTGACCTTGGAAGTGTCAGTCATTACATTTTCAATAAAAATGTTTGAAAGTTACATTTTTTTCTTTCCAAAGAACTATTAGTGTGACTAGCTTAGAAAACACTGGGCAACACACATGTGCCTGAATTTTTAAACATGAGCGCATAGTGTTAGGTACCTGAATCCACAATTGGGTACATAAATGGACTGCCTGAGTATCAGAGTACTGAGCTCTAAGCAGCTCCCATTCACAGAGGAACAGAGCTCTGTGTTTCCTCAGTATCTCTGAATCCTGGCCACTTATTTAGGTGCCTAGATATGGCTGTATGTGTCTAACTTTAGGCACTCGTGTGAAAACTGCCCTGACGTTCACTCCCATACTTCATGAAAAAAATTGAAATGAGAAGCACCCAAATGGTCACATGTTCAGAGAAAATAAGTTGATAATAATAAGAAAATAAGTTCCTTTTTTATTGCCCTTGCTTTTCCAATGCATTTTGGTAATGCTGACAAATCATTGCTCTGTGCTATTGTCACTAGATATATTGAATTCTGAATATTCATTGAGTATAAACTTGCTGTAGTGAGGAAGTGTGGCCTCCCTCAGAGGCAGATGTGGAGGGATGGCCACAACATCCAGGTGGGTGGAACCGGGTAGCCATTGCCCCGCCTGCTGGAAGCAGAGGGGCAGGACAGAATGGGGAAGTATAAAACCCAGACCCTGCAGCTCACTTAGGAGGGAGCCACTGAAAGAGACAGACACATCCTGCCAGCTGCTTGGGCCTGAACCTGACCCTGACCTCAGCCATTCTGAGGACACACCCAAGTGGTTGGAGCTGCCAGTTGACTATGACACTGAGGAGCTGCCACTGTCATATACCCTGGGGAGACACCGGACAACCACCACACTGAGGTACCCGCCAAGGGGAAAGTAGGAAGTAGCCCAGGGAAGCCAGATGACTGTCTGGCTGCCTGAAACACAATCAGCATGTTGCAGCTGAAATTTCCAACTGTTAAGGCCCTAGGTTGGGACCTGATGGAGTTAGTGGGCCCATGTCCACCTACTCCTGCAACCCCACCCCAGGGGTGGCAGTTTTCCCCTTCCTTAGGCTGAGAAGCCGGCTTTCATTGCCCATCCCCATCATAGGCCCTAGACTGCTTCGGGCACTCACACCAGCCTGAGTCTCTAGACTGCTTTGGGGCTTATAGGCTGCCACAGCTCTGCCTTGTTTACAGGCCAGAGCCCTAACTATGTGCCACCCTGCCCTTCGTGAGGGCCTAGGTTTATAGACTGCTACAGCTTGGCCTTGACTGCAGAGCAGGGTCCTGACTGATTGTTGCCCCTCAAGAGGGCTGGGGACCATAGACTGCCGCTAATTCCCGTCACTGTTGAGATTAACAGATCAGACTGCAAGGAGGTGTGGTGTCCCTGAGAGGCAGATGTGAAGGGGCAACCATGCCAGCTTACTCTTACTTTATACTAGTAAATTCAATAAAATTAAAATGTCTCAAAAATTTAAAAAGTTTTAGGTTTAAAATATTTATACCATCTTCTATTTTATTTATAAGATTTGTATTGCAACAAACGTTGATGAAATAATAGCGAGCTCTCTATATAACAACAGTCACTACTGGTGTTAGCATGTTTCATATTGCTTAAAAGCATAAGCTTGATCTATGGAAAACCTCTTCCTTTGACAGTTTTGCCTTCTTACTTAGTAGTTACAATGAAATTTTTGCAGATTAGTTTCATCCATTTAATAGGTGTAATCTGTTAATTGTTCTGAAGGCCATTACATTTTTTTTCTCTGTCCCCACCTCCTCTTTACTGTCAATTAACCAATGTTAATCTCATACCAATGTGAGATTTCTAAGGCTAGACACAACATTTGATCTAAGATTTGAGAATCTGAAGTGCCTTCCAAAATCTGAGAGGGATGAGGTGTGGAGGATGCTTTCAGATGTCTTAAAAGAGCAACATTCCAATGCGGAAACTACAGAACCTGAACCACCCAAAAAAGAAAATCAACCTTGTGCTGGTGGCATCTGACGCATGATGAAAATGAACATGCATCGGTCCGCTCTGCTTTGGATCATTATCGAGCAGAACCTGTCATTAGCATGGACACGTGTCTTCTAGAATGGTGGCTGAAGCATGAAGGGATCTATGAATCTTTAGCACATCTGGCAAGTAAATATCTTGTGATGTCGGCTACAACAGTGGCATACAGAAGCCTGTTCTCACGTCCAGGTGACATTGTAAATGAGAGGTGGGCAGCATTATCTCCCGCAAATTGTAACCAAAATGGTTTGTCTGAGTGAATGGCTGAAGTCAAACTGAGTAGACTTGTAGGTTCTAAAGTTTTACATAGCTTTATTTTTGAATGCAGTTATATTTTGTACATAATTCTACATTTATAAGTTCAACTTTCATTATAAAGAGATTACACCATAGTGCTTGTATCAGGTAGTAATCAAAAATAAATATAAAATTGTACACTTTATATTCTGTGTTCTAATTGAAATCAATATATTTGAAAATGTAGAAAACATCCAAAAACATTTAAATAAATGGTATTTTATTATTGTTTAAGTGTGATTACTTTTTTTAATCAGTTGACAGTCCTATATTTGTGTTTTGTTTTTTGTTTACTTTAAATCAATTTGTAATACATCTAAACTAAACTGAAATAAGGCACCTTGAAATCAAAATGGAGGGTCCAGTTAACTTAAACTGGTGTAACCTTCCCCATGTGGACATGTGTGACAGAATCTAGCCGTACCTAGGTAGGCTCTTTTTTTTTTTAATTAAGATAATTGGGCAACTCTGCAAAAAAGATAAACAAAAGAAATAGTGTTTTTCAATTCATCTCAAATACTGTACTGCAGTCCCTGGCCCCTATGGGCGTCCCTTCCCAGTGTCCCGCTTCTATGGGATCCCCAGCAGTCCATCGCCTCTGGCCCCATTGCCCTCCTCCCCCAGTGCTTCATTTGTATTGAGCGAGGGGCTGGGACTCAGCCTTGACACAAATTCAGCTCTGCAGGCAATGCTACCATCAGCAGCAGCACAGAAGTATGGGTAGCATGGTATATAGTGTATTGCCACCCTTACTTCGGTGGTGCTGCTATGAATCATGTTTCCTGGCATTCGGCCTGAGGCTCAAAGCAGGCTCTGGGCTATCACATGGGGTCTGCGTCTTGCTGGAGCCCATGGCAATTCTGCAGCCCATTGGCCACTCCTGGCTCACCTTGAGCACCATTTCAGATTTTGGTTTGGTGTGAGAGAATGTGTCTGTGTGTTAGGGAAGTGACATCTCTTTAAGCAGAGCACTCAGAAGCCTGAATGCTTTTTCAACCAGCAGCAACTGCTATCGGCAGCACTCACTCCTAAGCGGGCAGGAAGAGGGAAACACCTTGACATCAGGCTGACATCAGGTTGGGAAGGGGGACAGTTTGGCCTGGGGCGGCTCCATGGGGATGGGGAGCCACAGAGTCCTGTCTCCAGAGGTGTGGGATTAACGTTTGTTTAAAAAAAACTGTTTTGAGTTAATCACATGCATTAACTGAGATTAATTGACAGCCCTAATTTAAGTCCACTACAGACAATTTTTCAGTCAAGATTGGAAGTTTTTCTAAAAGCTATGCTTCTAGGAATTATTTTGAGAAAGTTCTGCGGCCAGCGCTATACAGCAGGTTAGCCTTAGATGATCACAGCAGTTCTTTCGGGCCTTAGGATCTATGAATAAATGTAATAATACCATGGCTTAAGTCTCTAACTTTTTAAATTTGAACAAAATCTTCTATCTTCTTTTTAGAGAGCACAGATATAATCAGTTTCTCTTATTCCCATTCATAACAGAAATTCAGTAGCTGTGTTTCTTCAAGGCATTGTTTATTCTCACCCCAACTTTGTTCTTCATCTCTAAGATGTCAGTTCAAGAAAGTGGCTGAAATGAAATAATAAAAAACACACACAAAAATCATTTGATTTAAGAGACAGATTCCAAAATATTTGCTTTTTCCCTAGAACATATGATGGTGAATCAGGAAATGGATGGTCTTTTCAAGTCATATGAATCAGTACCCCAGGAATCATCATTTTCACCAGATTACTTGTAACAGTTAATACATTTTTATATAACTATCTTAGCTATCATAGATGTTTTAAAATGAAAAACAAGAGGTAATTATGAAAGTGAGTTTCAAGAATATATTAAGATCTAGTTTTTTTGTTTTTTTTTTTAAATGGAGATATACCAATCTCCTAGAACTGGAAAGACCTTTCAGGTCATCAAGTCCAGTCCCCTGCCTACACTAGCAGGACCAAGTACTGTCTCCTGACAGATTTTTTTTTGCCCCAGATCCCTAAATGGCCCCCTCAAGGATTGAACTCACAACCCTGGGTTTAGCAGGCCAATGCTCAAACCACTGAGCTATCCCTCCCCCCCACTTTTCATGTAGTTGTGTTGAAAATGCCAGCTTAAAGGTACGTGTCAGGATTCACAAAGATCTAATACAAAATTATTTATGAAGAATTTTATTATGAAGAACCCACCACCAGCGGTAGAGCTGGTTTTTAAAAAAATGCAGATGATCTATCATAAACATTTCAGTGGCTTTTGCAATACTTTTGGTCAAAATTTCAGATTTTCAGAAAATTATTACCATCCTATAAACTGGTTGAAAAACAGCAAAAACAGCCAATTTTTTGGGTCAAATTTTTGAAAATGTTCAACCAGCTCTATTGTGCAGCAATCTGACCTTTCTCGTATGGTAGAGAAGCTCAGTAGTATGAGCGGCAGCAAGGGCTAGTGTAGGGGTGGGCACACTACAGCCCGCGGGCCAAATCTGGCCTGCGAGCTCCGGCTGAGGAGTGGAGTCTGGAGCTTGCCCCGCTCTGGTGTTCCAGCTGGGGCATAGAGTCGGGGGCCGCACCACTTGGTTTGGCTCAGTCTGGCGCTCCAGCTGGGGTGCCGGGTCGGAGGCTGCACCATGTGGTTCCCAGAAAGCAGCCGCATGCCCCGCTTAGAGGGTTGGAAGCTGCTCCACGAGTAGGGACATGCCACTGCTTCTGGGAGCTGCTTGAGGTAAGCGCTGCTCAGAGCCTGTACTCCTGAGCCTCTCCCCACGCTCCAACCCTCTGCCCCATCTCTGATCTCCCTCCTTCTCTCCAAACCCCTTGATCCCAGCCCGGAGCACCCTCCTGCACCCCAAGCCCCTCCTCCCCAGCCCCACCCCAGAGCCCACACCTCCCAGCGGAAACCTGCAGCCCTGTCTGTATCCCTGCCTCAGCCCTGATCCCCCTTCCCGCCCTCTGAACTACCCAGCCCAAAGCACCCTCCCACACCCCAAACTCATCCCCACCCCAGATCCTGCACCCCAATCAGAGCCCTCACCCCCTCCTACTCCCCAACCCCAATTTTGTGGCCTGTCATACAATTTCTATTCCCCAGTAGGGGAGGGATAGCCAGTGGTTTGAGCATTGGCCTGCTAAACCCAGGGTGGGGAGTTTAATCCTTGAGGTGGCCATTTAGGGATATGGGGCAAAAATCTGTTGGATGGTTTAATTGGGGATTGGTCATGCTTTGCAGAGGGTTGGATTAGATGATCTCCTGAGGTCCCTTCCAGCCTTGATATTCTATGTGGCCTTCAGGCCAAAAAGTTTGCCCACCCCTGGACTAGTGGCAGTTTTTAAATCACCCTGAGTACTGTGGTGCTTCTTGGGGGCATCCAGGGCTATAAGGCACCTTACTACCACCTGCGTTAGTGTGAGGAAGCCTTGTCTGTGCTTGCTGTGGGTGAGGTTCCCAACTCCACTAGCCACAGGCAACGCCTCACTGGCCCCATTGTCACATTGCAGATTAGGGATAAGCACACTTCAACCCTTGAGCCCTTCAAGCGTCTCCATAGAGTGTCCAACCCTTGGTCCACTGGACATATGAGGTATTCACCAACTACTGCTCCCAAAGAAACATTACTTACCAGTTTCACCTAAGATCACTTAACTCACAGCAGTTTGTTTTATTTACAGTGAAATCAAGTATAACTTCATTTAACGAGCATAGAGATTCAAGTTGTAGCAAGTAGAAGTATTGGAACAAATGGTTACATAAAAAATAAAATCATAACATGCACTTTAAATAAGCACAGGCAGCAGGCCTAATTGGATGCATCTGTACAGAGCTCATATATCTTATCAAAATTTGGATGAGCTAGAATCGTTCTTTCTGACAGATGTCTTTACAAAGAGACAAGTTGGGAAAGGTAATATATTTTATTGGACCAACTACTGTTGGTGAGAGAGACAAGCTTTTGAGCTGCACAGACTTCTTCTTCTCATTTTAGCACGTCTCCTTTTCACTTTATAAAAGCCCTCCTGACTGTAGTCCAAACCATTTTGTCAGGCTGTGTCTTTCTGCAGAGGTCTGTAACTGCAGATACAATGTTGCTGAAGCCTTCCACAAAGCTGTGGTAATAATTTGTCAAGCCTAAATAAGACTAAATTTGTTTTTTGGCTTGAGGTACAATTAACAATGGATTCCACTTTTAAGGAATCAGGGAAAATCTGGTCCGCTCCTACTCAGTGGTCTAGATAAGGGATTTTTGCTTCCCGTATCTTATACTTCAACACTTTTACTGTGAGGCCTGCATATTTGAGTTTCTTCAGCATAATAGCCAAGTGATTTTTGTGATATGACCAGGAATTGCTGAAAATAGCATCTGTGTGGGAACTGGCAAAATCCTGTGACCCAGCAAACATCTGGTTAATGAGCCTCTGAAATGTGCCTCCTTCATTACATAACCCAAATAGCAACACTTTTAACTCAAAAAGTCCTGAATCAGTAATAAAGACATTATTTTACTGTGCTTCATTGTCGAGTGAGATTTCCCAATATTCCTTAGTAACATTCAGGGTGTTCAAGAACTTTACTCTGGTTTTTTTAATGTCTTTGGTTTTGCATCTCATCAATTTTAGGCATAGGATATATATCCAGAACCATGACTGAATTAAGATTTATGTAATCAGCGCAAAGTCTTATTGTCCCATCTCTTTGGGCACCATAACTGGAGAAGCCCAGGGACTATTTGATTCTTCAACTATTCCCATGTCCCTCATACTTGCCTCAGGATACCTAGTGTCAAAATCCAACTCCACTATATAAATATTTTTCCTCTCTGAGTTAGCCTGGATAAAGGCTCTACCATATCCATGGCAACCCTGAAAAAATGCTTGTGGAGCCTTGCTGAGACCTACAGGCCTTTTCTCCTTTTGACATTAGTCACAAGTCTTGCAGTATTCCTTTACTTTATTTGGAATACTGGGCCAACAGAAGATTTTCTTAAGCCTCTCATGTACTCTCCATTCCCAAAGGACCAGCAAAAGGGCAGTTGTGGGCTAGTAGTGTTACTGCTTTGTGGGTATGATCAATTGTTTGTAGGGCTCTATTTTTCCCAACCAGAGCTTTCCTGTAAATCCTCCCTTATGCTCTCCAGCAAGGAGTCTGCACTTCATTCTGTAGCAAATTCCATTTGGCTTTTGCTTGCACTGTGAGATGTTTCAGGCAAAGTGTGTGTGGGGGGGAATACTTCATCCCATCCCCTGGAGATACATTGCTACTTTTTGCTGATAAGTGTTCAGTTGATTCCTCTCCCCTCTTAGCTGCCTCCCCCTCCTTAGGGTTTACCTACGGGAACTTAGGGACATATTCCCTCTTTCTATTAATCACAATATTAACAGTTTTGAGGAGTATTATGTCATTTCCCACTAATACACCATCTGGTAATTCTCTGGAACCCCCACATTCAGAGTAGCCGTTAAACCTTCTCACTCTAATTCAATGCAGACTAAAGGCACTCAGCTTCTAAAATGCCCCATTACAAGAAGTTTTACCTCGTCCCCACTGAACATAACAATCTCCTTAATTACCTTCCTCCTGACTAAATGGATCCGGGCACCAGCGGTTCTCCACATTACCATTTAGCTTGACTTCTTTCATAAACGTTATGTCCATCTCCAGGAGGAGAGACAGGACAAAATTAACTAAAATCTCCTCTGCCACTACTGAAATCTCTAAATTAAGGGTAGCTGCATTAACCTAGGTGGATTGGGGATTGTATTTGGACTCCCCATACCTAGGGAATTGTTTATTTATATGTTCAAGGGAGCCATGTAAGAAACACTTTCTTGGACCACCCCTTGGGCTGGGGCCTGATAATTAGAGTTACCAGGGGAGAATCAGTACTGTAGTGGTGTGTCTTAGTTCTGTTCTTTGTCTCCTTTTCCCCATGAACCCACTGGGCACTCTTTTATGCCAGGTTTGTGCCTGACCCTTTGGGACCTGCAGTCTAGGAATGGTTTCAATTACATGTATAAGTCAGCCATCCCTTCTATAGTTGCTGGGGACTTTTCCCATGCTACTGCCCTCATCTCATCAGAGCAAACTAATTGGTGATAATTTTCTGCTCCTTTACTTTCTATCCATTTTCTCAGATAAATCCCTCATTTTATTAACATAGTCCCAATGACATATCTTATCAGCTCTTTTGAGGTTTTTAACCTTTAGGTGATATGCCTCTGGAGTAATTTGTGACCTTTTTAACACAGACCCTTAAGGAGCTCATACAACATAACATCACTTAAATCCATATTATTAAACATGTATAAAGCTTCACCAGTTAGTTTGGGGAATTCTCTGTTCTTTATCCTTTTGAAGGTGGTTTAATATTCTTTAATGCAATCTGTCTCTATGTTACTCAGGCACAGTTTGCCCAAGATGGGCGATCTTTAGGAAGGATTAGACTCATAGACTTTAAGGCCAGAAGGGACCATCATGATGATCATCTAGTCTGACCTCCTGCTCATTGCATGCCACATAACCTCACTCCCAATTCTTGTAATAGTGCCATTACCTCTGGCTGAGTTGCCAAAGACCACAAATCTTAAATTAAAGACTTCAAGTTACAGAGAATCCACCATTTACTATAGTTCAAACCAGCAAGTGATCCATGCCCCATGTTGCAGAAGAAGGTGAAAATCCCGCAGGGTCTCTGATCATATAATCATGGAGAAAATTCTTTCCTGACCCCAAATATACTTTTACTTTTGTTGCTGGTTTGGTATATCTTATTGAAAAATAGCCACCAGTTTTCAGGTGGGTCTGCCTTATTTCTCAGCAGTTTGTCCTGAATCTGGCATTGTTAGTTGTGACTCACTGAGGCATGATGACACCTTTTTGAGATATTTGTTCATCCATTTTGGTCTGCAACCTTTGTCTATGAATTATTTCCTCTTGCTTGGGATGCAGGCTTCAGATAATTTCTGAAAATTTCACTTTAATTCCAGGCCTCCTCCACCTTCAGATCCTCTAGTTCTTCAGCCCAGTGTAATTTCCTAACTAATTCCCATAATTTTTTAAGGTTTGCCATTTTAAAATCAAGGACCCTAGTTGCAGATCTAATTTTTTTGTTTATCCTTTCATTTAGTTTAGTTTAAACTGAATTAACTCATGATCACTTGAACCAAGGTTGTCCTCTACAATCAGTTCTTCTGTGAGGTCCTTGCCACTTACCAATATTAAGTCTAAACCTCTTGTTGGGTCGCTGACTATTTGGTGAAGAAATCTGTCATCTATCACATTCAAGAATATATGGGTCCTACTTTTATTAGTAGCCTTTTTCCTCCAATCTGTATCTGAGAAACTGAAGTCTCAGATAATCACATAGTTCCTAGTAGTATTTCTTTCATTTAAAAATATTAAAGTGGTCTCTGTCCATTCCAAATTGGATCCTGGGAGTCTGTAGCAGACCCTAAGCACTATATCACTAGAGCTTCTGTTACATTTCTTCCCTAAAGTGATTTTGACTCAAACAGAATCCATTTTATCCATTCCATTACTTTTAATGTCTTTAAAATCTACCTTGTCATTATATACAAGGCTACCCTACCACCACTACCTTTATTTCTTTTTTTGAACAGTACGGACCTTTCAATACCAGTATTCCAGTCATAACTATTATTCCATCATGTTTCCATTATCCCTGTACTATCTGGTTTCACTTCCTGCACTAATAGTTCTAGTTCTCTATTTTGTAACTCAGTCTCTTTGCATTGGTGTACAGACATCTTAGTAGTTTCTGCTTGGCTTCACTTGGATTCCTCATCAGTTTAAGTACAGGCATTTTACTGCCACTATTGCCTACCTGCTACTGCCATTGGTACTGGCACTATCTTTCCTCTTGTTCTCCATTTTCCTATCCTCCATTGTTCCTCTCTCCATTGCTAAACCCTCTTACTTGATTTTCATCCCACTTAATACCAGAATCGGGCATGGAAATTATATGAGCATCTCCAAACCATCTCCCCCAAATTCCCAGTTTAAAGCTCTTTTAATCGGGTGTGGCAATCTCCATCCCAGAAGACTATGTCCTCACTAGTAAGAAGGAGTACATCCTATGAGAACAGTCCTTTGTCTGTGAATAACTCCCAATGGTCAAACACCCAAAGTCCCCCTAATAGCACCATTGCCTGAGCCATCTGTTGATCATCGTAGTCTTGTTTTGCCTTTGCTGCTCTCCTCTAGGGACTGGTAGAATCTCACAGAAAATCACCTGAGTCTCCATTTCTTTGAGCATCTTCCCCACCCAGGCATATTCTTTCTTGATTTGTCCCATCAAGAATCTAGCAGTATCATTTGTTCCGATGTGAAAGAAAATCAGTGGATTTTTCCCTACTCCCATTAGGATCCTCTTCAGCCTCTGTTCCACATCCTGTAATCTTAACTCCTGACAGACAACACACCCTTCTGTTCTCCAGATCAGCTCTGGTGATAGGCCAGTCTATTTTTCTTATGAGGAAGTCCCTATGTCACATACTTTTCCTGTTGTTGGTGCCCTTCTCCAGCCTTTCCCTTTCTGTTCTTTTTGGCTAAAAGTCCTCTTGTTTTAGTTCTCACTTGCAATCTTCTGTGAGTCATTCTCTATCCCCTTGGGGCTCTGAGCTCTGGCTACCTCCAAGGTCTCTTCCCCCTTTCTTGTAGGATTAGCTACTTTTCTCTTCTTCCTTGCTCTCTCATCTTCTGTTACTGTCTGCCTCTCCCCTTCATTCTTCAACTCAGCAAACCTCTTCTTGAGCTCTGTTTCTCCTTTGCTAGTTGGTCTTTCTCTCTGCCTTGTTCTTGTAGTTACGATCTTCCACTGCCCACTTTCCTCATCCAGCAGCCTATCCTCACAGTTCACTTCTCCGGCATGCATCTGCAAGTCTTAAAGTTTCCCTTCAGCCTCCTCTCTCTTTCCCTCCGTCATCTGCTCAAATCCCCTTCTAAACTCAACCACAAAAGCTGCATCTCCAAACCTTGGATCTTCTCTTCCATTACATCTGTCAGGTGACACTTCAAACAAATGAAGCATCTTTCAGGTATGCACTCCAGAATAATATACATCCCTCATCTTCACATCCAGTCATCTTCTTGGTCTCTTTCATTTTTCAGGTCTCTACCGCTGCTGCCTCTGTAGCTGTCAGAGTCTTCCCTCCTAAGTTCCTGTCAAGGAGGAAAACCCCAAAACAACCAACCAAAAATACCACACACACACACCTTCCACCATACTCCCTTAACAAACTCCCCTGTTTTCAGCTCTCCTTGCTGACTCCAGTGGCAATACATAACTCCTTAGATATTAAAGAAAGCAAGGAATAGTTGTAGCACCTTAGAGACTAACTAGTTTATTTCAGCATAAGCTTTCGTGGGCTATAGTGCATCCGATGAAGTGAGCTATAGCCCACGAAAGCTTATGCTGAAATAAACTAGTTAGTCTCTAAGGTGCTACAACTATTCCTTGCTTTCTTTACGGATACAGACTAACACGGCTGCTATTCTTGAACCTCCTTAGATATTATCTCTTTATACATTTTGCAATGATTATGATGACAAGAAGGTACTTGCTCTCAGAGGAGACCTCACATGTGACACTAGTGAATTATTACGCAGCTATCCAAACCAGAGGATCCCTGTACAGCCCTATGGACCCCCTCTGGCCTCTACCAATTAGCATCCAGGGATCTCTGGGTCACAATAGCAATAGGTACTATATTAATAAATAAAAGTTTAATTAAAAAAAACAGTGTAAAACAATTAGTAAAAAAAGGGTTTTAATGTTTGTTAAATCCTTCTCCTCCCTTGTCCTCTGTTGCATAGAGAATCTAAATATTGGGCCTACAGTTTCTGACACTGTCCTAGTATCTCTTTAAACCATAAACCACTACAGACAGATTTACTCATCCATAGAGTCCCTCACAGGCAGACTAGAAACAAGTAAATCCACTTTCTGTCCATTCTTTCGGTAGGTCTTCACTATCCGCTGGATCGGCGGGTAGCTATTGCTCTTCTAGCGATCGATTTCTCACGTCTTGTTAAGATGCGAGAAATTGATCGCCCGTGGCACCCCCGTCGACTCTGGTAACTCCAGCTTTACGCAAGGCGCAAGCTGGAGTCGACAGGGGAGTCTGCCGCTGCCTGCCGCCGCCATGAGGACGACAGGTAAGTCAGCTGAAAATACGCCAACTTCAGCTACATTATTAACGTATTATCTTCAGGCAATCCCGACCCCCGTAGTGAAGACCAGCCCTTTGTCTGTCACTCTACCCTCTTGAGTCAGGCAGAAGATCAACTTCCTCAGTTCCAGTCCCTAACACCTCCTACTCCCAACTTTTTGTATTGGATAGTGCCTAGTGGCCCCAGTCACAGATCAGAACCCCATTGTACTAGGTACTGTACACACAAACAGTAGAAAAGACATCTCTCCTTTCAAGAGCTTATCGCTCACTACATTCCCTCTCCCTTGGTGTCTCGCTCTCCCCCACTCTTGCTCACTTTCACTGGGCTGTGGCAGGGGGTGGGGGATCTAACTGGGGATGCAGGCTTGAGGGTGTGGCCAGAAATAAGGGGTTCAGGGTGCAGGAGGGGGCTCCAGACTGGGGCAGGGAGTGGGGTGTAGGAGGGAGTGAGAGCTCTGGCTGGGGGTAAAGGCTCTGCAGTGGGGCTGGGAATGAGGGGTTTGGGATGCAGGAGAGGAGCTCCAGCTGAGGGATTTGGGGGGTTCCTGCAGATGACACCTGGAGTCCTGAAACCTTCTGGGAACCCAGGGGGCTGAAGCTAGGAATCATGGGGCAGAATTCTTGGGCCCTGGTGCTCTCTGCAGGGCTAAGGGCTGGTCTCCACTACGGGGGGGGGGGCGGGGATCGACTGCAGATACGCAACTTCAGCTACGTGAATCACGTGGCTGAAGTTTGCGTATCTGCAGCCAACTTACCGCTCGTCCTCATGGCGGCGGCGGTCAGCGGCGCGCGCCCCCGTCGACTCCAGCTTGCGCCTCCCGGCAAGCTGGACTTCCGCAGTCAACGGGGGAGCCACGGGCGATCGATTTCTCGCGTCTTCATAAGATGCGAGAAATTGATCGCCAGAAGATCGATCGCTACCCGCCAATTCGGCGGGTAGTGAAGACATACCCTAAATCTGGGAGCTGTAGGGCTGAATCTCAGAGCCCTGGGCCTTGGTGCTCCTTGTGGAACAGAAACCCTGAGCCCATGGGTGGAGTTGAGGCAGAGATGCATTGCTCCCCCCACTCAACTGCAGTGTCTTACTGAGAACCGGGCAGTCCCACGGGCAGCTCCACACTCTCCTATCTCCTCCTCTCCCCACACCTCTGAGACACGCCCCTGGCCAGGTTGGGGGCGGGAAGCTGGAGCCAGGCAGTGCAGGGCACGTGGTGCTTTGACGGGGGCCATAGAGCAGGCAGCTGCAGTGTTTCCATCTCCTGCTGGTGCCCGGGGTTGCAACTGCGCATCTGCCTCCAGCCCCTTTGACTGCTCATATAGCTGGTGGGGGGACCTGGCTTGGGGGCCAGCAGAGCCCTCACAGAGTAGTGACAGTCGGGGGGGGGCACTCCTTGCAAACAGCCTTTAGCTCCCCCCCTTCCTGCACCCTGAGCTCCCCCCCCCCGCCTGCACACAGTCCCAGTTACCCTGCCCCACTAGCTACCTCCTGCTTGCACCCTGAGTGATTTTCAAACGTTTTGAGCTGAGCCCCCCACCTCTGAGTTATAATTTTTGGTTTCCCCTTCTCCCCCAGCCCAGACAGGCTGGGTGGTCTGCTGAGATGAATCAAGGGGTGGAGGTGGCACTTCCTCCCCAAACCCCACCATGAAGAACTGGCCCGAGCTCCACTGTTCCCTACTCCCCCACAATAGAAGTCAAATTACACTTAAGCCCAAAGGAACCAGAGCCCCCCCACACCTTGGTCCCTGGACTTTTTACAGCATGAAGGGGAGGGGGGGGGCTCCAAAAGAAAAATGCTGAAAACCCCTGCTCTGAGAATTCAATATAACTCTAGGTATTAACAATCCTACTGGTATTTTTATTGGATGAAGTATTTGCTTGTACAGTGGCTACTTTTCTAAGTTAATATACTTGTGATTTTGTTTTTAAAGATTCAGAAAAAATAGTCTACATCCCAGAGTTTAAAAATTAAATCTGTTGTAAGACGTGAAGATCTACAGAAAGTACCAGAATACAGGATATTTATATATCTATTATTTAATATAAATCCAAATTATTAAGCGTTATTTTTTTAAAATGACATCTGATTGGGTGAGTGTTTCCATAACAAGTTTAAAATGTGATTTTTTATATTAAATATATAATTGCTGGAGATTAAGGAATGAGGAAGAAAATGCTACACTGTAGGAAACAGCTTAGCTGATGCCTCGGAAATCAAACCTTATTGTAGTTAAAGGAAACTGTCCGGGTTATAGAGATGTAACAGAAATCAGAGTTTGGCCCTTAACATTTTTATCTTTATTTGGGTTTCATATCAATAAGCAGCCAGTAAAAATGCTGAAGCTTGGGAACTTGCATTACATGATAAACATGAACTTTCACATTCATTAATCTTCCCCGGGAGCGAATTTCTTATATAAGTATTAAGCCAAAGTGATGTTTCAACTTGTGGAGTTTCAGGCGATTTGAATTCCTACCATTTAGGATCGCAAGCGGCTTTTGATTAGAGTTGTTTTCATTGAGTCTGATATTTCAGGGCTGGATCCGTTCCATGCTTTGCTTTTATATATGAAACTTTAATAACACTGTACGCTTTTAAACGGAGGCCGTCTTGCAGGCGGTAGAAGCGGGCTACTTTGTACTGGGGTGTATAGAAACATGCCAGCGCTCCTGGAGACAGCAATGAGTGAACTTCGATGGGCTCACGTTAAAACAAGACAACCACGCGGAGTCAGAGGAAAACACGGCGACGTGTTAGTTGCATGCATGTAACCGAGAGGACATGCCCCGGCGCCGTACCAAGCGTGCAGCCTCCCCTAGAGGGAACGTACCTGGGCAGCAGGATGCTGGCGGGGCGAGTCGGTGCCACGTCTCACTGTCCCACTCACTCTCCCCGGGACCTTTATAGTGCACTAGCCCGAGGCCTAAAAATAGCCTCCCAGCAGCGCGTCGCTGCCCATAAGGGGGCGGGGGCCCAGCTCGGGGAGGGGAGCGACCTGTCGCACGCGGGGTCTGGGGAGGGGAGGGGAAGGGCAGGGCGAGGGGGGGGATCGGGGTGTGCGGGGCTGGCTGCGCGGGACGGGCTGGGGCAGGAGACAAGGGCGCCGCCCGGGGGGGAAGGGGCGGGAGAGAAGCGGGCGGCCGGGACTCCGGTTTCACTCCTCTCCTGGCCCCCAGGGGCGGCGTGTGCACGCGGGGAGGGGGCTCCGCGCCGAGAGGAGTCCCGCTCCCAGCCAGGCCTGCAGGGGGAGTCGGCGAGAGGCGCTGGCCCAGGCACACGGCGGCTCTCCGGCTGCCCGCCCGCTCGCGCGGACTCCCCGTGGCCGGGGCGCTCTCGCCCAGCTCCCCGCCCGCCCAGAAGCCGGGGCCACAGGCAGGGCGGCTGCTGCTGCCGCCGAGCGAGGGGAGAGCGGTGTCCGGGTCTCCTCCTCCTCCCGCGGGATCACCAGGCGGGGGCTCCTCTCCGCGCTGTACATGCTGCCCCCCGGCTCTGGATTTATAGGCAGCTGCCCCCTGCGTGTTCCCGGGGGCCGCCTCTCCCCTGCCTGACCCAGCTGGGGGCATCTGGCTCCTGACATCCTCTCCCGGGGGCGCCCGCACGGACCTGGAGCCCCCCAGAGCCATCTGAGCCCGGGCGAGTGGGGGGGGCCTGGCTGGCGCATCACCTGGGCGCCGCTCCTCGCCCTGCCTCCGCTGCCTGCTGGGATTTGTTGGGCTTCACTTTGGGGTCTGTCGGCTCGCTCGGATTGGAGCCGATCGGGAGAAGCCGCCGCCTCGGGTTATGAATTCTCCCCTCCGGTGAGTAAACATTGAAAGCGGCTCAACCAGTTGCAACTTCTCGGTGGCCCTCAAGGATGGATGGGGGGGGGGGGGGGGGGAGGGGAACCCTGAACATTTCAGTGAATTGGCTTCCCTCCCCCGGGCGGGATCTGAACATCACGGGGGTGGGCTGACAACTTAAACATCATTAAAGCCAAAACTCATCTCCCCAGCCCCCCAAATCTCCCGAGTTGGTCTCCCCACTGCAGGACGTCGGCTTCTGCCATTTGAAGAGCCGGGGAAGGGGCTGGGGGGACCCACTTGATTGCACAGCAGCTGTGTACCAAACTTGGCTTGACACAGTGACCAAGCACAGCGAGGGGCTGTTTGTAAGGGGTGTGTGAAGTTTTCACGGTGGTATAGGCTGCAGCTGTCCTGGGGAGGGGGTGGGAAGGGACGGGAGTTTCTTATTTGGAGGGATGATTGGGTCACAGGGTGCACCTGCAATTTGCTCGACACCTAAACCCAGGGAACCTCTACCCCCGTCCGCTTCCTGGTGTATCTCTGCTCGTGGGAAGTCTCGATCCAGCATGTAGGGTGAAGGGAGCACCGTGTACTTATCAGAGGAAAGGGGGGCTGTAGGTCCTCCAGAGGGAGCGTGGCAGAAAAACTGTCGGTGGACGTTGCATCAATGCCCAGTAACGCTCCGGATTTTCCCCGCCCCATAGATCTATAGTATACTCTGTTCCAGTTGCAAACAGGGCTCTTTGCTGATGCAGCTCCTGCCAATGTGTTCCCTGTGAGTGTGGTGTGCACCTTTTGCTCTTTGCTTTACCTGCTCCAGGTTTTGTTGGTGATTTTGTTTCTGGAGCGGGGAGCCTGACTTTATTTTTTGCCATAGTGGTCTGCTACCGGTAGGGGGCGCTGGAAGCGAGGGCTCGGTTCGAAGGGGCTGGATGCTCCAGCCACTTTTAAGACAAATCGGTGAGCGGTCTGGGACCATCGCGGGGGACAGAGGGCAAAACTCGCAACTGGTTCCCATTAAGCAGAACCTGCCTTGTTAAGTGTAGAGCACAGATACCTAAGAGGGAGAGAAACAAGAGATGGCAAACAAAGTATTCGTTTAGTGTTGTTACAAAACAGGAGTTGACAATGAAAACAAACAGCAAAACTCCATGTCTTTAAAACTGATAGAAACTAATCTTATTCCCCTCCTCATCTTCTCCAAGTCCATTCAAAACGTCCCACTCCAACCTTCTGCTGCATTTTACATTTTGGTTATAATTTAATTGATTAATGCACATTCTCCTAGTGATAATGGACCATCTACATTTAACAGCCCTCTTAGAACTGGTATGCTAATGTAATTTTTTTTCTTTTTCTTTCTTTCTGTGTGTATAAATGCATCTTACTTCCGTTCCATTCTATGCACCCGATGAAGTGAGCTATAGCCCACGAAAGCTTATGCTGAAATAAACTAGTTAGTCTCTAAGGTGCTACAAGTATTCCTCGCTTTCTTTACGGATACAGACTAACACGGCTGCTATTCTTGATCCTGAAATGAACACCTTCATCTGCCTCAGGTTGGAATAGAATATAGATACATATAGAAAATATCTGGGTTTTTTTTTTTGTCACTGCTTTATTGTTAGTTCAATGTATTGTATATCTTTTCATGAAAGTAAAAAAGAAATGGGTGGAGGACAAGGGAAGCTGTCATGGAAAGTTATTGGATATTATACAAATGTATACTTGAACATTTACAAATAATACTAGTTGCTGCTATATATGAATTTTAATATACTTGTACTGCACCTATTATTTAATTTGATAAATGACAGTAGTTCTGGACTGTAGTATAAACCTGTATTTTGACACCTTTTAAAGAGTACATTTTGAGTTAATGATCCATAATACATAATACATCGTGCTGTGTTGTGTAAATCCTTCTTATAGCATGGATTATTACCCTGAGAGATGGTAGCCATTATGGTTTCTCATATTAGTCCAGATGCCAAGCATGTGCACCAAGTTCACATATTAAAAATCCTTATGAAATTTTTCATTGAAAAAAAAGCAATGTTCCTGCTCATTCAGTAAACAAACAGCTCAGGGATGGATGGATAGATATATATTCAAAGGCAGCATGGTATGGAGTCTGCAAGGTTACAACTGAAAAAAGCAGCAGCAGTTATATTTAGGACTGTAAGAGGACATTTAGATAGTTAAAAATAGTTGAACAGATTTTTTTAAAATAAACAACATTTTGTAGAGCAAAACAAACACTAAACATTCTTGGACTGAGTTCTTGTACACCAGACTACAGCCTGAAGCAAAATTTTTCACCCAGTTAAAAGCTCTGTAAAAACATGATTTATAAGGGAAGTGGAACTTCAGTTTTAACTCTAGCAGCTGGAGTATTCCTCAGTCCTTGCCCGGGTAAAATGAAAGATTTTGATAAAATTCTGTGTTCTTTAGTTTAGGGAAGGTGATGATAATATATTTTTATTACTTTTTCTAATGGCATCACCTCATTTCTCATGTAAGGCCTTGTCTACACTACCGACTGGATCGACGGGTAGAGAGCCATCTATTGGGGATCAATTTATCGCATCTCATCAGGACGCGATAAATTGATCCCCAGAGGCACTCCTGTCGAATTTGTAACTCCAGTTCGCAAAAAGGCACAAGGCAGAGTCGACGGGGGAGCCCACTGTTGACTGCTGCCACAGTGAGGACGGCAGGTAAGTTGACCTAAGATGCGTCGACTGAGTGCTATTCACGTAGCTGAAGTTGCGTTTCTTAGGTCGACCCTCCCCGCTAGTGTAGACCAGTCCTTAATGGTGTAAACTCCCACAGAGAGCTAAGACTTTGCTCTTATGGGTGGCAGTTTACTTTTCTGTCCAAGAGATAGTTTAGAAATAGAAAATGTAAACTCTTGCCATTAAGTTATACTGTTGCTTTAGGAAGCTTTCACATACTATTTTGAAGAAGATAAATGTATTAATATCAACAGTCTACACCAGTGGTCTTCAGAGTTGGGTGGGGTGTGCAAGACCCCCCACAGGGGGCCCCGGGATCGGCCCCGGGACACCGCCAAAATCAGAAGTATAATATTTGTGTCCTGCCGAAATGCCGCCGAAAGCTTTCTGTTCGGTGGCATTTTGGCGGACACACCCCTGGGCTGCGAGAGGATTCCAGAAAGCTGAAGGGGGCCATGGAGGGAGAAGTTTGAGAGACGCTGGTTTACACCATGTTTTAAATCTTCTCCCATTATCAGTTTGTTAAAATATGTGCAAGTAGCAGTTTTCTGTGTACCTTGTAAAGTCAAAAACCTTGGCTATGTCAAGTTCATTGAGCTAAGGGTATGTCTTCACTACAGCAATAGGTCGATTTCCTTTAAGTCGATTTTTTTAAAGCAGACTGTATAGAGTCGATTTTGTGCGTCCCCACAAAGCACAGCAAGTCGGCAGTGTCTGTCCGCACAACTGTTGCAAGCGTCGACTTAGCGAGCATTGCACTGTGGGTACCTATCCCACAGTTCCCGGAGTCCCCAGCAGGCACCATTTCGAGTGCTGCACTATGGGTAGGCATTTCATAATTTCGTGCCCTTTTTTTCGTGCCGCTGACCCCATTTCGAGCGGTGCACTGTGGGTAGGCATCCCATTATTCGCGCCCTTTCTCTGCACCTCGCTAACGCCATAGCACTGCAAACATGGAGCCCGCTGATGCCACCGCTGCAGTACTGGCCATTGTGAGGACCTTGCGCACTGTTGTGGATTTTATGCTGTACTGTCTGCAGAGAAATGCGATCTGGAGACAACTGCGCTTTCCGGAACCTGATGACAGTGATGAGGAGATGGACCTGGGCGACCGACAATCTGGCAAATTTGGTGGCAATGGGGCAGGCTCATGCCATGGAACGCCGATTCTGGGCCAGGGAAACAAGCACTGACTGGTGGGATCTCATAGTGCTGCGGGTCTGGGATGACTCCCAGTGGCTCAGAAACTTTCGCATGCGTAAGAGCACGTTCATGGAACTTTGTGACTTGCTTTCCCCGGCCCTCTGGTGCAAGAATACCAGAATGAGAGCGGCCCTCACAGTTCAGAAGTGAGTGGCGATAGCCCTTTGGAAGCTTGCAACGCCAGACAGCTACCGGTCAGTCGCGAATCAGTTTGGGGTGGGTAAATCTACAGTGGGCTTTGCTGTGATGCAAGTAAGCAGGGCAATCGTCGAGCTGCTGCTACCCAGGATTATAAACCTTGGAAACCTGCAATCTACAATAGATGGCTTTGCCGCCATGGGATTCCCTAACTGTGGTGGGGCTATAGATGGGACTCATATCCCTATCCTGGCACCAGACAGCGAGGCCGCAGAGTACAGAAACCGGAAGGGATATTATTCTATGGTCATGCAAGCAGTGGTTGACCACAAGGGACGTTTCACCAACCTGTACGTGGGATGCCCGGGAAAGCTTCATGACGCTCGTGTTTTCAGGAACTCTAGGATTTTTAGAGAACTGCAGCAAGGGATTTTCTTCACAACCAGAAAATTTCCGTGGGGGGTGGGGGGTGGTGGAAATGCCGATCGTTATCATTGGGGACCCAGCCTACCCCCTAATGCCCTGGCTTATGAAGCCCTACACAAGAGCCCTGGACAGGGGTCAGGAGCTGTTCAACAACAGGCTGAGCAAGTGCAGGATGGCCGTAGAGTGTGCATTTGGCCGACTGAAGGGGCGATGGCGTTCATTACTTATTCACTCAGACATCAGCGAGAGAAATATCCCCATTGTTATTGCTGCTTTCTCAGTGCTCCACAATCTCTGTGAGAGCAAGGGGGAAACGTTTATGGCGGGCTGGGAGGCAGAGGCAAATTTCCTGTCCGCTGCTTACCAGCAGCCAAACAGCAGGGAAAGTAGAAGAGCTCACCATGACGCGCTGCACCTCAGGGATGCCTTGAAAACCACTTTTATGAGTGCCCAAGATGGCGTTTGACAACCCGCTCCCTTGCTCTGCTTGGCCCTAAGCCTGCCGTCCTTGCACCCTCTTTCCCTCCCCCCTCCCGATGCTTGCAGAGGAAATAAATTCACTGTTTTAAAAATCATGCTTTCTTTATTGCTTCATCACAAACACAAATACAGGGGGATCACTGGCAAGGTAGCCCAGAACGGGGTGGGGGAGGAGAGAAACCAGCAGTCGCAGTGGTGGAGGAGCTGAGAGAGCAGTGGGGGAAGGGGGGAGAGGAGGGAGGCCAAGACACAGCAGCTTTTAAAAGTCTTTTGATAAATTCATCCTGCTGCTGCTTGTGCTGGCTTGTGGGGTAGAGTGGGTCGGTTCCCGGAGCTTCCTCCCCGGGTTCTCACCCCACGTTTGGGTGGGGAAGCTATGGGACTTGGGGAGGGGGAGAGGTGGTTAGACAGAGACTGCAGAGGCGATCTTTGGTCCTGCTTCAGCTCCACCAGACACCTCAGCATGTCTCTTTGGTCCTCCCTTATCCGCCTTTCTTCGCGCTCCAGTTGTCTTTCTTTGTGCTCCAGTCGTCTTTCTTCGCGCTCCAGCCACATTTCTTCCCTCTTTTCTGCTGCGGCTCTTGATTCCTGCCTTGACTGGAGCAATCTTTCCCTCCATTCCGTCTGGCGGGTTGCCTCAGCGTGCGAGTTGTTCATTGAACATATCATTGCACGTTTTCTTTTTACGCTTTCGTATCTGCGATGCACGGCGTGAGGAGCTGGACGGGGGATTCTGAGATAATTGTGCAGCTGTGGGCAAAGAAAGGTTCAAAGTTATGAGACAGATGCATTCTCGGACGGATCACAATGGGAATACTATGCAACTGGCAGCCTCAGTATTCAGGGGCCTGATATGATTTCTGTACAAGGTCATATTCCACACCTAAAAATGACTGAATGGCTCACAGAAAAGTCACAGCATCTCAGACACATATGTGAGTCTCAGCACAACACTGCTTCTGAAATCACCATGCAGCCAGCCATGGTAAGCTGAAATCCATATTTAAAAGAAGCACTTGGATATTCTAGAGTAATCCTCCCCCCCTCCCCACCACCACGTGGATTCCTCCTCCCCCCACCGCGTGGCTCCCAGTGAACCGTGAACTGCAAAACAAAACCAAAAATCTTTCTCTAAGGGCTGGCTGGGGGTCTTCAGCGGAAGCAACCGCTTGCAAACTCTTCCAAATCCCTGCTAGCTACTGCTACGGGCTGGTAGGGGTTGGGAGCGCGTTCGGTCTTAAGTGGAAGCAACCGCTTGCAAACTCTTCAAAATCCCTGCTAGCTACCGCTACGGGCTGGCGGGGGGGGGGGGGGGGGGAGGGGTTGGGAGCCCGTTCGGTCTTAAGCGGAAGCAACCGCTTGCAGACTCTTCAAAATCCCTGCTAGCTACTGCTACGGGCTGGTTTGTGTGTGTGTGTGGGGGGCGCGTTCGGGAAGGGGGGGGCGCACGCAGTCGGTCTTCAGCGGAAAAGATTACTTTGCAACTGGGAACCTTTATCTCCATACTAATTGCAGTCCGTATTTCAAACAGGCAACTATGAATGACATCACTTTGCTTAGAATTTCTCAGAGAGATAGAGAACGCATGCTGCTTGAGTCACTGCAAAGTCCTGGGCCATTCGCCGCAATGCTATGCAGCTCAATGGTACCAGACTATTTACTACTTTCGTGGCGTGGGATGGTCTCCTATCACGGGGGGCCACATAAGGCGGCTCTCCCCAGAAATCTGGTGCGGAAAATTCATCACTACCTCCTGGATAGCTTCATTGAAATGTCCGTAGAGGACTTCCGGTCAATACCCCAGTATATTGACATACTCTTTGAGTAGAAAGTGACCAGCAATAAAAGCACGCTAAGTCCTTAGGGCAAGTTAATCATTAATAAATGCTTCCTTCAAAAATCATGAGTCATGTAATCCCTTAAAAAAAAACACTTACCCCCTTGGGAGGCTTCGGAGGGTGCTGGCTCCAGGGTGATAAACAGCTCCTGGCTGTCTGCTAACAGGGTTTCTCCACTGGCCTCCTGCTGCTCTGTGATATTTCCCTCCTCATCATCGTCTTCCTCATCTGAATCCTCCTCAGGCCTGATGATTATCCCATCAGTGGAGTCCACGCAGACCGGTGCGATGGTGGTGGGGGCGCCCCCCATTATCGCATTTAGTTCATTGTAGACCCTGCATGTCCGTGGCGCGCCCCCTGAGCGTCCGTTTGCCTCTTTGGCTTTCTGGAACACTTGCCTCAGCTCCTTAATTTTCACGTGGCACTGTTGGGCGTCCCTCTTGTGGCCCCTTTCTAGCATGGCCTTGGAGACCCTGGCAAACGTGTTGGCATTTGCGGAGTTCCAACATCACAGATTCCTCTCCCCAGATAGCGATGAGATCCAACACCTCATGATTGGACCATGCTGGAGCTCTTTTCCTCTGGCTGGTCTCCAGGGCTGCTGAGCTCTGCATGGCGTCTTGTGATGCTGAGCTCTGCATGGCGGCTTGTGCTGCTGATTTCTCTGAACGGCGACTGAGCTGTGCAGGTGAGCTGGCCACGCTGACCAAACAGGAAATGCTATTCAAATGTTCCCGGGTCTTTTCCTATCTACCTGTCCAGAGCGGTCAGAATAGAGCATTGTGGGACAGCCTCTGGAGGCCAATAACGTCCCATGCGTCCTCACTAGTCCACAACTGACGTAGAGAGGTCGATTTCAGCGCTACTCCTCTCGTTAGGGAGGAGTACAGAAGTCGATTTTGAGGGCCCTTTAAATCGACGCAAATGGCGTCCGTGTGAGGATGGGTACAGGTTTATGTTGACTTAATGTTGCTAAAGTCGACGTTAAGTCGTAATGGGGACCAGCCCTAATTTGCAGTCATATAGACCTGTACTGTCACAAATATGTACCATTGTGGTTGCATAACAGCTATATTTTTAAGCATGTTTAATCAGATATTTAACCAAATGGGATAATAACAGGGTTTTACATCTGTTATTACTCTCATATAGAATTATATTATTATTGTGTATGTTTTGTGTTATCAGGATGTTGGACTTAAGTAATAATGTAAAATAAAACATTGTTTCCTAATAAATAAAATATATAAGATTTAAGTTGCAAAGAATACAACAAAAACATCTTAGCAATTCCACTTCATCACTTAGAAACTAATTACAGTAAGAGATTCAACAGATGGAACTGGAGAGTTTCTTGGCTATACAAGGTCAGATCTGCAACTGGATTCCAATCCTTCAAATATTATTAAAGTCAATGTTAAAAAAAATATATAATACACAGGTTAAGAAAGAGTGTCTGTACATCTGTGTATAGTGCTTAGATTATCCACAAATACAATGTTTGTTTTAAAAGTCATAAGATACATATAGTATATAGTCAACAATAACCCAAACGTAGGTGAATAAATTTAACAATGCAGTTTAGATATTAGCATCCAAGTATTTGGGTACATCATTCATGAAAAATTGTACAGAGAGTTGATTGTGGAAAGCAAAATATTTCAATGAATGAAAATTGTCCCTCATACTACATACATGGTTAACTTTAAGCCTAGGAGGATAGTTTCATTGATGGATATGCTTAAAGCTATGGATATGCTAAAGGATATGCAGAGGAGCTATGCTGATTTGCACTGGATCAATTACACCAGTGATAGTCAGACTGGGGCTTTGCATCAATGATAGTAAAACACTGTGTGATTTAATTATTAACCAATCAAAGCTATTAACCATCTAGGATGGTTTTTCTATGTTATTAATCAATTGCAGTTGATAAAATAATAATAGTTGGTCAGTCATTTTGCTGTGAGAATTTTATATATATATAGTGATGGGGCAAGGCCAGATGGCTATAGGAAAGTGAGGAGGAACAGATATGTTCGTCCCAGGCTAAACAAATCCATGGTACCATTGGAACCAAATGACAGTTGTTCCAGGTTAATCAAGACACCTGGGGCCAATTAAGAACCTTCTAGAAAGCAGGAGAAATAGCTAGCCTGATTGGGACACCTGAAGTCAATCAGGGGCTGGCTGAAACCAGTTAAAAAAACCTTCCAGTTAGTCAGTTGGGTGCGCATGTTAGGAGCTGTGGGAGGAAGTGGTGCTGTTGGTGAGACTGAGTGGCAGACACCATATCATACCCAAGGAAGGATGCCCTGAAGTAAGGGTGAAGTGGAGTTTGAGGAAGCGGGGACTGCTGGGGGGAAGTAGCCCAGGGAATTCTGTTGCTATAAGATCAGCCATCATAGCTGATACTATTAGGGTCCCTGAGCTGGAGCCTGGAGTAGAGGGTGAGCCTGGGCTCCCCCCTTTTTGTCTCACCTAATTAATCACTGAGATTGGGAGACAACAGAGACTGTGCAAGAAAGGATAGCTTCTCCTAACCTCCATTGCTGGCTTATGATGAAAATGGCTCAATAGGCTGTGACCCTTGTCTCTAGCGAGAGAAGGGCTACGTGGAGGGTCATAGTGAGCCTCTGAGACTAGTGAAATCCGCCAGGAAACGCAGGATCCACGAAGACAAGGACAGAGTTTTGTCACTATATATATTACACACACATTTCCTGACATACTGTTTAAATATGAATGTATATTATTATAGTAAATGAAACAATGAATTCACACTAATGTGGCTTTTTTCGGTAATGTTGATTGGTAATTTGTCTCCTGAACCACTGAAGTCTGAGTATCATTCATTTATACCTATAGTATATGTGTGTGGTTTGTGATCAAATGAATTAGACTGAAGCAATATCTACTCATCAATACTTTGTAATAAGAGTTTGTGTACCAAATAGGTACATATTTATTATATAATATAATATGATATAATATATTGCTACTTTTTAAAAAAGAAGCTTGATTATAACATATGAACTGTAAATTATGATATATCATCTCAATTGTTACATTTTGGCCATTTTTTTCTGAAACTGTTGCCATAGTTACTGAGATAAATTGGTATGATAATTAAAAATAAGAATCACTAAGGAAGTTCTTACATTTTTTCATAAAATATTTGTAGAAATATATAATTTGAGTCTCTGTCAGTGCTGTTTCAGCAAATTATTGTCTTAATTTGGTTTAATCAGTCTCTCTCTCCCTCTTCTCCTTCTCTGGTTTATACTTCACATTCCTTCTTGACACCAAGTTGTAAAATACAGTACATACACATTTTATCTTTCTAATTTGTCTTTGTAAACTATAAATGACTTAAAAGAATGAGTGTTTTATCAACCATATCCAAACATATTTCAGACTGAGCCCTCTGTGACATACACCTTTTGTCAGCTGTTCATGGTAGGGTAGTTTTAATTTCTAGCCTGCAGCATTGCATAAATAACCTGCAAAAGACAGGTGGCAGTCTGCTATTTCAAATCCCTCCAGAAATTTTATAAATCTTGCAGCTTGAACTGTACTATGCAGGTAAAGTTGGGTCTCACACAGAAAATAAGACACAGCCTTTTAAGAAATGCAGCTAGCTAAGTAAACACATCCCTTTGTTTTTATGAGGGAATTAGGTAGAGGCTAACTATTGCATGTGGCAGAAATAACAACTATAAACTTAATTGGAATGCAGGTTTGAAATCTCTAGGACTTTGTTGCTAGCAGACTGCAGTTCTGATAGAGCACCTCTTTTTGTTGTTGTTCAACATTTGGGAAAAAAATCATTTTTTTCTTCCAGTATAGGTTTTATTGTAATATTTACTTTCTAATTTGTATTGCCACCCATCATCTAACATCTAGGGAGCTTTACATTTGCAAAAAAACCAGTCAATTGCAGTATAAGGAAAAGAAGTTGAATACTCTGATATAGTAGATAGTTGTATTTATACAGTTAATCTTGGTTATGTATTCTAAAGAGTTCTAGTGCTAAGAAATTTACACTTGGAATCCACAGTGTATTAGAAAGCCAAGGAATTTAAAAGAAGAAGTTATGTCTAGTGGTAAAATGTTGGGAATGGAATGAACCTTCTGTTGGGAAAGCACTGAAAACTCTTAGAAAACAAATTCTTGTTAACAATCCAAACTCTTTCTAATCACAATGTAAATTAACTGAAAGAGTTTTGAAGGAAAAACTATGAAAATGATTTATCTCATAAAGTTTCAATTTTGCTATAAAGTATGCACGCCCATTTTCAAACTATCTACTTTTGCAAAGCAGAATAGAGACATGTATTAGGACAGGGGTTCTCAAACCGTGGGTCGCGACCCCTCGGGGGATCGCCAGCCGTCTCCCGAGGGGTCGCGAGCTGCTTGTGCCGCTGATAAGCCGCCGCCGCGATCGCTTTCGCATCTGGCGGCTATTTTTGGCGGACATGCCGAGCGCACCTGAAAGCACTCGGCATGTCCACCGAAAATAGCCGCTGAATGCGAAGTTAATTTATTCGGCGGCTTTTTCGCGGACATACCGAGCGCTTTCAGGAGCGCTTGGCATAGCTGCCGAATAAGGAGTTAATTTATTTGGCGGCTTTTCGGCGGACGTACAAGGGTCCGCTGCGCCGAGAGAGAAACTAAAAAGGGGTCGCGGTTCTCAATAGTTTGAGAACCCCTGTGTTAGGACATAGGTAGGCAACCGATGGCACGGGTGCCGAAGGCAGCAGACGAGCTGATTTTCACTGGCACTCACACTGCCTGGGTCCTGGCCATCAGTCTGGGTGGCTCTGCATTTTAATTTAATTTTAAATGAAGCTTCTTAAACATTTTTAAAACCTTATTTACTTACATACAACAATAGTTTTCTTTATATATTAATGACTTATAGAAAGAGACTTTCTAAAAATGTTAAAATGTATGACTGGCACGCAAAACCTTAAATTAGAGTGAATAAACGAAAACGTGGCACACCACTTCTGAAAGGTTGCCGATCCCTGTTTAGGATATCGATATTCAGGCCTGTCTATAAAGGTCTATACTTCAAGAATTTTGGTATATGTTTTATCATTTAGCTAGTTAGAGAGATATAAAAGAAAGAATCTGTGTAAGGGCCTTCTGTGACGGTCTAAGGCCTTGTTCTTAGGCCAATGCCTTTGGCTAAATAGCAGAGGCTGGGAAGCGTAGGGTCACATTCTCACATTCCAAACCAGGCAATGTGGGTCTGTTAGAAATGTGATCCGATTTATCATCTTCAGAGAAAGGGAAGAGCCTAGAAGATGTAAAAGGAAATTTGGTTTGATAGTTTTTTGTTTGGTAAGAATTCATTTATCAGTACACACAGCTGGGAAACCCTTATGTCTTTATAGATGTAGCTGTGAAATCCTCACTTCTGTATTGCTTTATCGGTATAGTTCCCACTTTGCTATTGTTTATTTGCATGGTCTCTGTCTGGTTCTATGATTGTTTCTGTCTGCTGTTTAATTATTTACTCAGTGCTAATTACAAACACAAATTGAATTTAACTTTCAAATTCAAATAAATATTCACAAATATTTTTTCCACAATTTCCCCCGCTCACTAAATAATGGTAATTGTAATAATATTGGCTGATCTGCAGACTCTTTTTGTTTTTGGCTACACTGCTGGCATGATCTCTTTCTGGTAATTGACATTGATTGGGGAAGGATAAATGAATCATTGTAAAGGGAAGAAGTCAGTCTCGGTCCAGCAGCTGAAGCACAAAACAACTCCCAAAAGGGAAAAGTGAATTGAAATGGAGATAACTATTGTCATTTTGTGTTTTAAAAAGTTAATCTTTCTGAAGAACAAAGAAATGTTAGCATCAAATATTGATTATGTATAGTATCTAAAATTTATAAAGTTCTTAACCTTAATCTGAAAAGCTGGATTGTAGGAAAGGATGGAGTAAGTGTACCTTGGAGCTGAGGAAAATGAATAAAGGAAATACAATTTAAATCAACTTCTTTCACTGCTCTTATAAGTAGCTTTAAAAGGCAACATGTATGGTACAAGACTGCAAAGAAGGAAGCTACATCTAGAGCTAAAGCAGGGTCTAGTATGTTATGGAAATATAGGTTTAAGATTAGCAGCCGTGTTAGTCTGTATCTGTAAATAAAATGAGGAAGACTTTGTAGCACCTTAGAGACCATCGGATGCATAGAATGAAGTGAGCTATAGCCCACGAAAGCTTATGCTGAAATAAACTGGCTAGTCTCTAAGGTGCTACAAAGTCTTCCTCGATTTATTTATGGAAATATAGGAAATGTATCATAGATTAATTAGATTACATTAATATAAGAAATACCAAAAAGTGGTTGAGGCTTCCCCATATTCTATATTTTATTTTAAACAGCAGACTTGGTCTTGTATTGACTTTATAGGCTCAATTTTTTAAAAAAAGCCAGGTCTCAGATTTGATGATGTTACAATGCTATCCCTTATGTAATTATGTAATGCCATTACTGCATAGTGTTGAACAATAAAGGCACATGCAGCATAGTTCTGGTTTATAGAGTTTTCTAAACTGACTCTGGATTCAGGAATAGGGCCAAACTGATTTTGGGTTGCCAACACTGGTGAAAATCTTACATGCGGTAACCAGTGTGTGAAAAAAAAGAATTAATTTGCAAGCTGTAGCATGATTGGCCGGGATTAAAAAGATTCATTCAGGTAAAAATTTAATTTTTTGTGTATTGACCATTAAATATTGCAGAAATTTTTCAGTTAAATTGTATAGAAACAGAAAATATTCTACAGGATTTTTTGCCTATATTTTAGTGACAGTGTAATGTAGCAATGAAACCAAATGAATCTGCATTGAATATAGATACTCACTTTATATAAATGCTGAAGAAAAAAATCAGATTTTTTTTGTTTTGTTATATAATGTTTAGTTCCTTTAAAGGCGCAAGCTGCAGCATGATTCCTGAAATAAGGACCGTCAGGACAGTCCTACATTATGCTAAATGGTCTTAAGCATTGTCTAAAACAATTATTTGTTGAAGTGGGAGACAGACTTAATATTTTGGCATGTGGCAGTAGGAAGACTAAAGTTTACAGCTTGGTGATAAACATACTTTCTGACCTTCATTCTGGAAATTTGATGCACATGAATAATCTCCGTGACCTCTGTGGCACCTCTCACATAAGTAAAGGTAACCCACTGGTGAGCAGGTGTTACAGGGCCCCCTCTGTGTCTGAGCCACAGAGGATGTGCCTCAGTTGCTGTTGCAGCCCCACCTAGATGCCCTAGGTGCTTTTGTTCAAGCTGTAGAAACTCATGCTTTTTAGCTTGAAATCCCCAGTGTGCCAGCCAAGATGGTGACTATCAAAAAAATGTTATTCGTGTGCAGAAGTGGCCTTACATTAGCAACTGGAAGACCTGCCAAGTATCATGTATCTCACATGATTCTCACACATGAAAGTTACTCCATGCCTTCTCAGAGACCTGGCTAAATATCTGGCATTTAACTGGACTCTGTCTGGGCAGGCAAGATGGTTAGGGCTGTTGTAGTCAGCCTGCCCATTACTGGGGCAGCTGTAGGTGGTCTCTCTGGCTGTCTACTCTTGTTGTTCCCAGCCACCTGGAGCCCAGCAGAGTAAGGCCTTGTCTACACTACTGGCTGGATTGACGCGTAGAGATTGATCTGTTGAGGATCGACATATCACGTTTCATCAGGACGCGATAAATCGATCCCCAGAGACACTCCCGTCGATTCTGGAACTCCAGTTCACCAAAAGGTGCAAGGCAGAGTCGACGGGGGAGTTTCCTGCCGTAAGTCGACCTAAGATGAGTCGACTTCAGCTACGTTATTCACGTAGCTGAAGTTGCGCATCTTAGGTCGACCCTCCCCACTACTATAGACCAGGCCTAAGACAGCTGCAGTGTCAGTAACAGGGAACGAAGAAGAGCAGAAGCTATTGGAAGCAAGAAAGTGGGATGCAAGGGCCAGGAACTATTGAAGTAGAAGGTGGGAGAACTGTTGGGGATGACAAGAGCTGTTGGGGATAAGGAATACAAGTGGAAGAAGAGCTTCTGAAGGGACTGGAGCCTGACTATTGTCTGGGAACAAAATGGAGGTGACACAAGTTGATAGAGGACATATGGCCAAACAGTACCAATCCCCTCTTCTGGTTTTCTCCTGCCCAGCCAGTGCACCCCCTTCAGGCTGCCCTCATTACCTGCAGCTCACCTTAAGCCACCTTTAGTTCCTCACAAGTCCTGACCCCTGCTTTTGAGAGGTGCAAGGAGTAAGCTCCTGCTTTGCCACATGTGCTGCCACTGCCCAGGGGAACCCTCTAAGGGAAATTTAGTCTCAATCCAATGCTTTCACCAGAACTTTAATCCATATAGTATTTTTAAAACTGGTGTTTATGATCAGATGCAAATTATTTGTAAATATACCAAATAGCTAATTAGATACTTTGCATAAAATGCCACACATGAATCTATACAACACATGGCAGTCATGTTTAATGTACATAATAGACACTAAGAAAGATCTCATAACGTGAATCACAGAAGCTAAATCTTAGACTTTTATTCTGGAGCAGAGGGATATGACTTACTCTTTTTGGGGTGGTGGGGGAGGACTTTTTCATTTGGATATACATTTATTTGGGTCTATGGATCTACTAAACTTTCAGCTGTTATCACAATTTCCAACTTGCCATGTAGTCCTTGATCACTTAATTTGTTTTTCTCCTTTGAGCTGTAGTGTCTTATGCAGTAGAACTAATCAGTGTCTGTGTAAACCACTTAACGTTTGCGATAAAAGTGGGGAGATAAAAAGTGAGTTTTTCATAGGTTTCACATTTACAAAATGAACTGATCAAAGAGGGGGCATTATTTTTCTCCCTGAAAATTCATGTAATCATTTATGGATTAGCTTTGGCTATCTGTATTTTGGATGTGAGAAGTTGGAAGCAAATGATAACGATCTCAGTGTAAATCCTGGAGGGATCCTCAGTTCAGGTTAGGTAAACTAGAGTCAGACTTTTTTTCCCCCTCACACCTCTGAGAAAGCAATCATTTTTGTGAAAGCAATCACAGAGCCAATCCTTCCAGTCATCAGAGAGCCTGTGATCTAAAGAAGGGCTGTGAAGTGTTACGATTCAATTTGGTACAGGAACACAGTTCAAATAGACTGGAACAGCTGGCTGGACTTCCTGTGTGAGTTGCATCCATCATCATAGCCGGTAAAGAGCCTCTACAAATTCACCTCCTAGATTATCTGCAATCCAGAGTAGTCTTCACTTAATTATATGTCAATTAATATTGGTGACATTCATGGGGACATTAATGTAGTTTATGTATTTAGTTGACTGCCACATCTAAGAGTGTTTTATAGAAGTATGTTTCTCTGAAGTATCTATTTGCAGACTTATAAAACATAGTTTCCTTGACTTTAATTTAGAGCAAATGTCTCTGACTGTGAAGAAAAAGCCACAGTGCTTTGTGTTATTGAGTCAAAAACGTTGTTAAGAGGTTTAGGATAAAGCGCGCAATTAATGAATCATTCCTAGTGAAGACTAATGTCAGAGACGCCTCCAGGGCTAAGATGCCTTTGTGCTGTACTCACGAATCTTTTGAATGAAGATGGTGTGTGACTGGATTTAATTAAGGATATATGAAAACAGGTAAAAACACTAAAAAGCAATTTAAAGCAGTTTTCTCAAGAAATGGGGACTTTCCCCTTCTTATCAGATGTATCTTTTCGCTCCTTAGGTAACTCTTTCTACTTAAGTTTTTTCTAAACATAACCATCAGGATTGTCTATCACTGTGGTTTTTGGCAGGATATGTGCCTTTTTGACTCTCTCTGTCTTGTCCTGGAATGACATCAATATGTTCAAATGTAACCCTCCCCCCTCTCCCCCCCCCCGAGTCAAAACACATTTGAAAAAATCAGAACAAAAGACACCACCAATAGAATCTTAATCCACCCTTTGACTGAGTGTCTGGTATGCATGGCAAGAAGTGATCATGGGCAAAGATGTATACATCTAAAGCACTTATTGAAGTTCCAAAACACTGCTGCTGGCTCCAGACTTTCTTAAAAAAACCTCCCAAACCCAGATGTTTGATCAGCCAAACTGATTTTGGGCTACTGGGTGTTTTCTTAGCATGAACTCCATTGGACATAGCAAATTACATGCTCAGGTTGGAACTCAGATTGTAATGCCCTGTATACAACACTTCTAACAAAAAGTATTGATAATTTTTCTTTACATTGATTTATTCACTTCAGTGTACTTCAGTTGGTACAACATGGATCAATGAAAACCATATATTTAAAGGGGAAAACACTTTATTGTGTGCTAAATTTTAGGTTACAATAATATATTTTAGAATATCGTTGTTTGTATGCCAATTTGAAAGGTGTAACTCCATTAGCATATTACAAAAATAATATGCACCCACAGCCACAGAACTCTCCAAAATAAATACCTCCTATAGAAATAAACATCTGGAAAGAATACTACATCTCTGTACTACTAGGCTTCTGTTGTATAAGGATAACAACAGTAACACAAAAAGTACTGTAGAAGGGCTTTGCAGTAGCTTGCATATTTAAGTCAGTTAATAATTAGAAACACTGGTCTGGTAACCTGACAGTACCACTTTAAAAGTTGAGATGTTCCATTAGACAGATATGCTATTTTTAGGAAGTTCTAACATACCCTGTAGTGGAGTACATCCAATAATCTAAAAATAGCATGATATCCTGGATATGATACTGTTAGTGATTCACAAGTACTAAATAGAATCAAGACCTCTGCTGTTCAAGGCAAGCCAGAACACACATTTACTTTAAGTACATTATAGGCTTATGTAAAACCACATTACAATGATTATTACCATTTTTTAAATTTATATTGCATCACAGGGGTGAAATGTGTGTTACTGGCATAACAATAAAACAACATCCTCATCCTGAGGCATTTAAAACCATATAGCCCAGTCGTGCACCCCTTGAAGTCAATGGAAATATTCCAGTTGGCTTCAGTGGTAGTAGGAGTGGATCCTAGTTTGATGACGATAATAATAATTATTGTAGAGGCACAAAATATAGGTGGTGTTCATCAGTTGATTACAATGATGTTCAAGGTGTAGGCAATTTTTTGTACTTTATAGCATTTTACATATTTTTTACTCCCAATAGTGAGTTCCAAAATGGACAGAGAAAAATCTCCCATTCCCTGAATTTAGGGAAAGAAGAACTGAATGAATTACTTAAACCAGGCTTTAAATGGTTTGGATTACATGAATGGTTAAGTGGGGGAGTTCTGTTTTTAGTTTTAGTTTTTTTTTTTTTTACTTCCTCTCACTCCTGTTTTCATGAAACAGGGGAGGTCAGCTGCTTTGGGACTCCAGGGCAGGAGGTTGTTTTAAAATTCATCAGAGTGATCCTTCAGCTAGGGAAATAAGAGATTCTGTTAAAATTTGGTAGTTGGCTCTCGATGATGTTTTTAACATGTCTTAGAAAGGGACATGAAAACCACCTAGGCATATGTGTGATATACATATATACGTATTTAGACAACACGTATAGGAAGAGCATCCAGTAACAAACAGAAGTCTACTACTATACTGTAATTTTTTTTTAACCATTATTTTTAGCATTAAAAGTGAAGATCTTAAAAATAAAATTTCTTAGTTTTCTTTGTCAGAATAGTTATAAAAACTAAGTAACTCTTCAGGATAAGACTTCTGGTTTAAAAATTTATGGTTTTTAATAAGGTGGAACATTTCAGTCCCATATGTTTTCAGATCTGTCTACAGAGTTGTAAAGAGTGTCTGAGCTAAGTAGTGAAAGACTAGGTTCATAAAGTTCTTTTTCATATTTAATGCTTGTGAGAATTTTAATAACTATTACATTTGGGGATTTTTTAATAGTATAATTTCTAGCCATAGTTTAAGTGATGTTTAATACTTTCCATTAGCATCACTTACTTATAAAACCTAAAATATTACTAGCATAAAGAGCTTGGGTTTTGCATTTACAATTCATTGGTACAACAAAAAGAAACGTATTAATATCAACGTAATGATTGGAAAAGCATTTGAAGTTGAGGGGTAGTTCAGCCAGCTGTTCTATTGCATAGGCCCCTCTTGCTGTCTTGCCAAACAGAATCAGTAGCAGATTTTGGTGCCAATGAGTGTGGCAATAGTAGGGGTGTATTGTGGAGTACATGAATGTGTGGAAAGTGAGGGACAGAGAAAAAAAAAAGTGTCATGTGACACTGACCCACAAAAGGAAAATCTAATTACTTTGAAGCTAAAAATGCCATATTTCCCTGCTGCAACATCAGTCATCCTTCCCCTGGGAAAATATCATTTTCAGAATGTGGGTCCTTAGAACATACTGTATTCCTGACAGGATGCCCTTTTTCCTGGCTGTACGTTTTTAGAGTTGCCCTTATTAAAAGAGAAGTGATGACAATACAGCTATGGTGAAGCAGCCAGCCCTCTCCTCTTCCTTGTGGCTCAAGAGATGGGTTCACAGAATGTCGAACTTTTCTTGAGTTTGCTTCACCTGTGAAATGCTGTGATGAAGCAATGCCATAAAGATCTCTCACCAGTGTAAACCAGGGCTACATCCATGGAGGTGAATGAAATATTAGAGGGAGAATAATTCAGCCTGCTAGTTTTGAAACAGAAGTCAGCTCTGGTTGGAAGGATCCAGAACACTGGAAGTTGAGTCTGCAGAGATTTGGATAATTATTGCTTCCCCCAGCAGATACGGCAGAGCTACATGCACTATAAATAAGGCTGCGAGTTTGCCACGGAGGTCACGGATTCTGAGACTTTCCAGTAACTCCATAACTTCTGTTGTGGCTAGCCCAAGGGCTGCCCGAGCTGTTCAGGTGGCTCCCGGGCCAGCCGTACCAGCCACTGCTGGGGCAGTCTCAGGCCACTGCTCCTCCCCTCCAAGAAGCAGGAGGAGTTTGGGTGTGGGAGGGGGCTCAGGGGTGTGGTTTGGAACATGGAAGGGGGTGAGGGCTCTGGGCAGCACTTACTTTGGAGTCTCCCTGTAAGTAGTGACATGTCCCTCCCTCAGCTTCTGGCTCCACGTGCTGCCTCCACCCTCAGGGACCGCCCCCGCAGCTCCCATTGGCTAGGGTTCCTGGCCAATGGGTGCCGTGGAGCTGGCGCTTGGGGCAGGGGACTATGTGTGGAGCTAGGAGCTGAGAGAGGGACATACATGTTCCCACTTCTGGGGAGCTGCGAGGAGCTAAGTAGTGAGCCTGCCAGCTCTACTAATCCCCCATCCCCAGCACCCGTGGGTGATCTCTGGCTGTCCCCCCCATAAGCACCCACAGTGCCCCCTGGATTGTTCCCCCATGAGCAACTATGGCATCCTTGGGCCTCCCCTCCATCCCCAAAATTTAGTCAGGGGTATATTGTACAAGTCATGGACAGGTCACGGGTTTTTGTTTTCTGTCTGTGACGTATCCATGACTTTTACTAAAAGTACCTATGACTAACCCGTAGCCTTAACTGTAAACCATAGGGGACTAAGCAGCATAGGAAGTGCTGTACACAAGACTTGATTGACAGTGTTAGGTAAAAGAGCAAGTCGTACTCACCTCTCCAGCACCCGAGTTTGTGCGGAGTTGATATAGGGCTCACAAACTGTCAGAGACCAAGTTACACAGACACAGATTCGTTGATCAGCGGGCTCACACCATTCTTAGCTCAAAAGCTTCAGAATAAGTGTGGCAACTTTATTAGGGGTAAGCATTAATATTTATACACAGAAGTAAACAAAGTGATTAACAGGTCATAATGGTCATGCATAATCAATCAAGATTCTGCTGGGTATAACCGGTTAAAACCAGCGTTACCGTTACTCAAGAAATGTAAATCCTAAAGACAAAGGGAAGATGGCTACTGAGGTGGGGAGGAGGTCAGGAGCTGTCCCTAGGTCAGAGCCTTGGTCAAAAGTTCAGACAGAGCCATCAAGCCAGGGTAAAGTTCAAACTCAACAACAGCACACCCCATAACCTCTAATTGGTCCAGACACATTATTTAAGGATGCCTGATGGTCCAGGGCCCTGGCAGTACCTTGGTACAACAAGGCATAGCTCTCTTTCCTTGGCTTGGCTCCTGACTCTGCCCCTGCCTAGGCCTTGTTCACGATCCCTTTCTCTGGTGCTGATCCCTGATTAGACTCCTGACTCTGGCTTCGACCTTAAGCATGACTCCAGTTTTCTGACTCTAGCTCTGACTCCTGCTCCAACCACTAGGAGTGCTGCTCTGACCACTAGACCTGACTCCTGATCTTACCTGCTAGCCCAGACCACTCAGCAGGTAGGACCAGTGAATTAATAAATCATGACACCAAAATAGAGACATTTTAATGGGTCAATCCTTCACAAATGCCTTCTGGGGCAGAAAATTATTATTTTTACTGCCTTCTCTACAGTACATCTATTCTTAAAGAAATGCACAACTCTGAATCTCTCAGAATGCAATCTGAATGCATTCCTTTCAGTGAGTTTTTGGTTTATGTTTAAAAATTAGCTGTAGTGGAAACAGTTTGCAAAATGGAATGTGTTGAAAGCAAGTAGAATTTTTCATTCTGATTCATCATTGGAGAAAGAGAGGAAGAATGAGTTTGGGGCTAATGCATATTTATTCCCAGGTTTATTCTCTACTCTCACTTAAAACCCTATTTTGAAGATGATACTGTACTGACCTTCTGCAGTGGGGTGAATATCACTAAGAATATGTTTTATTTGTTAAATATTTGTAATACACTTTAAGAGCCGTGTGCCATATTGATGCAGAGTATTTTAAATTATATTCCATTACATCAAAGTTCACTGTGAGTGGGCTGCACTTTGCAAAGCTCAGGAAAGTACTGACACTCACAACACCTTTTAAAAAACTATTATAGACACTTCAGAACATTTAGGTTCTTAGTGATGTCCAGGCACAGAAAAACCTTCCTATGTCTCTTAAGAGTTTTTTAAAAATATATATATACCTTTTGTGTCTAGAGGAGGATTTGAACTTCTCCAGGGACAGAGAAATTCGCCCCATTCCCCTACTAGTTTTAACCTTGGTGTAATACAGGGTTTTTGTATGCCATATAAAAAATCCCCTATATATTTATTTTTTCTTCCATTGACAACTGCTGCACTGCCTGACACGTTGAGAACATGACCAGTTACGTATGGTATGACATTTTAGGACAGACTGGAAACAAACAGCTTGAATGACATTTGAAAATGTAGGATGGCTTAAGAACTTGCCAGCCTTGCTAAATGTAAACACTGCTGGGAAAAGGCAAGGCTTTCAAAAAGTGGGGGAGGGGGAAAAGCAAGCAGGGCTTTCAACACAATTGTCTTGTAAGTCTAATACAGGGATCAACAACCTTTCAGAAGCGATGTGCTGAATCTTCATTTATTCACTTTTAATGAAGGGTTCATGTGCCATTAATACATTTTAATGGTTTTAGAAGGTCTCTTTCTATAAGTCTATAATATAGAACTAAACTATTGTTGTATGTCAAGTAAATATGGTTTTTAAAATGTTTAAGAAGTTTAATTTAAAATTAAATTAAAATGCAGAGCCCCCTGAACTGGTGGCCAGGTCCTGGGCAGTGTGAGTGCCACTGAATATCAGCTCACATGCCGTCTTTGGCACATGTGCCATAAGTTGCCTACCCCAGTCTAATATCTGGGCTGTTTTCAGAAAACTATGTACATGAGTCTGGTTTTATAAATTCAGAACAACAGTAAAATGTGTATTTATCTGACACCATATCGATCTATTTTTGGCTTAAAAGTCAAGAAGTTAAAATTCCAATTGTAACTATTAGAGATAGCAATCAGTAGCAACACCAATTGGCTTTTTAACACCCTTCTGTTATCTCAGCAATGTCAAATCACCCTTATCATTAAATGCCCTGTCTCCCCCCCCCCTAAATTGAACTTCAAAACAATGAACTCTTCCAACTTTTGTATATGTGTAATAGACTGGAGGAGATTTTGTATTTAGGAGAGCTGTAGTGTAAACAATGTTACAAATACCTGTCTGTGCCAGCATAAGAACAGCTTTATCATGGAAAAGCTATTCAGAATGTTTGTGTGTCTGTTTCAGTTGAAGTCCTGTGAATTTGGCTAGGGGAATTTTGTAGAGGTCCCATAAGAAAACTAATGGCAGTAAACCAAAAAACACATTAAAAGTTTTCTTCGGATGTCAGATTCTGGTAATCCAGTCCCTTGTAGAATTTGGGGTTAGTTAATACAACAGCAGCTAAAAATCTGTTATTGGCTGTTTCTTGAAATTCCATTTTTATATGAAACTATTCTTCAAAATTTCCAGTTTGTTCTATGGCAAACTGCTTTAGGGAGAATGAGTGAACAGGGGAAATTAAAATGCAGTTGTAAAGAAATGTATTTGGCCTTTACTATTTATCAAAGAATACTTTCCAGAAGAAAAAAAGTGCAGTCAGCCACAGCAGTGAAATGAGAACAACAGGTAGAAGATACCATAATTAAAATACAACTCCCCTCCCCTTAAAAAAACCCAGAATTTCTTTGGTAGGACAGGAAGTAGACATAAAACTTAGACGCTGTAGTCTATATAGATTTGTTTGTAGCACATTAGTGAGTCAATATGTGTGTGTGTTTTATCTTTGAATATGTAGCTGTGGCTGCAGAACAAGAGGTAATTGCTGGAAGCATGTGATTAATTTCTTCTTTTTAAAGGCAGCATGCTCACTAAACTGCTGGAAAAGGCTGCTTTCAGGATTAATTAAGGTGGGATGGATAAATTAGCAAATTAGAGAGTTAATGGCAGATTAAAAAGGGACTTGGATGATTTTAGCTATTTCATATTGATTTTGCAGTTTGGGGATGATAGGTGCTTCCACACTTCGCAGCACACAGCTGAACAATGTGAAAGCTGGAAGTGTTGACAGAAGTCAGATTTTAATAACACTTAACAGTGTAGTATGGAACAGACCCCTAGGCACTTTAATAGACTTGTTACTGATGGAATCCATGCTCCGGAAAGGTGACCTGGAAGCCCTCATTTAGGTTTTTTAAATGAGAAATAAGAAGCCAGAGTTCATTATTAAAAAAAGTTAGTCTTTTATTTAAATGATCAGACCTATATTTGATTAGCTTAGCTTACTTCCAGAGTCTTCCACTCTAACAGGATATTTCTTCGCTGTAAATTTAAAAGTCTGTAAAACATATAGTGTTCTCGAATTCATATGCCATAAAGTGTCAGAAGGGAAAACATTTAAATTGGAAATTATAGTTGCAAAACATTAACCATTATTATTCTGGAAGCCATAATTTTTGGCATATTTTTATGACATAATGGGCATCCAATGGGAGTACATTTTCACCAACTAGAGTGATCAGATGCCCCAATTTTATAGGGACAATCATGATATTTGGGGCTTTGTCTTATATGGGGTCCCCACCTCCTGTCCTGATTTTTCACACTTGCTATCTGATCACCAACATATTTGTAAATTATGGTTTGCTGAATTTAAACAGAGCTTATGAAAGTGATATCTTCTGTTTGTGTTGGTAGACCTAGGAAAAACACTGTGGTCCCTAAACTATTTTTTGTTCTCCTGAGAGGAAATATTCAGCACAGTCTGCAACAATGTAATGCTAACAGGTGTTGAGCATACAATTGCCCACATAAGTTGCTAAAAAAAAAAAAACCCTTTCAGCACTGTTTTTCATCTAATACAATACATTAGCCCAATGCAATGCTGTAAAATGTAATATGCTTAGGGGTAGGATTTTTCATACAAAAATTATAAAATGCTTTAAGGCTGATTAGTTTATGTATTGAAAAACATGCGGAGTACTTGTTAAAATACCATATATCTTAGTGGTATATAAAGAGAAGGTCAAGGTCAGTCGTCAGGAAGTAGAAATGGGTTGTGAGATGGATTTGAAGTGAATCAGTCAGGGGTGCTGGGAGGCTGTCCAGGATGCGTGGGAAAGGGATTTACTACTCCCTGTTAAAGATGCCATTATATGACCTGACTGCCTGTGATAACAGAAGAGTGGACTTTATGATTGTCACGGAGTGCCTGGGCAATGGTCTGGAACTTGCTCCCTATGAAGCCAGATAGGATTCCGGGGGAAGTGTCCCCTCTCCGTATACAGCCTGTTTCCAAGGCTAGGAGCTTCACGGGTACCCACTTCAACCCTCCTGGGTCTGACCTCGGAGCATTCAGCACCTTCTGCCCCTCCGCGCGTTTCCCCCAGCGAACCCGCCTGGGTTCCCCCAGCGAACCCGCCCGTGGATTCTGCACTCCACTCCAGTCAGACGTGACAGGTTCAGCCAGCCTCTTTGTTATTCAACACTTCCAGCCAACGCCTTTCAGATAGGGGGAGAGGCAGCCCCCAAGACAGCTTATGTTGTTTCTCTGCTTTGCAACAAGAAATACATAGGGGAAACTGAGGCACCCACACAGTATTCCTACTCCGTCATAGTTCTCCCCTCTTCTAGAACGAACTGAGCAATGGTCACTTTAGCCAGTGACCTGGGGAAGTTCAACCTCATCAATGGTTTCATGGGAGTCCCATTATTTCTCCCACTCCTGTGTAGGAGTCACACTAGGCCCTGGATTAGAGCCTTCTTCAGTTCACAGAGAGCCCTCTGGCACTGCTTGTTCCCAGACCACCTTCTCTGGGTCACTCTTCTTCCCTAGCTCCAAAATTGGGGCAGCTCGGTAGCTAACCTGGGTTACAACCCGCCAGTGGTACCCCACTATCTCGAGAGAGGCCTGGAGAATGGCCAATCTCTGATCCTCTCCCTCTCTCGGCCAGCTCTGGGTACACTAGCCTGTACCAATACTTTTGGGCACCAGCTGCTGCCTCCTGATTCTCCACAGTTCCACTTCCCCTCTGGGATCCCATTTCCGGTACAGGACTCCCTTTCCCCCCAGGAATCTGTCCCTGCACCCTCTCCCCAGAGGGTCTGCAGTGCTGTGGCCAGGACGTTCCCTTAGCTTCTCCAAGGAGGGATCCTTTCTCTGCTGAGACTGGTCAGCAGCATACTCCATGGGTGACAGATTCCTCACCCCTTGCCAAGCAATCACTTTCCTTGCCCAGCAGTCTCTCTGCCCTGCCTGTCCAAATGGAGTCATGCTGTGAGCTCTCTCTCCAGTGTGCAACGGGGAGAGGAACAGCTCTGTCCCACCCCACCCAGAGCTTTGCTAACAGGCAGGAAGGAATTCGGATCCCAACCGCTTTTCCCCCCTGCCAGCCAGGTTAGCTGCATTCTCACTGAGGATCTTCCTCTCAGCCGATTGGTTCCCCAGATTCAAATTCAAACCCTCGGCCATTACAGGTGCAGGGTCTGCATCCTTCACCACAAAGACACAGTTACCCCCCAACAGGATCTCACAGGTGATATCCTGGAGACCCCCAACAACCTGACAGCCTGACCCCTACTGTGTCTGCACAGGGGTTTGGGCTCTAGGCAGGGCGAATATCTTCCTCCCTGTGACCCTCACCCAGGTCACACAGCCCCCCCAGCATCTGGTGACATGGTACCACCCGGGGCCCAACAACACTTCTCTCTGTCCCAGGGTCCTGTCACCCCAGGACTGTCTCCCCATTCACCATCACCTTCCGTTCCCTCTGGGTGTCCACACGACTTGAACCCAGGGGACTTCACGCAGACATACCGGTCTGGGACAGGGGTGGGAGTCTGTCCACCACCCCACCCATCATGCTAATGGCGTTGATAGCCTTGGTACCCAGCAAGGGAGCTAGACACCGGGGCTTTTCTGCAGGGTTCCCCTGGTTCGAATTGCCAGCCTGCTCACCAGCAGTGAGGTGGGCATTCCCATCCCCCCCATCCCTTAACCAGGGATCCCAATTTAATATTGAGGCTCCCTGTGGAACTGGCATCCAGGGGTCTATCCCCACTCACCCCTCTGAAGTCCCTTGGGCCCTTTGGCTTCATGATTTCCAGTTCACACTGCTGCTTCTCCTGAAGCACTTTTCCAGGCTCTTGCAGCCTTTCACAGTCTAATTCCTCTCTTGGACTCTGCTCCACTTCCCTCTGTCTCCGGTCCTCAGATGGGGAACCCAATCGTGAAGACCCCCGTCTGGTCAGGGACAGGAGTCTTGGGGATGTGCAGTGACCACTCCAGATGCTCCCAGATTCTCCTGCAACCCCATCCTGGATCAGGAATCTGCATCTGTCTCCGAGGGGCCATCATCCTCCAGCTTTCGCTGCGCTGCACCATTAACTGTGCTTTGCAATGCACAACCCCCTGTATTTGCACAGGGTTATGAAGTCCTTCACCACTCCGCTGTTCCCAACTTGTTCTGGACTCGCAGGCCTGTGTGCTCTCAGTGCCCCACCGTTTCCAGGAGGAACCCCACTTGTGTGCCAGCCCTTCTCGAGGTCACTGCCTCTTTGCCAGGGTTGAGCTGCCAGCTCCTCCGCCCCTGGGACCACTCACTGCAAACCCCAGGGGAACCCTGATACTGCAGAAGTCCTTCTCCCTCCTAGGGCCAAGCCACATGCTTCTCCACCCCTGACTGCTCCCTGCAGTTCTCAGGGGGACCCTGGTTCCGCAACAGTCCTTCTCACTGGTCTCACACTCTCAGGGGTTAAGCTGCAGCTTTTCCACCCCCTGTAACCGGCCTTCTCTGGACCTTCAGCACGCCTGGTCCCTGGCGTGGTCTCCTTCTGTTTTACTGCTCCCCAGTCACTTACTGCTGGATGCGCCGTCCACGGGGTGCAGTACATCCCACTGCTGTGCCACCAGTTGTCATGGAGTGCCTGGGCGATGGTCTGGAACTTGCTCCCTATGAAGCCACATAGGATTCCGGGGGAAGTGTCCCCTCTCCGTACACAGCCTGTTTCCAAGGCTGGGAGCTTCATGGGTACCCACTTCAACCCTCCTGGGTCTGACCTCGGAGCATTCAGCACCTTCTGCCCCTCCGTACGCTTCTCCCAGCGAGCCCGCCCGGGCAGGGTCCTGAGGGAGCCCGTGGATTCTGCACCCCACTTTACAGTCAGATGTGACTCTCAGCCAGCCAGTAAAACAGAGGTTTATTTGATGACAGGAACATAATCTAGGTACAGTGAACGCGACCCCTCCGCTGGGTCCATTTTGGGGCCCCAAGAGCCAGGCAAAACTTGCCTGCAGCTCCTTGCCAGCCCCCAGCTAGAACCAGACTCCAAACTGAAACTCACTCTCTCCAGCCCCTCCTCCCCCCTGGCTCAGCCAGGTCAGGTCACCTGACCTCCCTCTAACAGGTTCAGCCGGCCTCTTTGTTATTCAACACTTCCAGCTGACGCCTTTCAGATAGGGGGAGGGGCTGCCCGCAAGACAGCTTATGTTGTTTCTCTGCTTTGCAACAAGAAATACATAGGGGAAACTGAGGCACACACAGTATTCCTACTCCGTCACAATGATCCAAGAGTTCCCTTCCAGTCTTGGGTCTTATATCCTATATAAAAGTCTAATATTAATTGGGCATAGGAAATGAGGTGAAGAATAAGGAGAAATGAGTTTCAGATAATTGGCATGGAAGTGAGATGGCCAATCCAGGAAGTAGCTTGAAGACCTGAGAGGAGATTTTGTAATGGATTTCATCATGGTCAGGTACCCAATGAAAATTTCAAAAGCTGAGGATGACATACTTGTTTCTGCTAGGGCAGAGGTAGTCAATTATTTTTGTCAACGTCCAAATTTCCTGATCAAGGTATAGTCAAGGTCCAGACTTGCAAGTGTCCCTGTTCAACAAATATGCAATGCTATGTAATATGCCCAGGGGCTATTTCTTATATTTTTAGTGCATTAAATGAAAAATACAATTACACCATTTATAATCTAAAAATAACCTCCAAGGAAGATGTAATAAATGACGTCTGAGACTTTTAGAAAGTACATAGATCAAATATCAAGTAAATGCAAATATTAACATTAAAACACTTTCAGACAAGTGTTTTGTAAATTTTGAAATTGTTTTGTCTTTACAAGGCGTATTAACTTTGGTTTTTTCAAATAACATTATTGTAAGCATATCATCATTTGATTACACACCACCCAGCTCCCATCCCCATATCCCCCGATTGTCCCCCATTCAGCTTAGGGCTACCATATTTCCAACTTCCCCAAAAGAGGATACTGCTGGGGGAGGGCAAACTGGAGGGAAGGTTCAGTTGGGGCATGCTGGAGGGGTATTTGGTAGTGTGGGAGGGATGTGTGCGTACTGGGAGGGGATATTTGGGGGGTGCTGGAGGAAATACCTACAGCCTCACTGTCAAGCTGGGGGGCGGTATCGCTCCGTCTCATGTTGGTAGGGTGGCTGGTGCAGGTCCAGGAGGCAGCGTCAGGTCATCAATCAGCACCTCCTGCAGGCCTCTCCCCTCCTCAGGGCCGGGAGCTGTGGCCTGGCTCTGTCACTCCTCCCAGCCAGGCTGTGAGGCCCTATGGCGGGACAGGCAGCTGGCTGAGATGTGCTTGGCAGCTCTGCTTACTTGGTGGGCCGGATGGCCCAGCTCCCCCCGCTCTCCCTATCACTCACCAGCTCTCCGCATTCCCCACCAGGAGAGGCTCTCGCTGCCCCACTCACTGAACCCAGATGCCAGCGCCTGCTGGTTCGCATATATATGGCCCACTTGCCCCATCCCTGCACTGCTGCTACCTTGCAGAGGACACAACTGGTGAGGCGGCAGCTCCACAAGCAGCCACCCTGGGGACGCACTGGGCCCTGCCACTCAGTCCACTCACCTCCCCCTGCTGGGGAGTGGGCATGGCTCTGGATGGCTCCTGCCCTGGCTCGGCTTCTACCATTTGACCTTTGTGGTCCACTCAGAAGTGTCTGGCAGTCCATATTTGGCCTGCAGTCCGCCTATTGGCTACCCCTGTGCTAGGGTATGAGAAGAGTGATTTTATTTCCCCCTTTTGTTGTGATGTACTAACCCTGCAATGGGATCTGCATGCACTGGGTCCCAACTTTGGGATTTTGTTTGAATGAGTGACTGATATTTGTGCTTTTCTGTAAATCCTTCAGGAAGTGTTCCACAATACTGCCCTCTAGTGTTTGACTCACACAGTTATGGGACCCCACCATTGCTACAAGATTTGGAGAAGTGTAATAAAAATAGGGTAGTTTAGCCATGGGCTGGACAGCCTGGGGCTAAGCTAGCCCTGATTACAGGGCTGAGAGGAAACAGGTGATTCCTTTCCAATAAAGGCAGCAGAAAGCTGCAGGGTATGTGTGTAGGGTGGCTGCTGATGCATCCCCAGAATACAAGACAGTATCCACTTGGTTGTCCCTACCCCATCCACCTGCTGGTGTGAACTTGCACACATGGTCCATTTGGGGTCATGCTGCATGGAAGGAAGCTATTTTGAAAAGCATGCTGCCCCTTCCCCACCTCTGCGAACTCACATGGTACTTGCAAGGTTTTGCTGGAGGGGACAGAATGGCATATTTTGCAGAATGGTTTTGCATTCTCCCTGCATGATACCTGACAAAACTGTCTGGTTTTATATCTGTACAAGAGAGGGGACATGTCATACAAAACCAGGACTGTCTAGCCTACAACAGGCCAAATGGCCTGCCTAAATGTGTGGTGGAGAGAAATAGCTGGGACTCCCAGAGGCATAGGGTAAACTAGGAAGCCCAGAAAAGAGTAAACTGTGTGGAGCTGGAATGACCACAGACTTTGTGTTTGTTTTGGGACTTTTGAGTTCTGTTTTTAACAAATTGTTTTGATAGCCAGATGGAGAGTGAATTAAAAGATTGTGTGTTGAGAAGATGACTGGAAACGGAGTGGGTTCTTAAAGAGGCTCTGGTGCAGGGGGAGGGGGGAGAGAGAGGCACGTGGTGGTCATGGTGGACAAGAAGCCTGTGTTCCTGGATTTGAAGGACCAGGATTCTACTCCTATGTGTGATGTATATAGTAATGGTGTTTGTTGTCTGTACACCTGACTGTTCTTACATTATGGACAATGTAACTATAATGATACCTTACTGCAGTATATAATTCAGCCGCTAGCTGTCTGTGTGTGCTGCTAAAGGGAGCTAGGCAGAGTAATAAAGTCAGACTGAGCAGACTTGGGGTGTGTGGAAGCTTTTTGGTCTGTGTGTATAATTGTAAAGGTGTTATGTAATAAAAGCTTCCTTGTGTCAGGGTGCTAAACAGAAAACGGCTTAGCCAACCCTCTATCACTCCAGCTCCAATTACAGGCGGTGAATTGGAGCTGGGTAAATCGGAGCTGGGTAAATCACCTGGCCCTGGCTGGGAAAGCTGGAACAGCTGCTGCCTCTTCAGGCTGGGGCTGGATAAAAGCTCCAGGGAAAGAAGCCAGGACAAGGAGGAGCTGAAAAGAGGGGAAGCAGAGAGAAATAGCTTGACTCCTCTCTGTTGCTAGTGGACTATAAGAAGGGGAGTAAGGGCTTGGCTACACTGAGATTTTATAGTGCTTGTTGCAGGGGGCTTATCTCGTTGCCAGGAGAAACGAGGCCTCACACAGGTGGCTAGTTGGAAAGTGTTGAGTTTATTGGAGGGGGCGGCATTTCGTGCTGGGGGGGCTTATCTGCCAGCACGGACGCAATACAAGATGACTGACACACTCGGGCAATGTCCAGAGAAGCCGAAAGAGGAAGACCAACCCAAAGAGGTGTGTCAGCACAGATATACCCATGCTCATTTGCATCTCATACATACTCATCTCATTAATAGCAAGCAACAAACTGATTGGTCAGCACTTGTTGGTTACGCAGTCCTGCCTTAGTTTCCCCATTTGGTTTCCCACGCATTCATTCTCACACAGACTGGGTAAACACTCACACAGCTGGGAACAGTCTGGGAACTGTTCCCAAACACACAGATAGCAGCCAGGTCAATCTCATAGCATCACTATGCACTCTCCTGGAGTTTACTTAGAAGCGTAACTGCACTTCCTAGTGATTGCCCGTCACAATGTCTTCCGGTCCTAACAGTGCTCTTAACTTTCTGGCTCAGGGGGGTGAAAAAAATCACCCCCTTGAGCACAGAAAATCTGAGCGCTTTAAAGCGCTAGTGTGAACAGTTCGGGATCTACGTGCTTGGAGCTAATCCCCTTGTGGAGGTGGATCACCAGGAGCGCTGGGAGAGCTCTCTCCCAGTGCTCGGGTGCGACCACACTCAAACTTCAAAGTGCTGCCGTGGGAATGCTCCCGCAGCAGCGCTTTAAAATTTCAAGTATAACCAAGCCCTATGTGTATAGTGGAAAGGTGGTGGGAACACAACCTGTAAATAAAAGCACTAGGTGAGCACTACACCAAAGTCTGTGTGTGACTTTCTCAGCCCAGCGGGGACAGGAGAGCCCTGCAGAAACCCTGTTACGTTCCTGTTTAAGAAAAACTGTGATTCCATGTAACATTACAGTAACAAAAGGCAATTTGAAGATTAGTGGATAAGAACGTTTAAAAAACATTCATTCTGGTTTGTGATATAAGAAATCCTAATTATGGCAGAAAATATTGAAATTGTATTGAAATATCTGACAACTGTTGTCAAAATTCATCTCTCCTTAAAAACATGATCATCTTAGTCACGAGTAATGCAAAATGGATTTGCCCCTAGATAAAGTTTGAATCAGACTCTACTGTTCACTTGAAAGGATTCTGAGGAAACATTTTATTGAAATTAACCTTATCCAGATCTCAGAGGAAAAACAGAATGGTGGTTTTGTTTGTAACATCAGATTTGCAAATACTTTCTGAGATTTTTGCCTGGTGGCTATAGTTACTACTTGTCCCTTTAGAATCTATAGGAAAGCTTTTCATTGTACCATGGTGATACAAAATACTATGCACACTCAACAAATACACATTTCTAATATTTTGACCATCTTCTACCACCTGTTGGGATCTAAATTGTGCAAATTTAACTGTTTCTGTGGTTACAGAAAGCCACATTTAGTTGGGGGACATATGCAATATACTTATTTGTTACAATATCCTCTAAACAATGACATAGGAAAACAATTTTAAAACAAGGCAAGGGGTTGTGCACCAGAATCATTTATTTCAACAATAGTTTAATTGCATTAAAATGAAAGAGCTTGCATCGGGGGTGGGGAGAATCCGTGTCTTTGCTGGGCTCCATTAATCATTTCCTTCATGGAAAAGTGACTTCAAGATAATTGAATAACTTCTCTCTTTACACCACTTGTGAATTCACAGCAGGATGTCAGTGCACAATCAGAAACATGTGTGTGTGTTTTTTTTTAAAAAAAACAGTGTAACATTTCCCAACCAAACAACCCTCAAAGTAAAACAAACAAAACAAACCCCTCATGCAATTTATTTAAAAGAAAAACTACTTTTTTTGAAAAAAAGAGTAGTTCTAATAAACAGGTGGTGTTTTTTTTTTTAAAAAAATGTAATTTTAAACACATATACAATCACTTTCTTGCTTTTGGTGTATCATTCTGAATATGATTAATGTCTTCTTGATTTATCTTTAGATTTTTAAATTCTTGGTTTGCCATTGATTGTTTGTTTTTTAAACCTGACATCTCTTTGCCATTTAAAACCAAAACAGAGAGGGACAACTGATTCTGCTTGCCAAACAACCTGGTGATATTCCCATTTCAATCGTGTGTTTAACTAGTCAGAAAGCAAATAGTCAGCTTTTGGCATAAGAATGACACAGCACATTCTTTGTTTAATGTCAACAGTTTCACCTATTTTCAAAATAACAAAACAAAGCAAAAGAAAAAACCCCCACCAAACTAAAAAGAACATAAAACAGATATGTGGGAAGGAATGTTGTTTTCCCAGACCACCCTGCTCCAACTGAATTACCCTTCAGCAACCATTCAGGCTGGTTGAAGGGGCAATTTTTATTAGATGTTATCTTTCGTAACAGTTTGTTGTTCAGTCATTGGCAACAATGAAACATTCTCAGTTTTTTCCAGTATCCTTTAGCTGGTTAGTATGTCTTTTGATTTTGTTATATTAATTTCTTCAAACTATTCTCTTTCTCCCCTTTTGTTGTAAATCAGAATTTAGAAGTCTTGTGCTGTGTAGGCTTTGTAATACTTGACCTGAAGAGTACTTGGGAATTCACCCAAGACTAATATTTTATGAACCCAAGGCTGAAATATTTATGCCACGAACTTGTCCCTAAAGTGAATAAACTCCAGTCCAGGATGCTGCAGGAATAAAAGGAAAAATGAATGCTGCTCTCATCCGTTAAGGATAATTGATTCTTCCCTGGACATACATAGATTAAAACAGCCATACTCCTGTCTATATATCAGAACTGGGCCATACTGGGTCAGACCAATGATCCACGTAGCCCAGTATCCTGTTTTCTGACAGTGGCCAGTGCCAAATGCCAGAGGCAGATCCATCTCTTTCATCCAGGACCAGATTCTGATAGTTGGCCGTTCTGGCAGTTTAAGGACACCCAGAGCGTGGGGTTGCATTGCAGATCATCATCATCACTAATAGCCTCACCTAAAAATATGACTAAGATGTGGACATCTCCCCCATACCTTCTGCAATGAAGACTGATGCACAGATTTAATTTAATTTTGCCACAATGCCCTTATCTTCCTTGAAAGCTCCTTTAGAACTTTGATCATCCAGGGTCCCTACTGACTGCTTGGCAGGCTTCTTGTTTGTAATGTACTGCAAAGATTTATTGTTAGATTTTATCTTTTCTAGTTGTTCTTCAAATTATTGTTTGACCTGGCTAATTATATTTTTATACTTGACTTGCTGGAATTTATACTCCTTTCTATTTTTCTCATTAGGATTTGACTTCCATTTTTCAAATGATGCCTTTTTGCCCCTAACAGCCTCTTTTACTCTTCTGTTTAATCATGGTGGCATTTCTTTTGGTCCTTTTACTCTTTGGGGGGTGGGGAGGTGGCATACTTTTAGTTTAAGCTTCTATTATGACTTTTTATAATCGTTTCCATGCAGTGTGCAGGGATTTCACCCTTGTGACTTTCTTTTTAATTTCCATGTAACTAGCTTCCTCATTGTTGTGGAGTTCCACTTTTTGAAGTCAAATGCTGCTGTGGTGGGTTTCTTTGGCATTTTTCTCCCTACAAGAATCTTAAATTACAGGTCACTATTACTGAGCAGTTTTGTTGTATTCACATCTTGGAGCGGATCCCGTGCTTTGCTTGGTACTAAAGCAAGAGCTGTCTTTCCCCTTGTCGGTTCCAGGAAAAGCTGCTCCAAGAAGCAGTCATTTATGGCATATAGAAATTTAAACTTTGGATCCCTTCATGATGTGACATCTATCTAGTCAATATGAAGATAGTTGAACTCTCCCATAATTAGTATATTTTCTGCCTTTGTGGCCTTTCTAATCTCCTGAGCATTTCACAGTCCCATCATCATCCTAGTCAGGTGGTCAATAATATATTCCTGCTGCTACATTCTTATTATTCGAACATGGAATTTTTAACCATAGAGATTCTGTGGTACAGTTTAATTCATTTAAGATTTTTCCTTTATTTGATTCTAAGCTTTCTATCACATATTGTGCCAATCATCCACCAGTGTGACCTACTTTCTTATTCCTATATATTTTGGTCTCTGGTATTACCCTATCCCATTGATTATCTTCATTCCACCAAGTTTCCACAATGCTTATTATATCAATATCCTAATTTAATGCCAGACATTCTAGTTCACCCATCTTAGTATACTTAGTATACTTCTAGTGTTTGTATATAAACACTTGTATATTTTCTCAGTTTCTGTTGTTTGCCTTTATGTATTATGTCTCAGTGGGACTCTTTTACATTTGAGTGTTCCTCACTAGCTCCTACATGTTCTTTATCAGCTTCTTACCTATCCTCTTTACCAGGAGATAGAATTCCACCTTTAACAAATTCATCCCTATGGGATGTCTCTGCCCAAGCCCTGTGCTCCTCCACACCTGTTGGCTTTACCCTAGCCCTTAGTTTAAATCCTATGCCTTTTTAATTTTACATGACAGCAATCTGGTTCTGTTTTGATTTAGGTGGAGGCCATCCTATCAGAATAGGCTCCCCCGTTCCCAAAAGGTTCCTCAGTTCCTAATAAACCTAAATGCCTTCTCCCCACACCATCATTTCATCCACACATTGAAACCCTGCAGTTCTGTCTGCCTTTCTGTCCCTGTGTGTGGAACTGGAAACATTTTAGAGAATACTACCATGGAGAGCCTAGCCTTTAAGCTCTTACCCAGCAGCCTAAATTTGGCATCCAGGACCTCTATAATACCTTTTCCTATGTCATTGGTGCCTACATGTACCAAGACTACTGGTTTCTTCTGAGCACTACACGTCTGTCTAGATGCCTTGTGAGATTTCCAAGCTTTGCATCTGATAGGCAATTTATCATGCAGTTCTTCCAGTCATCACAATCCCAACTATGCACATTTCTAATAATCAAATCCCCCATTATTATTACCTGGCTCTTCCTGTTCCCCAGAAGAGGCATCTCAGTGTGAGAAGATGCCACAACATCCGTTGGAAGGAGAGTCCCAACTCTGGGATTGTTTCCCTCTGTTCCAGCTTGATATTCTCCTTACCTGAGACGTTCATTCTCCTTAACAGCACAAAGGCTGTCAGACTGGGCTGGGACCACTCCATTGTTTCCCTGGAAGTTTCACCTATGTCCCTTTGTGTCTCTGAGGGCCATGAGCTGCTTGCACTATATTCACGCATATGCTGCCTCCCCACAAGGCTGGTAATCATACTTGCTGATTCAGTGTAATACATTGGATAGCCCCTATTCTGCTGCTGGACTTCTGCATGCATTATTTTTACTCTTGCAGGTTTGCTGGGAGAGTGGTTGGGTGAGTTATTGACCTAAGTTTAGAATATATTTAATAGATGTATCTGCCTCTCACACTCCCTCTGTAAACTCCCCTATTTGCTGCTCCTCAAAAGACACCATACTATAATCTTCAAGCAAGCAAGCACATATCAAAACATTAACAGGTGAACTCATCCCAAGGATCATGTATTATTGTCTCCTCCTTCACTAGGAGAACTCCTTCACAAAACTCCCATTTGCTGCTCTTGTTCACTAGTTCGGGGTATGGACCATCTTAATCTAGTTCATGAAGCAGTCAAAATTTATAGTATAACTAAGATGAAAGATGGGTTAGCTAATGAGATCTGCACTGGAATAAAACAGATAAAGGATCCTGTGAGTCTTAAGTCTATTCATTCAATATGTAATAAAGAGGAGAATAAGCTAAAATAGATGTTTAGGATCTATCAGATGTGTAGCACACTGTTCTTGGACATATGTACATGTGGTTCAATCCAGCAGCCCCTGTGTGGTAGCCAGAAGGTTTGAGCTCATATGTCTTGTCAAATAAGCTAAGCTATTGTAATGTTTCATTTGACATTACAATAAACTGTTGTTCAGGACCAGATACTTTTTGATAGGTATGACCCGCACAATGAAATACATGCAGTCACTAGAGGAAATAGTACCACAATTTTTTGACTAATTTTGAATAGTACCAAATTTTTGACTAATGCCACTATAAAATACATAAACTGCACTTAAAAATTGGGGAAACAATAAGATAACCATCTAATTTGATAAAGTCCCTGAAACTAAAATGTGATCTTTCCACAGGGGCATTGTTCCTGTATAGAACAATTCCAGTTTAAGAAATATGATTTTTAAACTTCACTTCATCCTCTACTAGCAGGAGTTAGAAAGTTTTATTCATGGAACATAATGTTTACAGGGCAGTCCTAGTTATCAGTGCCAAAATCCAAAAATACAATGACCAACAAACAGAATAAAACAGTTTATTCTTGGGATCAAAAACCTCAATATCTTACATTCAGACTCCGGTCTCCTAACTCAGACTGTGTCTTTCAAAATAAACATCAATATTTAGAAGACTATAAACCAGGTGTAGAATCTGAAATAATTGGAAGGTGAAACTAAACTGGACAACTGCTATTTCAGACTAGAAAATGGAGATGGTAAATAACGGGCCTCTAGTCCTTGGTTGTTTGGTAAAATGGTATAGATAGGGCATAACTGATTATTTTATCTTTGCTATGTGAGATAGCACTTTGTTGTCACCATCTGGTTTGCATTAGGGATGGCTAATGATATTGCACAGTGAGGTCCAACAGCAGACATTTGCTCTGATACCATCAAAGCTAAGTACTCTAACATATTATCAGCTAGAGATTTCTGGATTAATACTCCACTGGCTGTGTACATTTGCAAGCATAATTAAGGCTGGGATATCATCCCTACAGGAAACAGATTTTCAGTGATTTAGGATACCTTGAACTGTTTCAGTTCTAAAGGAGGGGATAGAGAATGAATTATCTTTAATTTGTTTCCAGTCAGAGGCTTTTCAACATCATGCTGCAGTATTTCCTCAATTGATGAAGAATTTGCAAGGATGGTCCTCAGTTGGTAAATGTTTTTTGAGGACATAGTATGTTGGGACATATTATGTAATAAGAGTGTGATACACAAAACTACAAGGAGTCTGGTGGCAGCTTAAAGACTAACAGATCTATTTGGGCATAAGCTTTCGTGGTTTTTTTTTACCCACGAAAGCTTATGTCTAAATAACTCTGTTAGTCTTTAAGGTGCCACCGGACTCCTTATTTTTATGGATACAGACTAACACAGCTAGCCCCTGATACTATACACAAGACTGATACTAAGAAACCACTTGCGTATATCTTATTGTCATATTATATGGGTCAGAATTATATATATACAACTCTATCACACAACAAGTATCCACTGAATCCAGCAGCTGTTGTTAAATTCCCCCCATCCCTCCTTAATCTTATAATTTTGAAAGTTAAATGCAAATAAAACTGAAACAATAACTGAAATCTCATATAGCTAATTAATAAAACAACTAAATGTGGTACAAAATCTGAACTCTCTGGCAGATGAGATGATTTTTTGCCTCTTATTGGCCATTTGTCAATAACTGTCTCTGAATCTCAGTAATGGACAGATCTATTGGGCATTTCTTGTGGTGGCATGTGTTAGTTCTGACAGCTCAGGAGCTGTCAGTAGCATTCTGGATGTCCTCAGCAAAGAGGACACAGATAGAGGGTCCTTCTTGGTTTTGTTTAGGTGTCTACAGTTCCTTCTATAGAACTTTTTTTTTTTTTTTTAACTGACATTCAGGTATTATTATGATGTGATACAGCATTGGTGTGTAGATGATATAACTCTTACCTTGGCAGATTGCCTGATGCTCATATTGGAAATCTGTGGGTACATCCACTCCACAGAATTAACTTCCGTGATTCAATCTTGAGTTAATTCTCTTGTGTTAGGCAGTCACATTGCAAAATTGCAGTTGAGTACCACAGGAGTGGCTGGAGTGTTCTGTGTCCATACTGGCACTCGACTCAATCATTGTGCCCCTCAGACATCTGGGGTCACAGCCCATGATTGATAGCATCACAGCTTGCTTTGTTGTTCTATGTATACGTTCACAGAATATTGTGGAAGAATCAGTCTGTCCCTTGTGGGGATTATGGGTGGAAATGGTATATACTAGCTTGTATCCACTGTTCACTTGATATTTGCCCTCTACTCCTGGTCATACACATACCGGCCAGCCTGTGTTATTACATCATGACACACAAGTGATTTTTTTTTTTTTTTTTGGTGAACAGCAGCTGAATTAATGAGAATGCTAAAGATATACTTCTTGTGAACTTGCTAATGAAGACAAGCTCTACCATTCTCCAATACTAGCAAGAGGGAATTGTATGGTATTCTTCTCACAATATTTCTTCTGTCCAGTTTCCTGGTATATAGGTGGCTTGTAACTATTTTCAGGTTTGTTTTTAGTTCAAGGCACATTTTAGATTTTACTATGATGACGTCCTTCCTCGCCAGCATTGAACGAGGGGTCTCCCGAGCTAAAAACATGAATGGCTATAGCTTGAACCAACAAAGCAAATTGGGTCACATTAGCACTAAAGTTGTTTTCCATCTTCTCATAGTCTCTGAACTGGTTATGCTAATAAAATATAGTGAAGTGTTTTACAATATTCTAATAGTACAAAATATGGATCCCTTGAATTGACCACAGCTCAATTTTTAAAGAAAAAACAAGTTATATAGTTATATTACAAGTTCAACTGATAAACACAAACTGACTCAACCTCACAAGAGCTAGTGTCAACGCTGTCAATCTATAAATTGAGAAGTGAAATAACAGAACCTGACATGCTCTATTCTAGTCAGGCATGAATGCCGTTATTAAATACTAGCATAAGTGCCCGGCGCTGGTCGGGTCAGTCGGAGGTGGGGAGGTGGCAGACAGCTGACACCCCCTGACCAACCCCAACACCCACCCCTCACCCCTCACCCACCCCGACACCTTCCCACCCCCCCAAGCAAACCCAACACCCCCACCTCACCCCCCGACCAAACCCGACACCCCCACCTCACTTAACGTCCCACCAAACCCAACTCAGATCCGTCGCAGGCGGGGAGGGGGCCCAGAGCCGAGGGATTCCGGGGACCTTCGCAGGTGGGGGGCGGCACAGAGCTGATGGATTCTGGGGTTCCGTTTGGAGGGGGGAGGGGCAGAGAACTGAGGGATCTCCGGGGTTCCGTTGGGAGGGGGGAGGGGCAGTGAGCTGAGTCATCTCCGGAGTTCCGTTGGAGGAGGGAGGGGCAGTGAGCTGAGTGATCTCCGGGGTTCCGTTGGAGGAGGGAGGGGCAGTGAGCTGAGTGATCTCCGGGGTTCCGTTGGGAGGGGGGAGGGGCAGTGAGCTGAGTGATCTCTGGGGTTCCGTTGGAGGAGGGAGGGGCAGTGAGCTGAGTGCTCTCCGGGGTTCCGTTGGAGGAGGGAGGGGCAGTGAGCTGAGTGATCTCCGGGGTTCCGTTGGAGGAGGGAGGGGCAGTGAGCTGAGTGATCTCCGGGGTTCCGTTGGAGGAGGGAGGGGCAGTGAGCTGAGTGATCTCCGGGGTTCCGTTGGAGGAGGGAGGGGCAGAGAACTGAGGGATCTCCGGGGTTCCATTGGGAGGGGGGAGGGGCAGTGAGCTGAGGGATCTCTGGGGTTCCGTTGGGAGGGGGGAGGGGCAGTGAGCTGAGTGATCTCCGGGGTTCCATTGGAGGAGGGAGGGGCAGTGAGCTGAGTGATCTCCGGGGTCCGTTGGAGGAGGAAGGGGCAGTGAGCTGAGTGATCTCTGGGGTTCCGTTGGAGGAGGGAGGGGCAGAGAACTGAGGGATCTACGGGGTTCCGTTGGGAGGGGGGAGGGGCAGAGAACTGAGGGATCTCCGGGGTTCCGTTGGAGGAGGGAGGGGTGAGCTGAGCGAGTGAGGTGTCTGTTGGAAGGGGGTTTTATGACATCATCACCACCTAACCGCCCAGCCGATGTGATTGGCCCTGAAAGACTTTCACCCCTGGGGGGCGTCAGAGGTGAGATCCGAAAATTTTTCGACCCTTACCAGCATCTAGACCCCAAGATCCCTCACTGTACCAAATTTCAAGTCTCTGGCTCAAACGGTGCGGGAGGACTTCGCAGTCATACGTACATACATACATACATACATACATACACCACTTGACTTTTATATATATAGACTAGCATAAGTGCCCGGCGCTGCTCGGGTCAGTCGGAGGTGGGGAGGTGGCAGACAGCTGACACCCCCTGACCAACCCCAACACCCACCCCTCACCCCTCACCCACCCCGACACCTTCCCACCCCCCCAAGCAAACCCAACACCTCCACCTCACCCCCCGATCAAACCCGACACCCCCACCTCACTTACCGTCCCACCAAACCCAACTCAGATCCGTGGCAGGCGGGGAGGGGGCCCAGAGCCGAGGGATTCCGGGGACCTTCGCAGGTGGGGGGCGGCACAGAGCTGATGGATTCTGGGGTTCCGTTTGGAGGGGGAGGGGCAGAGAACTGAGGGATCTCCGGGGTTCCGTTGGGAGGGGGGAGGGGCAGTGAGCTGAGTGATCTCCGGGGTTCCGTTGGAGGAGGGAGGGGCAGTGAGCTGAGTGATCTCCGGGGTTCCGTTGGGAGGGGCAGTGAGCTGAGTGATCTCCGGGGTTCTGTTGGGAGGGGGGAGGGGCAGTGAGCTGAGTGATCTCCGGGGTTCCGTTGGTAGGGGGGAGGGGCAGTGAGCTGAGTGATCTCCGGGGTTCCGTTGGAGGAGGGAGGGGCAGTGAGCTGAGTGATCTCCGGGGTTCCATTGGGAGGGGGGACGGGCAGTGAGCTGAGTGATCTCCGGGGTTCCGTTGGGAGGGGGGAAGGGCAGTGAGCTGAGTGATCTCTGGGGTTCCGTTGGAGGAGGGAGGGACAGTGAGCTGAGTGATCTCTGGGGTTCCATTGGGAGGGGGGAGGGGCAGTGAGCTGAGTGATCTCTGGGGTTCCGTTGGAGGAGGGAGGGGCAGTGAGCTGAGTGATCTCTGGGGTTCCATTGGGAGGGGGGAGGGGCAGTGAGCTGAGTGATCTCTGGGGTTCCGTTGGAGGAGGGAGGGGCAGTGAGCTGAGTGATCTCCGGGGTTCCGTTGGAGGAGGGAGGGGCAGTGAGCTGAGTGATCTCCGGGGTTCCGTTGGAGGAGGGAGGGGCAGTGAGCTGAGTGATCTCCGGGGTTCCGTTGGGAGGGGGGAGGGGCAGTGAGCTGAGTGATCTCCGGGGTTCCGTTGGAGGAGGGAGGGGTGAGCTGAGCGAGTGAGGTGTCTGTTGGAGGGGGGTATTATGACATCATCACCACCTAACCGCCCAGCCGATGTGATTGGCCCTGAAAGACTTTCACCCCTGGGGGGCGTCAGAGGTGAGATCCGAAAATTTTTCAACCCTTACCAGCATCTAGACCCCAAGACCCCTCACTGTACCAAATTTCAAGTCTCTGGCTCAAACGGTGCGGGAGGACTTCGCAGTCATATGTACATACATACATACATACATACATACATACATACACCACTTGACTTTTATATATATAGATAGGGCATCCAAATATGAAATTTGCAATTAATATAGGAAACAGACTGCAAATAGAAAACCAAACCCACATTAGATTCCTGATTTTCTTTAGTCAAGGTTGGCAACAACCTATCAAAATTAAATGGGAAATATCCACTTCTTAGTAGTGGACTTCTCTTTTTTTTTTTTAAATTTACTTTTGCAACAGATCACGTAACAGTGTAATATATTGCAAATCAGTTTGCTAACCATGGAATATTGGATTAATTAATAACAGAAAATAGACCATAATTTATGAGTGGCTCATTTTTGGCCATTCTCTCCATATGATGTTCTTGCTTTTTATGTATAGTCAAATGGATTTGCAGAGTTTTGTATTTTCTGTATTGAGCTGGATTTGTGATAACTTTTGGCTTCCATCCAAAATCAAAAATATTTTTCTATTTTGAAGTGTACTCATTGTCACACTTCCAGGGTAACTCCACCTGTCTCTTCCCCCTCCATGATTCACTCCAGAAGTTCCCAGTCAGGTCTCAGATCTCCAGCTATCACCTGTCTGTTCAGGGATCCTTCCTTACTCCCTTCTGACTGATGGATTTAAGGCTGAACAGCTCTCTGCCTTACATCGCAATATCCCCAGCAAGCCAGTTTGCCTAAAGGCCAGTGCTTTGCATTCTCTCAGAAGGTTATGAATTGTGTATTGCCATCAGTTACAAGTTACCACATAGTCCATTCCAAGAAAGCACATTTATTCTTAAGGTAAAAGCATTACAGAGAAAATATAGTAAAAACAATAAAAAGATGGAAACAAACACTGAACATACCTGATGTCACCCACTAGTCTTATGGGGCCCTAGTAGGCCAAAGTTTTTTCAACCCTTTTGTAAGGGTTGGAGTCTTCCTTGGACAGAAGGTCCTATCTGTTTTCTGGATCAGAAAAAAAGGCCCTGGGTCATAGAGGAGCACAGTGGCAACAGAATACAGCATGCTAAGCATTCTGTGCAGGGCTCACTGTATTTCACACTTCTACACCCATGGAATTTACCACAGAAGTTATTACTTGCTGCACTATTTTCTTTCAGAATCTAAGCTTTCATTTTAAAAAAAAAAGGTCTTGCCCCTATGAATAGGAAAGGGGGAAATCGTCAATTGAACTGATTATAAACTGATGCAGTGATGTCTGCCTGAGTCTGCCTGAGTCTGATGTCCTCTACAACCACTGCATTAATTAACCAATCCTTTGATTCTATTCTACACTCTTTTCAGTTTATCTTCCACACACTATTCTCCACTGAAAAAAATAGTTCTCACTGAGGTCATCCTCTGTTACCTACTGGCAGCTTTTGACCCCATTGATTATATTTTCTTGAAAGCCACCCTGTCATCCCTGGGCTTTTGTGACTATTTTCTTGAAGTTCTCAGCCAGCCTTTCATATCAATTTTTCAACATCTTGTTGGATGGGTCTTCCTCCCCTCTCCTTCATTGGTGGAGGTCCAGGACTCAATCCTTTGCCTCCTTCTCTTCATCCTTTATTAAATTCTTACAAGGGTGAGTTTCTAGTTCTTCAAGTACGTACACTAAGGTTTGCTAACGTTTGGGAACAGAAATTGGAAATCTAAAAGGCGAAGGGAGAGTTTTTGAAAAAAAATCTCAACCTTGGTTTGCACACACATTTTATATTTTGGCTGCAAGTTGTTTGTTTGCAGGATATAGAACATAATTGGTTGCTAAAAATAAGCTAATATAGGGTGGTGTTTCTCCTCACAGCAGGCTATTTTTGGTATCTTTATATTTTTTATTTTTGTTCTATGTGCTGTCTGCATTTCTTCATTATAATAGTTCCATTTCAGCAGCTTTTTGCTACAGTGCTAGGACTGTATCACATAGAGTTGTTATTCTTTTACCAGTTGGCATCAATCTGAGCTGCACACTGTCAGTCCTGGAATTGTGAACTGTATTACTTACTTCTAAATTACTATCTGCAGGGAACAGATTGGAGGTGATATTAATTTTATTTTAAATATATTAGAATATTAAATACAATGCTGCCATATGAGCTGAGTTGTATGTAGCTAACGTAAAAAGCTGCTTGATACACACATGCTTAATTCACTTGAGAAAAATTCTTGAAAGATAAGGCTTCTATACTGTACATTTGGGAGTTACATGTGTACTCCTTGTTTTGCTCACAGAAGTAATCCTTCTGTTGACTTGGCTTTGATTCACAATCCTTGCCTTTTGCTGTTTGGACCCATCTTGCAGGAAGAGCATTCAGCTTGTGGGACAATGTGTTTCAGGTTTCTCAATAGGTATGGTTCAAGTTGGTCAACAATGACAGTCTCTTGACCAAATAAGAAATATTACTAGATAGAGAGAAAGTGGCCATGATCTGGGACGTGAGAAGGTCAAGGAAAAAAAAGAGAATTCTACCAGTTTACTATCTGACTTGCCTGCATGTTGAGTTGTGGCTAAGTGTACCGGCTCATGACACCATGAGTCAGCCCTTACATGGATCCATCAAAGTGAGTGACAGTACTAGAAAAAGATGAAATAGTAACTTTTCAGCATTCTCTCTGTGAAACAGTGTTTGAATTTTTAATCCATGGTAATATTTTTAAGGTGTTAAGATATGCTAACCTGCCCCCACAAAGCTACTGTAGATAACATTTTCAAGTCATTGCATGTCTTAATCTGGCCATAATGAATGGTCTAACTAAACTGGAAGCCAAGTGTAAATATATATTTCATGGGTTCTGAAATTTACGAGTTTTGCTTCTCTCTTCTGGACCCCTGAGTGGTGCAGCTTGGCACTACACATTGTCAGTTTCACCCTTGTTCCTTTGGTGAGGCAGGTGGGGGAAACTAATGTTGTTCTGTTAAACTCTCTGTATTTGTGACCTCCTCCACCTCACATGCCCTATTTGTATATTTTGTCCACTGGTCACACCCTTGCTGACTCCTAGATTGTAAACTCTCATGGGCCAGGATTGGCTTCTTTGTTACTTGTCTGTACAGTGCCCACTGCAGTAAGGCCTTGATCCTTAACTGAGGTTCCTAAATGCTACAATCATATAAATAATAATAATTTCACACAAAAAACTTGTTAAAAGAACATTATTAAGTTTGAAAAGTCAAGCATTCAAAATTTAGGAAGTCAGAATAAAGGTTGTTTATACAATCTTACTTTGATCCAGTCTTTAATTACATTATCAAATAAAAAAATGTCATTGCCTCATTCAGTGCACAGGATGATGGTGCTTACTTAATGAGCAGCTCTTCAATATTTTGTGTTTTCCTCATTATTTAGTGTGTGTCCCCAAGCCTCATTTACTGCATACTATTCAAACCCTGTTCTGAATTATTAATTTCCTGATAGGTTTTTCCGTGGTCCTCCTCACTATCACATCTGAGTGCTTCACAAACATTAATGAATTTATCTTTACAATGCCCCTGTAAAGTGAAGTTGGCATTATTCCTATTTTAAAGATAAGGAAATGAGGCCCAGAGAGATTAAGGTCAAACTATCCACTAATTTGGGTGCCCAGTTTGAGATAAATAGGAACTGATTTTTCAGGTTACTTAGCATTATAAAGCACAATAAAGTTCAAAGCACAGTTCCCATTGACTTCAGTTGCAGCTGTGAGTGCTAAGCAAATCAGAATCTAGCATCTGAAGTCTGACATCTAGAAAATGGGGAACAACACAAATAGTGACCATGAAAGTTGGCCTGAGGAAGAGCCCTGGGTAAGCTTGAAAGTTTCTCTCTTTCATCAACAGCAGTTGGTACAATAAAATATTTTATCTCACCTCTCTTCTCTCTCCAGTATCATATAGGAATAGAGCTGAGCAAATAATTGCTTTTTCAGTACAGTGGCCAAGCCAAAAAATTAAACATAAAATTAATTTGAAACTCAAAATGAATTTTCCCAATTTTTCTCACCAAAACAAAGACATCCCCAAAATTAAGTTCAGTCAAACAAAACATTTTGAATGCTATTTCAAACAAACATATTCAAGTGGGAATGTTGATTTTTGAAATGAAATGTTAGTTTGACATTTTTGTTTCTAAAATGTCATTTCCAAATGAAATGTTGAAACAGTTCATTTAAAAAATGTCTAAATGTTCTGTTTAAACATTTCTGGTATTTTTTTCAGCTTTTATTTTTTGGGGTTTTTTGTTGGAGATGGGCTGAAAGTATTTGCCAAATTCAATCCAAATTTGCTTAGCATATGTGACAGAGGCAGGAATAGACTCCAGTTCTCGAAAGCAGCATTCAGCTACGTTAGACCATGAAACCATCTTTCTGCTCCTGCAACAATCCACTGCCTCATTCACTACACTTCTTCCAACTTCTGCAACTAGAGAAGCAGTGGTCTCAGAGACAACAGCTTCATTCACTACGCAGGGGATAGGGAAAAGTAGATGGAGAGAAGGAAGTGCAAAGAAGGGTGAAAGAGGGAGAAAAAAGACAAAGGGAAAGAACAGAAGAGAAATGGGGAGGGAAGTGAAACAAAAGGGAAAGAAAAAGAGGAAGGAGGAGAAAGCCATATGTGTTTTTATGCTTTACTTACTTTTATTATAAAGGCAGTACAGTAATTAATACATGCCAGTAAAGTGCAGTACCACGTCCAAACACTGAAATGAACAGATTAAACAAATTCTTTTAGAACTCTGTTTCTAACTGACAGCCTTCCCACCCAGTGCCTGAGAATGTCCTGTGGGAAGGTAAGGATTGTATTATTACTGCATATTTATCAAAAAGGGTGTTATACATTTTGGTCATTTACATTCTTATTTTGCCTCACTTTGAGGGGCAGATTGTGCATTTCCACCCCTGGCCCATTTTGGGAGTAGTATAGAGATTGTGCATAATCACTTCTGCTCTGAAGTGTGAAGGAACCAACCATTTAGATGTTACTACTTGCTTCCCCGTGTGGCCTGCCAGTTCTGTGGGCCAGTGAAGTGGGCAGGGCAGTAGGTCTGCCACTTTTCCTCACATTTTGGATTGATTTGCATACTCTCTAGCCCTAGGAAGGATCAGTCCCTGCTCTTCCCTGGATCCCTCAAAATCCCTTGCTATTGTGCCTAGTCTGTTTAGGGGCACCATGGAGAGGAAAGGTCCTTGAACCTTTCCTCTCCCAGACACAATTTGGCCCTGGCTGATTTCAGAGTTTGAGAAAAGTGTGTGGAAAATACAGGGAACACAGAAGAGCATGAATATGAGTGGGAGGGAATGAATTGTTCCTTTTTGAAATTCTAAGGTATATAATATACATTCCTCACCCTCCCAGAAGTAAGTTTCATTTTTGTGAATTATTCAGAGCACAGAAAGAAAAATGTCTGGAAAATAATGATGGAGTGAAAGAAAGCACTTTAGGCCTAAGCAGGCACTTTATTTCTTTTGCAAACATATACAAGACTCAGGTCTGGGTTCATTGTTACAGTGAGGGAGCAAAGTAATTCTGAGGCTCAGAATCTGACCTGCCTTAAAAGAATTGTAAGCTGGCAGGGCTTGTCCCTTGGAATGCTAAGTAGCTTTATGTTCTTGTTAAAGTGCCACAAATCTCTGCAGAAAAATGAATGCTCGCCTCCTCCCCCCAGTCTTTATGGGACCTACGATGATTATGCTTGTCTACATTTGAGGAGTAACAACATATGCACAGCTCCTGGCATTGACATGGTGTGTGTGACATTCAGAATTGTTTGCATTTTTAATTAAAAATATTTTAAAAATAGAATAAACGGTGTGTGCTTGTGAGGGGAGGGGACTTTAATGAATAGTCTAAAACTGAGCACTAACTCTTTCTATCCAAGAGTATGAATAACTGCTACTGACTTCAGTGAGAGTTACTTGTATCCTCTAGGCTGAGTCCATCTTTAGTCCCCAGAAGTACAAAAATCTGGTTACAAATCAGAGGCATAAAATCAAACTTCCAATCTGGGTACTAATTTGGCCCCCATCGAAGTAGGGTATCTGAGCACTCACCTCACACTCATTAATGATTTCGATACTCCTGTGAAGTAGAGAAAACTTTTATCCCCCATTTACAGGTGAGCAATGGAGAAAAAGCATGCAGCGACCAAGGCCTGGACAGTCCGACCTAATGGCCAGAGCCAGTATCTGGCCTAGAGGTTAGAAACAAGGGTCAAAACCAAAGATATTGTCAAGTAATAAGCAAAAGGTCAGAGTTACGCTAGCCACAGGATAGTTCTTCCTCCTTAATGTGATGAAGTGTAAGAGAAATAGAAGTAGCTGCTGTTGGACTAGCTGAGTCCACACCAGCGTAAATGGCACTCATCCCTAGCAGTTGCTGTCACTGCTACATTTGTTTGGCTGGGCAGGGCTGCTGAGAAGATATAATTATGCAATTATTTATGGGACAAATTCTGGCTTTGGTGTCATACGAGTTTCTTCCATGTAAATCAGTGGGATTCACACACAGCTGTGAAGCTAGAATTTAGCCCTAAATATTTAAATGTATTGTAACAATTTCTACTTGGTTGTTGACATACTATTCTAATTACTGTATAAAAATACAATAATCGGTGTGGGGGAAAAACTCATTCTTTCAACCTTTGCTCACTTCCTCTTTTTGTGCTATCAACCTTGTTTTGGGGGAAATCTTGTCCTTATCAGGAAGAAATTTTTGGGGGTTCAAGAATGGTCTTTGTAATTCATCATTGACTAGTTTATTTCCATAGATCCTAGGTACTTCTTGTATGCCAGGTCTGGCCTGGAATGCTGAGATGCCTCCAAATGCCTTGCTGTGTTACACATCTTCTCTGATGGCAGGTTAGGTTCGCAAACATTCAGTGTATGTATTTGTTGTTTGTGCAAACAGAGGCCTACACTGACACTTGTGAGACCTGTAGGCAAGACATAGTGCACTGAGAAATGTTATAAGTACTCTGGAAAATATATTTTAAGCAAATATTCAGCCAAAATTGGCGTCTACCTCAGACCTATTTCTGGGGTAAATTTCTGGTGAAAGTTAATAACTCTTTTCCACATCATAGTAAAATTCAGGAGCTGATATTCTGTTAAAATGCAATATATTGAAAACTTGCTAGTATTGCCATATACTCTTTCCCTTTCTCCACAATTTTTTTGAAGGGACAATCTCTCTTTTGATAATTATTATTCACCTTTTATTCTTCAGCTCCTCAGTAGCAGTAAAACTACATTGGAAATTTCACGGATATGGACTGCAAAGATGACTTATCACAAGGATATTTAAATAATATTTGTCACCTTGGCTTATTAAAAATATTTTAGAATCTTCACAAGCAGCCATTTTAGCATATGGTTCCATGAAAGCCATTCAGCAGTTCATGGAAAAACAACTTATGTTGGATCGTATGTAGAGATAGGCCTGAACCAAAACTCTAGATCAAAGTACCCTCAGACTTGGGAGGGTTTGAATCCGGATCTGGATTTGAACATCATGGCTGGCACCTCTGGCAGGATTATTTCAGCTGCATAAGGGGAAAACTAAAATATATATGATATTTAAAATGAAATGCAATTGTTACTAGAGATGAGCATGAACCAGAACTCCTGAATTTTGAGGAAATTCACAGCTGGATCAAAACTTTCTATTTTAGCTCCATCTTCCCTGTCTACCTTACCTAACTTCAAGTATAGCTGTGTATGAACCCTGAAGTTCTTTGAGTAATTGCACATGTCCATTCCACTTGGGGAATACCATGATTGTAAAGCCAGATTTTACAAGTTCCCTGCACCAAGGAGCTTCTAGGAGAAGCAGAGTCCTGAAAACTTTTGAAAAATATGACTGCTTTATGTATATTCCTAAATAAGAGCTGAGCTCTTGAAAATCTGTCAGTTAATGGCTCCTATTCTCTTTAAAAGTTGCATGTAGCATATTACATTAATATCAGGGCTGTCAAGTGATTAAAAAAATTAGTAACGATTAATCACACGATTAAAAATTGCTTGTGACTAGCTGTTAAACTATAGAATACCATTTATTTAAATATTTTTGGATGTTTTCTACATTTTCAAATATATTTCAATTACATTACAGAATACAAAGTGTACAGTGCTCAATTTATATTTTTTATTCAATATTTGCACTGTAAAAATTAGTATTTTTCATTTCTCCTAATGGAAGTACTGTAGTCCAATCTCTTTATCATGAAAGTTGAACTTACAGATATAAAATTATGTACAAAAAAATCTTTCATTCAAAAATAAAACAATGTAAAACTTTGGGGCCTACAAGTCCATTGCTACCATGCTGGTGACAGGTTCTGCTCAATAATGATCCAAAGCAGAGCAGACTGGTGCACATTCATTTTCATCATCTGAGTCAGATGCCACCAGCAGAAGGCTGATTTTCTTTTTTGGTGGTTTGGGTTCTGTAGTTTCTGCATTGGAATGTTGGTCTTTTAAGATTTCTGAAAGCATTCTCTATGCCTCGTCCCTCTCAGATTTTCAATAACACTTGAGGTTCTTAAACCCTGGGTCGAGTGCTGTAGCTATCCTTAGAAATCTCATATTAGTACCTTCTTTGCATTTTCTCCAATATGCTGTGCAAAGTATTCTTAAAATGTGCATGTGCTGAGTCATCATCAGAGACTGCCCCAACATGAAATATATGGAAGAATGTGTGTAAAACAGAACGAGACATACGGTTCTCTCTTGGAGTTCAGTCACAAATTTAATTAATGCATTTTTTTTTAATGAGCATCATCAGCATGGAAGCATGACTTCTGAAATGGTGGCTGAAGCATGAAGGGGCATATGCATGTTTAGCATATCTGGCACGTAAATACCCTGCAATACCAATTACAAAAGATCCATGTAAATGCCTTTTCTCACTTTCAGATGTTATTGTAAATAAGAAGCAGGCAGCAGTATCTCCTGTAAATGGAAACAAACTTGTTTGTCTTAGCAATTGGCTGAACAAGAAGTAGGACTGAGTGGACTTATAGGCTCTAAAGTTTTACATTGTTTTGTTTTTGAATGCAGTTACATAACAAAACAAAATCTACATTTGTAAGTTACACTTTCACAATAAAGAGATTGCACTATAGTACTTTTAGGAGGTGAATTGAAAAATACTATTTCTTTTGTTTATCATTTTTACAGTGCAAATATTTGTAATAAAAATAATGTAAAGTGATCACTGTATACTTTGTATTCTGTGTTGCAAGATAAATCAATATATTTGAAAATGTAGAACATCCAAAAATATTTAATAAATTTCAATTGGTATTCTATTGTTTAACAGTGCGATTAATCAATTAATTTACAATCACGATTAATTATTTTTATTTAACTCCATGAGTTAACTGCGATTAATTGACAGCCGTAATTAATTTATGGTGCTACCATGTTAAATCTGTTGACAAAGTATTTATATATATTATGGGAACTAATGTCAGCTATAGTGGACATACGTATATGCATTTTGGTTCTGAATCTAGCAAATCTGAAGAAAGAGCAAAAGCAGAATGGCACAAAAAGAGGGAGAAAAAAACTCAATAGGAATATTTTTTAGTCATTAGGGTGCAATAAAAAAGTAATTTGCAAAGAAGTAGTTTTTCACATTACTCTTCAGCCTGTAGTATTTGATGTGATGACAGGTTAAGTAATCCTAACAATATTTTCATACTCTTTACAGACAATTCAAAACATGTTGGACTCTTTGAGGCCTCATTTAGAATGTTGCTTGGCAAATATCATTGTTGAAAGCCTCTTTATTTCATTATTTCATGGCATTCCAGCTGCCTAATGGCATTTTAGGGTGGCAGATATGCTCTGTTCTAATGACATGCACACAAGGATTCATCATCTTTATTGGATTATAACAAAGATGTATTAGAAAAAACAGAATTCTTGGCTGTGGATTGAATGTCAAAGCTTGTCATTGCACAGTCATCTCAGTTTTGTGCCTACATTTAAAAAAAATAGGATTTTATGTATCTTTTGTACTGTTGCATTGGTATGAGGTGTAAGCTTCTTAGTGGCTTCTAGTCAAACACATTCAATTACCTGAGAAATGTTAGGGAAAAGGATGATTCAATTATATTCTGTTTGTGGTGGAAATATCGTAAGCTGTACTGAAAACATTTTCATGTATAAAAAGTGCTACTCAGAGATCAATTAATTCAGTCCCATGTTTATCTTCTCACTGTAGTTGTTGGTTATATCTGTTAGTATTTTTGGATTGGCTTGTATAGATTCACATGTTATTTATCAACACAATAGTGCAGTGTTTCCCAAACTTACAAGATTTGCGTACCCCTTTTGAGACATTTGTCTTACTGGCATATCCCTTCTCTGGTGAAGATAATTTGTGGGGGAAGCCACATTTTTATAGCACACTCCTAATTAGTTTAATTCTCGATTAAATGTTTATACAAAATAAATACAAAATTTATATTACATACAGTTGAAACTTCTGCGCATGCCACAAAGGCAAGTGTATTGCCCGAGCCACGGTAATGTGTATGCGTGGTTTACTATGCTACTGTGCTATTAGACGTTACTGAATGAATTATCATATTAGTTACAATGTAAACCTGTGTATATTTCTACTGTACAACTGTACACCATTCTTATACATTAAATTTTAGTGAACTGTTTTCTGCTGCTAAAAAAACCCACTATGATAAAGTAAAATAAAAAAAATGCTGCCGCGTACCCCTTGAAACCCTTTCACGAACCACCAAGGGTACATGTACGACACTTTGGGAAACACTGCAATAGTGTACTGCATTCACTTAGAGAAGTTACTTTGAGACAAAACATGCTTCAAAAGACTTTTTAGCCTAGACCTGTTAATAATTAGAATTTAGATTCTTTTCATGGGAATTCCACAATTGAAGTCCACTATAAAAGAAACAGTGCTCAAATCTGAAACAGACTTAACTGGTTATAGGAAAAGACATTTAGGGGATGAAAAAAGTTGTATACTCTCTGACCTAGCAATAGCAGGGAAGGGGTTGGTTCTAATAGATTTGGAGGTGGAGAAACTCAGACACCATCTTCTTAGCAGCAAGGGAAGGGAATGCATGGAGGCCTTGGTACCTTCTCTCCACAAGAGTATGCTTGGGGTAGGGTCTGTGTTTTTTCCCTTGCCAGCAGGAGAGTAGACTTCAGGGGGAAAGAAAGTTCTGAGACCCTTATCTGAGAGAAAGATGTGGAAGATGGGAGAGCAAGTTGTGTCCGCCTCCCCTTGCCAGTCAGAGCAAGCAGTGGGAGGAACGGTTTGGTGACCCATTTCTTTCTATTAGTTCTAGGCTCAGTGACCCACTCCCACATCTGGTTTTACAGAATAAAAAATGATGGCCTGCTATACCTGCATGTACCAGCTCACTTGAAGAACTAGTGGGAAAAAAAACAGATTAATGAAGTGAACAGAAATATTGTTAGTTATGCAAAGAAACATGTATTTACTTTTAAAACTTCTTTGGAGCTGTTGAACCGTTGCCCAGCAATTTAAGTAGTGCTTTACTCTAAAGATAAAACTGATTAATGTGTTTAGAAAAATGGATGCTGTGTCAAATTGCTATGCTAATCAAAGTAAATCAGAGCAGGTAGGCATTGGAACCAGGGAATTAATTAGGTGAATTTTTATAGAGTCATTCGGAGTCTGTCACAGAGATGGTGCTTGTCACAAGAACAGAACATTGCTACTAGCCTAGAGCCTCCAGGGAACATGGTCACATATTCTCAAGCTGCCTCTAGACTCTCCTCATAATCAATATTTAGTATATTTACAAATGAAATAATAAAGTGAGCCTAAAACTAAGAGTTGTGTTTAACAATGCATTTTAATAGCATAGGAATGAGTTGAGGATTAATCAAAACTTTGAAAATTGGGACTAAATTGATTTAGTGATTTGCGTTTGCCTCAGTGCTATGTGCTTGCTGACAATAACTTAAAGAAAAATTACCTTGCAATTTTGTCTTAATTGCCCATGTTATGCTTCAGGGTGACACTGAAGACATTAAAATATGAGTAGCAGATGTGATGTTTACTAATGGAGCATCACATCCCACAGATTTTTTTCATACTGTTATTTATTTGTTTTTTTGCCCATTGTAAATGAAGCCTATGTCCTGTAAAAAAAAGAAAATCCACTTCTTTTTGAGAAAATTTTCTCATAATTTTTTTTCCCAGAGGCTCTACAGATCTTTTCTGCCTCATGAATTAGTGACTGAAGAGTAGCCTTGTGTAGTGCAATTTATATACCATAATGTATTTTTGCTATTATTGTAATATTATTATATGACAATCTGGCCCTAAGCATCTTAGATGTTCAATGCTGTCTGCATTATGAGCCTTATCCAAAGGTCACTGAAGTTAAGGGATGTCTTTGCATTGACTTTAGTGGCTTTGGATCAAATTTTTTATGGCCAGATTGTGCCATTAAGGCACCAGCCTCCGTTGTGGCAGAGTGAAGCTGCCCCCAACCCACGGGGATGAGCTCCAGGAGGGACTTTGTTTCCAGAAGTACAAACCTTCTAGAGTTCCCAGTCATGCAAGTGTGTGCATGTTTCACCATCCCTCAGGATGGGGCAGTATGCTCCCCTCTCTTGACCACCTCCACTTGTGACCCTGCCTCCTTGTACCCTTTGCATCTGTCTTGTGCCCCAGAGTAGCACGGCACTTAGAGGGAGTAGATCCTCTGCCCCAGCAAGTCCAGACATAGAGATTGTTCCTGGCATTTTTGTATAGGGTTTAAGTAGGGGAAGAATTATGCACATTCCCCAACCACTTCCTTTGTCCCTGTGAGTGCCAGGCACAATTCAGCCCCAAAGGTAGGCTACCTGCCGGCTAATTCGTCAAATTATGATTCTTTAAAAGGGGGTATTGTATTCTTAAAATGTCTATTGAAACTTTCTTGCTCATGAAAGAAGGTGAAGGCACTTGAGACTGAGACCCACGATAGAGGTACAGCAAACAAAGGAGCCATGTGTGTGTCCCCACAGTGCTCCACCAGGGCTTCAAGCCTGGACTGCAGGGATCACTTTTTGAGACAGGAAGTTTGTTCTGCTGTCATGCTGATTCAGTTCTTGGTCACTGTGGTATAATAAGGATGCCAACTAATGCCACTCAATATGATGGTTTCTGTGATCTAATACCTCTCCTATAAGAACTGCAGTGAGCCCACCAGTGCATTCCACATAGGCCACCTGTTGTCATGACTTTTAGTCACTACCACACCTTGGCCAGTGATGAGGAAAAGTTCTGTGCATGGTTAGCAGTCGCCTGTGCCACTGGTAAATTGAATTCTTGTCAAGAATAAACACACATTCTTCATTCAGCACTAAGTACATGCCAAGTTTGAAGTTTCAAAATACAAACCTTTTCAAGTTAGTTGAAAGAAGGGAGAAAAAAAATTCTGAAAATATTCTTAACTGAAAACTCTTTTTATTCTTTTTGGATAATTAAAAAAAAAGTTTCTGTGAAGTTTTCCAGAAACTAAAAATCATTTATTTGGTCAGTCAAAGCATAAGAAATGTCAGTCCAAAGTTATATGTATCAAAAAGCCTAAAAGGAACTGAAAACGGAGGAATAGAAGTGTCATCTGAATCTTATCTACCCACTTATAATATTTACTATATATATTTTATTTCTATTTGCATAGGCTCATTGCCTCATGTACCCAATTAAATTTACTTGTGTACTCATCTGTAAATATATTTTCAAATGAAAATAAACCGCTATCTTTGTGAACACCATGAGTGACTCATTGGGGTCATGACATCTCAGTGGGCAATGGCCAAGTCCTCTCCAGGATCCCTATAAGTTGGGGAAGTATTGTTATCCCCATTTACAGATGGAGAACTAAGGCACAGAGAGGCTAAGTAACTTACCCAAGGTCACATAGAAAGCCCACAGTAGAGCCAAGAAAACCCTGGGTCTCCTACAGCCTCACCACCACACCCACTGGGGCTGTGCACTGCCCATCCTCCCGCGCTCTGGGGCTGGGGCCGCATGCCACCAGCCTTCCCGGGGCCGAGGGGTCTGTGATCACTCACAGTTGGGGAGTTAGGACCACACCCTACCTGCCCTCCCAGTGTGTCTTTGGGATTGGGGAGCTAGCCTAGGGCGGAACTGGCCACAGTAGGGCTCTGGCAGGGGGAAAGGGCGGGACCTCATGTGGAAGGAGCAGGCTGGGGACTAGCCTCCCCCAGCCAGCGGTTCACACACCACTCAGTTAGTAGGGTGATATATTTATTCTAAGACTCTGCTTAGAGGTGCAGGGCTCCTCTTTTGAGTGCTGGAGATGTCAGGGGCTTGAACTCTGCATAAAGATAACTGTTGAGTCATATGTAGATAATTGCACTGGAATAGCTGCTGAGTCATAGTGGCAGGTGCACATTGGTAACTTGAACCATGTTTTAAGAGGGTTTGGAATGTCTCTCTTGGGAAGAAGAATTCTCACTGAGAAAACCTAGGAATAGTCAAAGGGAGAAATTTTAGGCTAAGTTTTGTATTTGTTATTTCAGTACCCCTAAAGCAAAATCCAAGGAAGATTTGGACTGTATACAGTGTGTGTATATACTCTCTTCAAAGCAAGGTGCAAACTCTGCATAATAGTTGAAATATTTTTCAAGGAACTCCAGCAGGGAGCTATGTAGATTTGATCATCAGAGGCTCTTCCCCCTCTTGCAGTATGCTAGGGTGAAATTGAGGAGAACCTGTGCAACACATTAAGAAGTAGAGGACAAGATGGCACAACATTTTTTTGTGGGACATAGCATCTCTCAAACTAAGCCACTGGTTCACAGCTCAATCGATAATGAGTGTTGCATGCCACATTGGTAGTGGCTGAAAGTGCCACCAGACTATTGGCTTCTTAGTGGCCTAAGTGAAATGAGCTGGTGGTCAATACAGTATCCAATTGATACCAGTTGGCATCTTTGCTAAAAGTCTCAACAGAGAATCAACAGGCCGAATGAGAATGGAAGCCCAAATTCAAACATGGTGTGTGAAATCTTTTGACACCATGTAATGTTTTTGTATGATTGTACACTGTAGGCTATAACCTGTAGGCAGCAGTTACAATGAAAAAATGGTGATATTTTCAGCATTTAAATATACTCCAGCACAGCTGAAAAACATTTCTTCAAGATCTAATTTCTTGTACCTTCATATAAAAATGACGTAACATTTTCTGCAAATTTCCCCATCTGGTAGCCCCCCAATAAAATGAGTGTACACTGGACTTAGGCCTTTGTCAATGTGTTACACCTGCATACAACAGGACTGGCTTTGGACAGAATGGTGAATGTCTCGCTCTTAGAGATGATCTCTCCAATTTGGGTTTAAGCACCTGGAAGTGATAATGTGGAGAAGCTTGCATTACTGTTACCTATACTTTGCCTGAGCTGTTGATTAAAAAGAATCTCCTGGACTTAAAAAATTAGAAAAAAGGAACTAGAAGTGAGATGAAAATAGGGTGCCACCAGACTCCTTGAACACTAACGATCTACTAATGTAATATATGCCACCATGTGCCAGCAATTCCACTCTGCTATGTACATTGGCCAAATTGGACAGTCTCTACGTAAAAGGATAAATGGACACAAATCAGACATCAGGAATGGTAACAGAGAATCCAGTAGGAGAACACATCCATCTCCCCAGACACTAAATAACAGATTGAAATTGAGGATTGAAAAGTAGCCATTCTTCAACAAAAAATACTTCAAAAACAGACTTCAAAGAGAAACTGCTGAGATACAATTCATTTGCAAACTTAACACCATCAATTTGGGCTGAAAAGGGTCTGGGGGTGGTTGGCTCACTACAAAAGCAATTTCCCTCTCTTGGTATTGACACCTCCTCATCAGTTATTGGGAGTGGACAACATCCACCCTGACTAAATTGGCCTTCAACAATGGTTCTCCTTCTCTTCATATGCCAATATATATTTATGACTGTTTCTGTAATTTTCACTCCATGCCTCTGAAGATGTGGGGTTTTTTACCCACAAAAGCTTATGCTCAAATAAATCTGTTAGTCTTTAAAGTGCTATTGGATTCCTCTTTGTTTTTGTGGACACAGACCAACACGGCTACTGATACTTAGTGAGACAGCTTTAATTTTCCCCACTATCAAAAGTAATTAATGTGCACATAAAAGGGAATCGCTGGCAGATATTCATTGGGCTGTACTTACCAAGCTTATTCCACTTATCACAAAAACCAGAAGCACCTGTAATATATAATTGTATTCTCACATAAAACTGTGTGTGATAACCTTGTATTTTAATGATTCTCATGTTAAGTATTAAAGTTTTTTTGTTGAAATATGTACATCTGCACCAAAATAACACACCATGAAAACGGCTGTTTAAGTAGTTAATTACTCAGAGATAATTTTATAAATGGACTGCTCTTCAATAACATTCTAAGCACTATGATAGGGCTCAGTATGTGAGTGGTGGTAATACTGTTAAAATGAAGTGTCACCGTGTTTAATCTTTGGAATAATCTTTCCAGGTAAAAGCAATGATGATCGTAGACTCCTCTAGCTGGTACTTCTTTTGAAAGATCTTAAGATAAGAATAAAAAGAGAATAGCAGTAGTTACACTCTGTTTTAGGGTCTGACTGTATTACAGAAGCAAAATATCATAGAAAATCAGGATTGGGAGGGACCTCAGGAGGTCATCTAGTCCCACCCCCTGCTCAAAGCAGGACCAACAACCAACTAAATCATCCCAGCCAGGGCTTTGTCAAGCTGGGCCTTAAAAACCTCTAAGGATGGAGATTGCACCACCTCCCTAGGTAACCCATTGAAATATTTCACCACCCTCCTAGTGAAATAGTGTTTACTAATATCCAACCTAGACCTCCACCACAACTTGAGACCATTGCTCCTTGTTCTGTCATCTGTTACCACTAACAATCTCGATAGGGTTACCATATTTCAGCCATCAAAAAAGAGGACATGAGGGGGAGCACCCTAACTCTGTCCCCACCCTAGTCCTGCCCCCACCCCATCCACTCCCTCTCACTTCTGACTCCCAACCCCCTCTTGCCCCCTGACTGCCCCCTCTTGGGACTCCTGCCCCTAACTGCCCCCAAGGAGCCCACCCCCATCTAAGCCTCCCTGTAGCTCCTTGTCCCCTGACTGCCCCCTCCTGAGGACCCCCCACCCTAAAAGCCCCCCTAGGAACCTACCCCCTAACAGTCCTCTGCCTGCCCCAACCCTTATTTCCCCCACCCCGACAGAACCCCCGATCCATCCGACCCGCCCACTCCTGGTCCCTTGACTGGCCCCGAGTCCAGAAACCCCTTCACCCCTCCCGCCCCAGCCTTACCCTGCTGCTCAAAACAGAGCGTTGGGCTCCATGTGGAGCCGACATGCTGACATGCTTCGCTGCACAGCCGGTCCCCGCAGGGGAGAAGGATCTGCAAATGCCCAGGCAGCCAGCCATCTGAGAATGGGGGGAGGGGGAGGAGCTGGCCAGTGATCAGAAGCTGCGGGGAAGGGGTGGGCTGTGGCTGAAGAGCTCCATGCCCTCAGTCCAGCCAGCAGCCCGGTCAGCTGCCGCTCTGCATGGGGGAAATCCCAGACATTTGTAGATATTTATAAATTCCCCCCGGATGGTATTTTTAACCAAAAAAGCCGGACATGTCTGGGGGAATCCGGACGAATGGTAACCCTAAATCTCGATCCATCCTCTTTGGAACCCCCTTTCCGGGAGTTGAAAGCAGCTGTCAAATCTCCCCTCACTCTTCTCTTCTGCAGACTAAACAAGCCCAGTTCCCTCAGCCTCTCTTCATAAGTAGTGCTCCAGCTCCCTGATAATTTTCATTGCCCTCTGCGGGACTCTCCCCAATTTGTCCATATCCTTTCTGTAGTGGGGGGTGGGGAGGGAGTGGAAACTGGATGCAATACTCTGGATGTGGCCTCATCAGTGCCAAATAGAGGGGATTAATCACTTCCCTCTATCTGCTGGCAATGCTCCAACTAATGCAGCACAATATGCCGTTAGTCTGCTGACTCATATCAAGCTTCTCATCCACTGTAATCACAAGGTCCTTTTCTGTAGAACTGCTGTTTAGCCAGTCAGTCCCCAGCCTGTAGCAGTGCATGGGATTCTTCCATTCTAAGTGCAGGACTTGTTGAACCTCATCAGATTTCTTTTGGCCCAATCCTCTAATTTGTCTAGGTCACTCTGGACCCTATTCCTACCCTCCAGCATATCTACATCTCCCCCCAAGCTTCAGGTCATCCATGAACTTGCTGAGGGTGCAATCTATCCCATTATCCAGATCATTAATGAAGATGGTGAACAAAACTGGCCCCGGGACCGACCCCTGGGGCACTCCACTTGATACCGGCTGCCAACTAGACATCAAGTCATTGATCACTACCCATTGAGCCTAACGATCTAGCCAGCTCTCTATCCACCTTATAGTCCATTCATCTAATCCATATTTTTTAACTTGCTGACAATAATACTGTGGGATACCATATCAAAAGCTTTGCTCAAGTAAAGGAATAACACGTTCACTGCTTTCCCCTCATCCAGAGCCAGTTATTTCATCACAGAAGGCATTCAGGTTGGTCAGGCATGACTTGCCCTTGGTGAATCCATGTTTACTGTTCCTGATCACCTTCCTCTTCTCCAAGTGCTTCAAAATGGTTTCCGGGAGGACCTGCACCATGTCCCTCCAGCAGATCCACTGCCATAAACCTCCAGTTCTCCGGCGGGTGCTTCCACCAGCTCTCCCTCCCTCTTTCATCTGGGTCCCTCTAGCAATTCACTTGCCAGGACCTTACCGACCACTCCTGCTCGTAGAAGGGGGTAAGGTGGACTATAATGATGGGGGGTTCGCTACCTTCTGTACCAATCAGAGGAATCTCCAACTGCCCCTCGCTCACTCTATCACCAAGCACCTTTCCTTAATTCCTCTTCCAAGCCATTTATGCCTTAATTTTTTGGAGTACCTGCACTGAACATCCGCCACAAGGAGGTGCCAGCCATTAGCTTAGCTGCTTCCTCCTCACGCCAAGCCGGGTTCCCAGACATCTTCTAAAGACCTTTTTTTTTTTTTTTATATCCGCTAAAAATATGGCAGCACCCGAGTCTGACAGGTGCACACCATCCTTCCAAAATAATTTAAGAGCCCCATAGAATATGCCAGTATGTGAAATTACTGTTCTGGCCCCTGCCCCCCACCAAGGGGAACAAAAATTCGGCCACTTCGCTGTTCACATACTTCCTGGTTTTGTCCAACCTGGTGAGGTTCATGGCTCCCTGCCAGACCCTGCGCTGAAGCATATCTGACCAGACAATGTTAACGCCTGGAAAAATTGCCAGGATCTGCTTTAGGTTCCTCCTAGTTCAAAGCATTAACTCCACCTTTTTAAATCTCCAATATATCCAGTGGCCACTGATGCACCCGCATAGCATACAGCAGTGGTATAAGTTGATCCCATAACATGCCTCTCCATGCGTGCCAACTGAGTAATGCTTCACCACCGAATGCCAGCTTGGAGCCCTCGGGCAAACTGGATGCCTGCCTATGCACCCAAAACACTATACTGTGCCCACGGATCCACACCCTCATATGTATAGCTGGCTGTCCTGTATCTGAAATGAGAACACAACTGATTAATGTTGATTTTCCACCTGTGGTCTTACATACATACAGTATGCATTACACTGCCAGTGCCCGATTACGTGAATAGCCTCTGCTTCCATACCTATCTGCGCTGCTGCCGTAGCCACCCCTATTCTGAATGAGTGGGAACCAAATTCATGGGCTGGCAGCCCCAACCTCGTTATCCCTTGTCTCATAGTAATCAATTGATGTGCTGTGAGGGAATTCCCATCTCCATGTACAAAAAGACGGCCTTCTCCCTTCCACTGCAGACCCCAGGCGTGCCACCCTCCCACAGGGTAATGAATGCACCCGGGCCGACTTGATCAGTCTTTTACCTTCGCAAGTGTAATATCACTGAATGCTTGTGCCAACTTATGTCACGAAATTCCAAAGACCTTCCCCTAGAATGGATGATGGACCCAGGTGCTGGCTCACTGATCCTGAAAGTACCAAAAAATTCTGTCAGGAACACTGCCCTGAATAGAGACACCTCCTGTGTGCTATTACATACGACACTGAGGATGTGAAGGAAGTCCCTGAGCGTGGAAACCCTGATGGGACGACGGGAATCCTCCCTGAGTCCACCGCTACATTACCATCCCGCCAAAACCTTCAAACTAAGAAATCCCCCACAAGGATCTGGGTAGCCATTCAGCCTACTCACAAATTAACGGCTGAAAGGCAATTTGAAATTGTGGAGGACGCCAGTTGACAGGTTGCCAATGACAGCATGTATGGCAGCACTTGTTCCTCAGTAATGAGCCACATTGCCGACTGGCCTTCCTGCTCTGGGAATAGAATTTGTCTGGGTTTGTGGATGGCGATCCCTGCCCTTTGCCTCTACCATTGCTCCAGAAAGCACCTGAGCAGGATGTCCTGGATCTGCATGACCTGTTCCGCTTTGTACAGTCTGTAGTACTGTGGAAACAACCTCATACACAATACATTTAAGTAATCGTATCTGCTCCATGCTAACTGGCCCTCCACCAGACACTGCCAGCTCAGTTGGGTGAGTGAGAGCTGCACCTGGAGCCCCCTCTTCCCCAGGCCTGATAGACCCTCAGTGACAATCCAGTGGTCTCGGGTGAGCAAGTACTGCACCCGATGCCCCCATTTCCCCAAGCCTGATAGGCTGGCTTTGACACTCCGCTGCACTACCCCAGGCTCTCCCAGCCATTTGCCCTTGCTGTATGGACTCTTCCCCTGGCTTGCCCCGGGGCCAACCAACTGCACTCGGTCCGCCCTGTGTGTGATTTGATTGCTTTCTGGGTTCCTGTGGTAATGAAACTAACTGTGGGGAGTGAGAGGGGTGATGTAAATTCCCCCCATCCCGTTGTGTTTTGGCTACAGCAGGGAAAAACTGCACCATGATTCCTTAAACATCCATGTACACTGCAACTGCTATGGGAGGGGTCCACTCCCTTCTCCTTTTCCTTCTTGTACCTATGCCCCCTCTAATCAACTCTACCTCCCTTTGTGAATCTGTTCTACTCCGATCCACTGGTGCCAAAGGAAAATTAAGCCTTCACTTTCGTGCACCTCTTCCTTTCCCCTTTTTGTGTCCCCCAGGAGCCACGATGAGACTGCTTACCAGTTCCTGCCCCTTCTCCCTCCTTGACTGAAACAGCTTGTAGCCCCCCGATCCACTTCCCATGCCCAAGTCCAGCCCAACCACTCCTTTCCCAGACTGGAAAGTGTGTGGTGTTTTTTTTTTTCTTCTCCTTTCCCCCCCTCTCTTTCCTTCTTCCCTGGGCACTATATTTACCCTTTCCCAGTTGTCCAGCACCTCCTCCTCCAATCCCCACAAGTTTTCAAAGATAATGGCCAATGGCTCTGCACATCACATCAGGCAATTCCCTCAGCACCCTTGGATGCATTAGATCTGGACCCATGGACTTGTACATGTCCAGCTTTTCTAGATAGTCCTTAACTTGCTCTTTCACCACTGAGGGCTGCTCACCTCCTCCCCACAATGTGTTGCCCAGGACAGTAGTGTGGGATCTGACTTTGTCTGTGAAGACCAAGGGAAAAAAAAGAATTGAGTACTTCAGTTTCTTCCACATCATCTGTCACGAGGTTGCCTCCCCCCTTGTTACCCTTCACATCCCTTGCTAGCTTCAATTCCAATTGTGTTTTGGCCTTCCTGATTGCACCCCTGCAGCTTGAGCAATATTTTTATACTCCTCCTTAGTCATCTGATCAAGTTTCCACTTCTTGTAAGCTTCCTTTTTGTGTTTAAGTTCACTGAAGATTTCACCATTAAGCCAAGCGGGTCACCTGACATATTTGCTATTCTTTCTGCACATCAAGATGGTTTGTTCATGCACCCTCAATAAGGCTTCTTTAAAGTTCAGCCAGCTTTCATAGATTCACAATATTTAAAGCCAGAAGGGATCATTGTGATCAACTAGTCTGATCTGTTCTATAGCACAGGCTATAGAACTTCTCCAAAATAATTCCTAGAGCAGATCTTGTGTATATTTCAGAAGAACATCCAGTCTTGACTGAAAAATTGTCATCTGTGGAGAATCCACCATGAATCTTGGCAAAGATTCGAATTGTCAGTTATCCTCACTGTTAAAAATGTATGCTTTATTTCCAGTCTAACTTTTCTGGCTTCCATTTCCAGACATTGGAACATGTTACACCTTTTCTCTGCTAGATTGAAGAACTGATTATCAAATATTTGCTTCCCATGATAGGTACTCGCAGTCTGTAATCAAGTGACCCTTTAAGCTTGTCTTTGTTAAGCTAAATAGATTGAACTCCTTGAGCTCTATCACTATAAGGCATGTTTTCTAATTAGTCTCATGGCTTTTCTCTGAACCCTGTCCAATTTATCAACATCCTTCCTGAATTGTGGACATCAGAACTGGACACAGTATTCCCACAGGGGTCTCACCAGTGCTAAATATAGAGTGTAATCAGCAGCACAGATGCTTCCCTCATAAGCCTCCTACACGGTACTCTGGTGAGGTATGGATGACTCTTGAATGTTTCATGTTTCAGTGTCCTTTATGATTGACTGCTTACAGTCCTGTCAGAAAAAATAATGATGAGCAATACAATGCTGCTTCTGTCTGTCTTCTCTAACATTCTAATCCAGGATCCAGCCAAACCCCAAAATTTTATGTAAGACTCAAACTACTTGGGGTGTGGGAGTGGAGGGGAAGACAACCAGGAAAGAACATGACCACAGTCATTTCCAAGATGGTTTTCTCCTTGATGAAACTGCTTGTCATTTTGTTTCTAAAATTAATCTCTCTTCTTCTGTGCAAAACATGCAGAGGAAGTATGGCAAGAGGCCATCCTCGCTTAACGAGGAGATCTTCAATTATCTGAAACTCATAAAAGAGAGTCCTACAAAAACTGGCAACTAGGTCAAATTATGAAGGATGAATATAAACTACAGAAGTATGTAAAGACAAAATTTGAAAGCTAGAGAACTAGATAGAGAAATGAAGGGTAACAAGAAAATATTCTAACACCACATTGGAAGCACGAGGAATATCAAGGACAGGGTAGGCCTGTTACTCTTGTGGGGTAGAGGGAAGGGAACAATAACATAAAATGTGAAAATGGCAGAAGTGCCAAATGACTTTTTTGTTCCAGTTTTCACCAAAAACGTTTAGTAGCAATTGGTGGGATCAAAGGCTAAAATAGATAAAGAACAAGTTAAAAATTACTTAGACAAGTTAGATGTCTTCAACTCAGCAGGGCCTGATGAAATACATTGTAGAATACTCAAGGAGCTGACTGAAGAGATATCTGAGCTATTAGCGATTGTCTTTGAAAATTCATGGAAGTCAGAAGAGATTCCAGGTGACTGGAAAAAGGGCAAATATAATACCAATTTGTAAAAAGAGAAATAAGGACAACCCCAGACATTACAGACCAGTCAGCTTAACTTCAACACCCAGAAAGATAATGGAGGAAATAATCAAGCAAGCAATTCACAACACCTAGAAGATAATAAACTGATAAGTATCAGAGGTACTGATGCATTTCCTTGGCATGCATCCCACGAAGTGTGTATTGGCCCACGAAAGCGTATGCTTCAATACTTTTGTTAGTCTTTAAGGTGCCACAGGACTCCTTGTTGCTTCCAAAGTGATAAGTAACAGTCAGCATGGATTTGTCAAGAACAAAACATATCAAACCAACCTAATAGCTTTCTTTGACAGGGTAACAAGCCTAGTGGATGGGGGAAAGCAGTAGATGTGGTATATCTTGACTTTAATAAGGCTTTTGATAATGTCTCGCATGACCTTCTCATAAGGAAATTAGGGAAATACAATCTAGATCAGGGTGGGCAAACTTTTTGGCCTGAGGCCACGTTTTGATTTTGTATAGAGGGCCGGCTGGGGCGGGGATTGGGGCACACAGGGGTGATGAGGGCTCCAGCTGGGGGTGCAGACTCTGAGGTGGGGCTGTGGATGAGGGGTTTGAGATGCAGGAGGGTGCTCTGGGCTGGGATCAAAGGGTTTGGAGAGTAATCAGGGCTGGGGCAGGTGGTTGGGGTGGGGAGGTTGGGGTGCGGGATGCAGATGACCTATACCTGAAGTGGCTGCTATCCCCCGTTCTCCCTCCGGCTCCCACGCAGAGGTGAGACCACACTGCTCTGCCTGCTGCCCCATCTGCAGGCTCTGCCTCCACAGTTCCCATTGGGCATGGTTCCCAGCCAATGGGAGCTGAAGAGCTGGCGCTTGGGGCAGGGGCAGGAGGCAGGAGACCCCTGCCTATATAACAGAGTTTCAAAAATATTCAGAATTTGCTAATTGTCTGAGAATATATTTCCTAATGGAAAAAAGAGGTCTCTATCCATCCCTACATTTCTGTGATTCATGTTCAGTTCCAATTATTGAAAATTCCTGGGTTTTACAGGCAAGATTTAATATTTTCTGAAGTATTCATCCAGACTGAGCTCTCATAGACATGAGCACTAAAGCACATAATGTACATCCTTATAATTTTAACTAAATATTAATAAAAATAACTAAGCTGATTTAAAAAAGTTGATGCAGGAAAGTTCTTAGAAAATGAAATGCCTTGTTATTGGAATAATTCTATAGCTATTTTGATTATTAATATTGGAACATATTGCATATACAGTATCTTTTATGTCCCCTAAAATGTCATCCTAATGAATTTCAGTATTTCCAAATGTATGTGCACAAAAAAAGCAAAGGCACAGACTAATTAGGTGGCCATAACAGCTGCATGTGAGTGATTAGTCATAGATGGGACTGGTTCAGAGATCAGTGTATATATTTTCCAATGGTTCATTAGTTCAGACCACTTTCTAAACCAAATATACCTACTGAAATTAATGGAGCCATTAATTTGGGGAAAGAAATGAAGGAGAATTTTAAAGTCTCTAGCTCTATTTATTTACCTTATTGCACACTATTTTCTCACTCAAACCAATTATCATGCTGCCGTCCAATCAAAAATAGTATTTTTTTATCTGTTGACTATGTATATAATAATACATATATTTAAATTATTATTATTCAGTGAGGAAGTATTCATGGGGTGAGGATATCCAGCAATAGGATACAAATCTCCAGTATCTGTTTCAACATCAGTGACTTGGGTTATAAGCAGCAGAAGGAAATCCAATCTTTAAAAACAAACAGTAAAGAACTAAGAAAGAGAGAGAGAAAAGAAAATATGAACGATAAAAAAAATTGTTTATAAATGGATTTTTTTCAGATTTGTTCAAAAACAGGGGGATGGGGAAACAAGGGAAACATTGATTTGAAATCTAGTCAGTTCAAAATAAAATGAGTTAAAAGCAGTTTCAGGTGCTTCGTCCACCCTTGAGTCTGCCCTGCCAGTTTTACTGCTCTTATAAACTTTTTACATACCTTTAATGACCGCTTCTTGGAGCCAGCTGCTCCTGGAACCCACAAGGAGAGGGGCAGTTCTGGATTTAGTCCTAAGTGGCACATAGCATCTAGTTCAACTGGTCAGTGTAGCTGAACCACTCAGTAATGTGACAAGTGTAATTAAAATGTGTGTGTGTGTGTGTGTGGGGGGGGAAATACCAACAAAATCCATCACAGTAACATTTAACTTCAAAAAGGGGAGCTACACAAAAATGAGGAAGCTAGTTAAACAGAAATTAAAAGGAACAGTCACAAGAGTGAAATGCCTGCAAGCTGCATGAAAACTATTTAAAGACACCACAATAGAGGCTCAAACTGTATGTACATCCCAAATAAAAAAAAAAATGCCACCATGTCTAAAACAAGAGTAAAAGGGGTCATTAGAGGCAAAATGACATTCTTTAAAACTTGGGAGTCAAATTGTAGTGTAAAAGTATAATTAGGGAGGCCAAAAAAGAATTTGAAGAGCAACTAGCAAAAGACACAAAAACTAGTAGCATTCTTTTTTAAGTACATCAGAAACAGGAAGCCTGCCAAACAAGCAGTAGGGCCTCTAGATGATCGAGGTGCTAAAGAAGCGCTGAAGGAAAACAAAGCTGTTGTGGAGAACCTAAATAAATTCTTTGCATTAGTCATCATTGCTTAGGATGTGGGAGACCTAAGCCATTTTTTTTCCTGTGACAAAGCTGAGGAACTATCACTTTTTAAGGTGTATATAGTGGAGGTTTTTGAAGAAATGGGTAAATTAAACAGTAATAAGTCACCAGGAACAAAAGATATTCACTGAAGAGTTCTGAAGGAATTCAAATGTGAAATTGGAGAACTAGTAATAGTAGTATGTAAGCTATCACTTAAATCCACCTCTGTAGCAGATAATGGAGGGTAGCGAATGTAACATCATTTTTTAAAAAAGGCTCCAGAGGTGATCCTGGCAATTGTAGATGGTAAACCTAAATTCAGAACTAGGCACATTTGTTGAAACTATAGTAAAGAACAGAATTATCAGGCACATAGATGAACACAATACATTGGGAAAGAGTTAACAGGGCTTTTGTAAAGGAAAAATCATGCCTCACCAATCTATAAGGACTATCTGAGGGTGTCAACAAGCATGTAGACAAAGATGATCCAATTAATATATCATATTTGGACTTTCAGAAATCCTTTGTTAAGGTTCCTCCTCACAAAAGCCTCTTAAGCAAAGTAAGCAGTCATGTGACAAGAGGGGAGGTCCTCTCATGGACCAGTAGTTGGTTCAAAGATAGGAAACAAAGGGTAGGCATCATTGGGGATACTATTCCAGACAGCTTGTATTCCATCTTTGTGTGGGATGTTTGTGTAGAGAGCCTCTACATCCACGGTGGCTACGATGGTGTTTTCTGGAAGGTCACCAATGCATTGTAGTTTTCTCAGGAAGCGGGTGGTACATAAAAAGTAGGGGTCACCAAGGAAAATAAGAGGCAGCGGTTTAAAATAAAACATGAGGAAACCTTTTTATACAACACAGTCAACCTGTGTAACTCATTGCCAGGGGATCTTGTGAAGGCCAAAAGTATACCTGGCTTCAAAAAATAATTTGATAATTTCATGGATTATAGCTATGGCTATTAGCTGAATTGGTCAGGGATGCAATCCCATGCTCTGGGTATCCCTGAACCTCTGACTGCCAGAAGCTGGAATGGATGACTCAATTTCCCAGTTGTTTATTCCCTTTGAAGTATTTGACACTGTCCACTGTCAGAAGACAGGATACTGGGCTAGATGGATCAGTGGTCTGATGCAGTATGGTTGTTCTTACATTCTTATATCCATGTTTTCTTATTTTTAAACATTTTTCTATTTCCCACTGCTGTGTAAAAGACTCATATAAACAGGGGGGGATGATTAACACCCTGTTCCTGCAACCATACAGGCTTAACTTTAGGCATCATGTGAGTTATTCCCATTGAAATTAATAGGACTACTCACCTGTGTAAAATTAAACGTGTATAAATGTTTACAGAAGAGAGTCATTAATGACTCTAGGTGGAAAACTGTCAAACTATGGAGAAAGTATTAGTTAAAAATGCACAAATAAACTGGAAAAAAAATAGAGATACTATGTTCCTGTGTTCTCTTTCAGTTATAGTAATAGGATTTACTTGTTAAAAAAAAAAAGTAGGTAAAACAAATTCAGATAGAAGTTTAAGTTTTTGGTTGGAGTCTTCTTTTAAGAGAAAGCATTTAAAAAAATTATTATTATTGCCATAAGAACCATGTGCCAAATATCTGAAAGGTTAGATTTCTCTGATTTATTGATTTATTTAACTTTGGCACTCTCCTTTAGCATTTCTAGATTAACATTAAATATGAATGAGGAAACATGACTAACTCACTGAAATATGGCAGCATTCAACAATACTAAGTGAAGGTCCTGGGTCAAGCAAATGATTAGATTTGTATTCCTGGGCAATAAGAAACTGATTTGTCTACCTGATTTTATTTCAGTGTCTCAGTTGTGCACTAACAATACATTCATTTGATGACCCTTTGTCCACGTGACCCACAGAATAGAATCAAGCAAAGTTATATCTGAATTGCTAATGATGACTATTATTTCAGAAGGTAATTGTCTTGCATGTTTGTGCAGAGCTGCTATTTTAAGCACTGCACTTCAAACTCTTGCCTTTCAGATTCCTACATTCTGAACTTCTAAACATGCATTCTGAAAGACCTAGACACCACCATCACAATTAAATACTTGATTATGTTTTTCTTATGAAACAAAGTGCAGGATTGGTTTCTAAAATAATACTGGTTACCATTAAAATGTATATATATAACCTCTTCCTGCATACCAACTTTTGATTCTCTGAAAAGTTACCAGTTTTAACGGGTTGTAATCAGGACTGGCCTTACTTACCATGAGGCGAATTGAGGCAGCCACCTCAGGTGCCAGACTCTGAGGGGGCACCACTAGAACCCAGAATGTAGAAAATTGCATCTGCTGCTGGTGCATATGTATTCTCACTGCTCTAGATGCACAGAGATGGTGGAGGGCTGTGCTGGAGGAAGGAGGGCACAAGAAACAACAGCCAGGCACGAGAAAAGGTGAGAGGGAATAACAGAAAGCAGCAGGAGCTACACAGGGAAAGAGAGAGGAGGACGAGCCTCTGATATATCTCTCTAGCACCCCCAGGAGCCTGGACTGATTAACACTGGCTTCTCATGGAGCTTCCTGTTTCCTGCTGCTTCCCTGAACCTACTTGAGGAGAACAGGCAGCTAGCTCAAGAAATAGGAGCCAGTTAGCCCTTAAGATGCTGATATCTTCTCTCACCCAGGCCCTGCTACCAGTCTGCTTATTTGTCCCCTTCAACTGAATGTTGAGAGCCACTATAGCTGGCACAGAACAGCAGTCATGAGTGAAAAACAAAAACGCTCCTCTGGGGCAGCATTCAGAAAGAGAAAGAAAGCAAAGGAAGCTTTTCTATCTAAGCAGGAAGGAGCTCCCCAGAGATACATAGACACGAGTGTTCATAGTGAGCCTTCTGGCCCCAGTGAGGATCTGAGCAGCAAGGAGATGCCTGACCTTCCCAATAGTCAGAGTGCAGGTGACCTGGCAGCTACTGCAGCATCCATATCAAATGGATTTAACCATGTTGAAGACAAGTGTAGATCAGACAAGAGCGTGGTGGAGGCATAATAGTTTGTTTTTTTCCCTAAAGCTACAACTGCTGAAGTAATGTTATGTGTGACTCTCACCTTTCATTTTAAATAGTAAGTTTCTAGTCCACGGGAACTTTAAAAAAAAAAAAAAAATCTTGAAAGTGTGACACCTTGGGGATCAAAACCCACAAGGGAAAATATCTTTTAGATATTATTTTTAAGTAGGTCTCAGAATTTTGAAATGGGGACTAACTCATGATTTATGAAGATTTGGGGTTAGCAATATTGTGTATCACACTGTTATTTCAGTTACCATAGCTGGTTTAATAAGACGAGGAAGACTTTGTAGCACCTTAGAGACTAACCAGTTTATTTCAGCATAAGCTTTCGTGGGCTATAGCCCACTTCATTGGATGCCTTTGTAATGTATGAGGTTTTGTAACATATGGTAAAGTTGGAGTACCATTTTTGTATCTGAACCATCTCTTGCACAGGCTATTTACATATAGGGAACTGGAAACATTGCTGTCAGGAGGTGTGATGGCAGCACATGCAGACATAGATCAAAGCTAGCTTGATTAACAGCAGTGAAGCTTCAGCAGCAAAGGCAGCTGCACAGAATATCTCTGCCTGCTCAGGACCCTGGGAACACTGCTGCTGCAGCTTCACTACTCTTATTGCTAGAGCTAGCTTTGATGCAGGGCATTATCTATCTATCTATCTATTCCCAGCTCAGGGAGACATACCTAAGCTAGCTCTGATCAAACTAGTGCACTAAAAATAGAGTCAAGAATAGCAGCCGTGTTAGTCTGTATCCCTAAAGAAAGCGAGGAATACTTGTAGCACCATAGAGACTAACCAGCTTATTTCAGCATAAGCTTCCGTGGGCTATAGCTCACTTCATCGGATGCATAGAATGGAACAGAAGTAAGATGCATTTATACACACAGAAAGAAAGAAAAAATTGTACATTAGCAAACCAATTCTAAGAGGGCTGTTAAATGTAGATTATCAGCAGGAGAAAAAAAAAAAACCTTTTGAAATGGATTTGTGTCAGGTAAATTAACTCAGGAAATGCAATTAAAAAAATAGAGTTTCGCCTCAGAGGTGAGTGGGGCTAGCCACCCTAAGTTCCTACCTTGGGTGTTGAATGGGATGCCCACCACTTGCACTGCCATATCTATGCTCTATAGTTCAGGTATGTCTAGATGTGCTGGCAATCATACCTTCTAACTGCAGTGTAAATATAACTGGATTCTGTGGAATTCACGGATTCAGAGGAATTCTTTGATCAGAATGTAGGTCATCATGCCTAGTGATTAGAGGAGGGGTCAGACCCCTGGATGCTAGAGCAAAGGGTCAAAGCCAGTGTCAGGAATTGGAACGGAGAGTCAGGACTGGGTTACTTAGGGGAAGCCAGAGAACAAGCAGGCACAGGAGCCATCACAGCCATAGGTTAATGCTTGGAGCAGCCACTAAGCTGCTGGTGGTGGTGGGCTTAAGAGCCAGTCTGCTGACTCTTCCAACCAATCAGGTGGTGTAGCTAATTAGGCAGCCTGCTACAGGCCAGCTGTTCTTGTTAGGGCTCTGGAGATCAGCTTTGCTCCAGACCCTATTTTCTGACAGTAAGTGGGGTGTTGTTGCTTCCAAATCTAGAAGACCCTCTTCACTGGACCTGGACATCTGCATTGACACCTTAAAGGGTCAGCTTACCTTCGCCATCTTATGGCTTCTTTTTGTAGGAGAGAGTGCCAAGTCATGGAAAACTCTTTCTTCCCCCAACTAAATCCTTTAACCACAGCCTAGTGGAGAAGCCTAGTCCTCATGGAGTCTCCATGGAGGGGCTTCTGTGGGATCTTGGAAATGAGAGACCAATGCAGCCCCATTGACACTCCCCTTTTACCCTCTCCTCAGCTAGGTCCATGAGAATTTTGGCCCTTAAATCTCTGTATGGCTCTCAATTGTGACTTGAAACCAGGTTAGAATTATAGCATTACCCTCATTATTTATTCAGGATCAGACTTGATGTGGAATTGAGGCATTGCCTTGACAATGTTGAGCATCAAAACATTACTGTGTTAGTGTTTTCATAGAAATCCCCCACCGCAATTCATTTGAATAGGTGTTCTATATATTGGGGGGGGGGGGGGAAGCATGGGAAAATGTCTTCATTTTTGTTGAATAGCAGTAAATTAAATTTTTATCATGACCTTTTGAATGGGTCTTTGCTGACCTAAGGGATGCACTTTGAACTTTATAGCTTCAATATTGAATTTTATTTGATCTTTTCATTCAATGTTTCTGTTACATCAGTGGAATGATATGAAATTCCCACTTATGTTAAAACATAATGTCCATAAACTGGAGGATATAGCTTTCTGGACCAGAACCTCAGCTAAAGTAAGCAGGCACAGCTCTGTTGACTTCACCTGAGGGTCTGTCCCTCAGTATCACTGAAAAATGAAACAGAGCTCAAAATTTCTGCTGCAACTTGTACTTTTTAATAACTCAACCGTTGTTTAACAGCTGGTTTTTATTACCGTTAAATATATGTTTATGCAATGTTGCTGCTGTGTTAGTCCCCGGATATTAGAGAGACAAGGTGGGTGAGGCAATATCTTTTATTGGGCCAGCTTCTGTGGGCAAGAGAGATGTGAGCTCCTTTTCAGGTGATCTGAGCTTCACAGGACTTTTTTCAACAGTGTACTGGATAAGAATGAACTTGTAGTTGAGTGAGTTTCCAAGGAAGTACTTGGGAGGTGGTGAATTCAAGTTCTTACCTTCAGGCCCAACCTTTTAAAACTACAGCCTGAGGAGAACCCCATTGTCTGCTGATTACCTTTTCCCAGGGTCTGAAGATCAAAAGGCATAAAGGAGTGACTCACATTTTCATGGGAGGTTCTGATTCTGAGCAAAAGATTTTATGAACTTGTAACCACAGAAAACCACCTATGGGGGGTTTGCAAGACTGACTCCTACCAGAGCCCTTGTTAGAACACGAATGGTCTCTGATAAGCTTATTAGCACGAGTGTAGGTTCTTTTATTGTTTTAATATGTTTTCTCGGTTATGCTTTCATTTTAAAACTGTATATGTTTTCTTAGAAAAGCCATGTGGTGCCTTATAATTGTGGGCTATTATGCTGTTTATAGCCTCTGAGGAGAAAACACAGCAGTCCTGCTGAGGCAGTCTGTCTTGCTGAAGAACTCACAGTGTAAGATTGGGAGCTGTGCAGCCTGGAGAATTCCTCTCCAGGAGTAAGAGAAATATGGGTCTTCAACCAAGAGATGTGGCAACTGGGGAGGTGGGAGCCTAGAGTGGGTGATTTTGCTGGACCATGAAGGAGAAATACAGGAGCATTTGCCCTGAACTGTGATAGACTGCAAGAATAAACTGTTGTGCATGTTATGTGCTTAATTTCTGAATCTCTTTGCACTTGGCTTAAGCAGTGTTCAGTGTGTCCCTACTGACTTTGAGTACTTTGGGACCGGTCTACTCTGAAAAGGTACAGCAGCATAGCTACGTCTCTCAGGGATGTGAAAAATCCACACCCGAGAGACCTAGCTAAGTCGACCTAAGCCCTGGTGAAGATAGTTGTAGATCAATGGAAGAAATCTTCTGTTAACCCCCTTTTTGTTCTTTTTCATCCCCTTTTATAGCTTTGGAACAAGGTGGGAATCCTTTGTCTCTCTGGGGCACTACTTTTAAAATAGATTCCAGTTCAGGTGACATGATCACCTGTCACTGTAAGACCTCCTTCATTACCTAGGAGCTGGCTGACACATACACAGGAAGGCTTGCAGGTAAAGAAACCCATTCATAGTTTGTTGATTCTGAAGCACCCTTAATGGCTTCCACTGCACGTGTTTACATCAGTAATACAAGTTTATATCTTATTCTCCTAACCTCAGACATAGAAACAATACATGCAAAGAAATAGCACACACACACAGAGACGGTCATAAGCTTTGTAATGATACATTACAAGAGATCTTTTGCATAAAGCTTATTATAGTTATATCATTTATACTCAAGCATATTTCCATAAAACATTATGGAGTGCAAAGTCACACCCTCCTTCTGAACTTACTGCTGGAGTCTTGGACACGGTCCATGGCAGAGGTAGTACATGTAAAATCCCTGTTTGTCTCTGGTTGCATACCCTCTTCCAATACCTTTAAACACTATGATGTCATTCATAGGTGTCTGTAGCAGAGCCGGTCACTCACCTGGCAGCGCCTCCCGCTGGTCGTCTCGGGAATTAGCTCTTTGCAGCATCTGGAGCGCCCTCTGCCGGCTGATGTCTGCTCCTGCTCTGGCCTCGTGTCCCTCTCGGACCCTGGTGCCCACGAACTGAGGGTGCTGCACCTTGCAGAACCTCCCCCCCCCCCCCCCGAGTCTTAGGGTCTCCCCTCCCTGGGGAACCCTGCACCCACTATCCCTACCTTGCCTCAGGCTTTGCCTCTGCTAGTCACCAGTTGCCTCCACGCACTGAGGCAGACTGCAGTATCAGGCTGCTCATTGCAGGCAAGAAGGGTTTGGCCAGCTGCTCCTACCAAGCCCAGGGCTGCCCCCTTGCAACCCCAGTACCCTATGGGATGGGCCTTTGCTAGGCTCAGCAGCCTAGGGCCCTCTCACCAGAGCTTCTCAGCTCCCTGGCTCCCAGTTGCCTTGCCCTCACCCTGTCCCAGTCCAGGTACCCTGTTTATGGCTCAGGGAGACTGACTAGTACCTCTGGGTCAGGCCCCCTATCGGGCCTTGCAGTCTGAGGCTCTCAGGCTAGAGCTCCCTAGCTCCCAGTGCCTAGCCCCAACCCTGCCTCAGTCCAGGTACCTTGCTCACTGCCTCCCCACAGCCAGGCCCGTCTCCCTCTGCTTCCAGAGGACACTGTGTCTCTCTCAGGCCCCTGCCTCTCTGCTTTATGCTTGGGGCGTGGCCACCCAGCTGAGCCTGCTTCCCAATCAGCCTGGGAGTTTGCCGGCTCACAGCCTTGACCCCCCTTCCCCAGGGCTATCCCAGCCCTGGCCGGCAGGGAGCGGGGAGCACCCTGCTACAGTGTCCTAGCAAGGTTCTGGGTTCCTGGTCCCCGGGTGCTTGAAAACATGTTGGGGGTGTAGTATTGCTAACAATGCAGATAGCAATATCTGTTAAAGTGTAGGTGTTTGGCATTTAGCCACCAATGCCATGAGGTGGTGTGCCTCAGTTTCCCCCTCCACACAGAAGTGTAAACCTGTTATGCTTTTGCTGCTGTGTCAAGCTTCCAGCCTGTCTATAGGTAAAAGCTGAAAAGCAACATGCTTGTGGGACTGTCTTGTCACCATCCCTAGCATGTACAAAAGCATTCCCAAAAATCGTGTATGTCACACATCTTCAAAGATTTGTCATTAGCATCAACTCCTTTGTCTTGCTTGACCCATAAATGAAATAACAGACACAAGATTATCCACCAACTTATGACGGACAAACTTTGTTCACGCAGCCTGGCTTGCCCAGTGGCCACTGTATTTCCCAGTCCCTTTGTGTAGCATGGTAGGTGCTCAGATACAGTTTGTCTTGCTTCTTTGGAGAAGGCTTTCAAGTCAGGCATGTGTTTGAGGAGTTGGCAAGGAAAGGGTGCACTGCAACCGTGCCTGCTCTCGGTCTCTCCCTCTAGAATCTCTTTATGTTGGACTCCACACCCTTGTAAAGTTTCCCATATGCTTTTTTTTTTCTTCTTTCTCCTGCCTTGAAGAAACAGTTTTCTCTTTTACAAGCATAGCAGGAACAACATCTTCCAATGGAGTGCTTTGGATTGGTAAGATGCCCTCGGCCAACCCACTTTGCACTCTCTGTTCCCAAAAGGTCAGGTGGGTGGACTCTCCCCTCCAGAGCTGACCCCAAGTCTTCCCTTAAAACCTGATCCACAGGCGAGGAGTCTGGCATTTCAGATGCAGATCCTTCAGCCTCATCCTCTGGAAAAGGCCTTCCTAGAAAAGGTGGGCAGACCCTCCTGTCCCCCCATACCATCCATCTGGACTTCCCTCTCTAGGCTCCCCTCTGAGGCAGACTCTCCTGTGTCCCTCAAAAGGGAAGGTGACCCTGATCCAGTTGTGGGCTCACAGCTATGATAGACCCCTGACTGGCCAGAAAAGTCACTCAGCAAAATTCTCCCTCCCCGCCCCCTTTGAGCTTGCTTCCAGCTAGAGAGCCCTTGGGGTGTGTTCCCACCGCAACAGTCCTCAGGACTCCAGCTTCCCTCTCTGGGATACATGTCTCTGCACACCCAGGGCTGGGCCTGTCCCCTGCTGAACCAGAACTTCCTGGCAGTCAGCACCTGGGAAGGCCTCCCTGATACAAGGTGGAACATTCCCCTCCCACAAGGAGATGATCACAGCAGAGGAGCTGGTTCTATCCAGCCCTTCCTGCAGGGACCTGCCTTGAGGCCTGGGGCTACAGAAACTGGTTATCACCATCCCTGCCTGCATTGTTTACTGCCACAGAGGCATTATAGAGACACTCCTATTTCCCCAGCAGCACATGTGAAGTCATCCTCCCCTCTGGGGCTTTCGACACAAGATTCCTTCTTGCTGCTAACACACCCTGGGACATATTCTGCCACATCAAACAAACTATTTCCCAGTAAGAATGGTGCAAAATTGTGTGTCACCACTTCAACAGTCAGTGCAGCCTACAAATCACCAGTTTCCATGTGTACCTTAGCTAAAGGTGCAAGGACTTTGTAAACTTCCACCAATTCTAATTCTGCCATTTTTCCTGGTAACAGATCCTTCTCATGGATCAGGTCCCTCCTGACCACAGAAATTTCTGCACCAGTATCCCTCCAACCTTGGGGCACGTTGTCATTAACCTTAACAGCATGCATATGCTCACTGCTTGGTTGTGTAGAAGCAACCTTTACAAATCCTGTGTGGAAAGAGGCAGTAGCCTGTGCTCTGAGAAGCAGCACCTGGTTCCTGTTCCCACTCAGCCAAGGACATGTATTCCTCAGGTGTTCAGGGTACTTAAAATGATAGCATCTTCTGGGTTCCTCTGCTTGTACAGGAGACTTGGGATGAGTACCAGGGGAATGGGAATGGGAAGGTGAATGTCCAGCCTCCTTTTTCCCAGGGGTAAAATGGTGATTTTGCTTTCCACCAACCCTGTACACCTCTGCCAGTGGTTTATGTTTATTTGCAGCTTGTGACTGCTCGTAAGAGTCTGCCCACCCAGCTAATTCACCCACTGCATCCACCTTTTTGTCCCACAAATACTGTTTTACATCAGCACTGTACATATTCAGCTGAGTAACCAAATCACACATTTTTCCCAAGCTTGTAATGCCTTTCCCCCTCACCCACTTGTCTAACAAATCCTTCATTCATTTATATAAGCCACAATACTCAACCCAGATCCCCACTTAAGACTCCTGAATGTCACCCTGTAGGTTTCAGGTGTAATCTGGAACTGTTTCAAAACCAGTTTCTTAAATTTAGCATAGTTTGAAGCAGCAGCAATAGGTATCCTCTTGAATATGTCTAGAGTTCTCTCAGTCAATTTTGCAATCAAAGTGGTCATTTTCTGAACCTCAGGAGTCTCATGGAGAGTGCACAAGTTCTCAAAGGTGATGAAATACTCAGCAATATCTTGCCATTTGTGGATTTTGGGGGAAGTGGAGCCAGCTGCTGAATGGTTCTGTCTCTTCCAGACCATTACAGCCAGTTCATGCTTCTGGGTCTCAATTTGCGCCTCCGTTTCTTTGTCTTTTAACACCAGGGCTCGCTGTCTCTTTCGTTCTCTTGCCTTTTTTCATCAGCCTCCAGCTGCCTGAGTTCCAGGGCTTGCTGCCTCTCTTCTTAAGCAGCTGGTTGGGCTAACCTCTGGGCTTCTTTGGCTCTTTTGTAAGCAGCTTTTGCCCTGGCACATTGTGCATCAATCTCCATTTGTTTTAATTCCATCTGCCTTTTATGTTCATTTTTCGTCTCAGCAATTTGCAACCTGTGCAGTTCTAGCTTCTTCTGAGCTTCACTCTCATCCATTTTGCTAATTTTTTGTCTCTATTTCCCTCACCAGAAATGATCAAACAGACAATAACAAACCAGTAACCACTTCATCTGTTCTTCAGCTACCACACTTAAAACTCACTTAAAATCGCTACCAGTGTCTCAAAGCAATCAGTTGTGCACAGACTCTGTTCGACTATGCCACTGTGACGAGTTCAGTCACAGAGACCCCCTTGGGACTGTCACCTGATGTGCTGAATTTACCTCTGAGCCTGTTTTCAGTTAAGCCTGCAGCTTTGAGGGTGTGGACCAGAACTGGGTCTGTGTTGCAGCAGGCTAGTGTTTCTGGCTCAATAAGGCAGGGTTCTGGAGTCCCAAGTGGGCAGGGAAAACGAGCTCAAAGGTAAATTCAGCATGTTGTGTGACAGTCCCAAGGGGATCTCCGTGACCAAACCCATCACAAATGGACCATGTGTTTTCTATCAGATGATTTATGCTGTACACCATAACAATTTAAAGTAATTACAGTGCTTTCTATGTGCCGTATGAAACAAAATATATGGCCGAATAGACATTTTGATAAAAAATCACAATGATGTCAGATCCTGACTTCACTGCAATGTGTGTTTTCCCTGTGAGTGCAAAGCAGTACATGGTGTAGATAGCATGGAAGGATTGAAAAGAAGATATGGTGCAGGGCTAAGAAAAAGTCATTAAAGGAAAAGCATGGAGAACAAAACTTCTTACTGAAGTCATACAGTATGTCAATAGGAATTTAAAGCAAACATTCACATTGAGAATATATTGTACATCTTATATATTCTTATTCATAAAAAATAACTTTATTGAGTTCCCATGATGATTTGTTGTAATTACCTACAAACTTTATTGCTGGTGTTTCTGATGTCCTCATTTTTCTAGTGCAACAAATACATTTTCCTTTAAATGGAGCACAAAGAGAACCAATTATTTTATGATTCAATTTAATTCTTCTCTAAATTCTGCCCAGCTTTGTGGTATACATATTTTGACTCCTGTAGTTGGATACATTAATGGGAAAATAGGTGAGAGGTACTCTCCATGTACTCTTCCTCCTCATCCCTAGGCCCTCATAATCCCCATGTTTGCTTTTCTATCCCTAAGAGTCCTATCACCCAGTAACCAGTCTTTTGTGGGAAACTATGCATTTGTTTCCCCCCTCATTTTGGACGTGGGGCACTAGATATTTCTCATTGCCACTACTGAAATATTTTTGGAGTGTTGGCAGTATTGGTGCTCTCAAGAAAATCCTGTCGACTAGGGGCCTACAGACCTTTGGATTGCAGGACAGTCGCTTTATGGTGGAAACCATGTAGCTAGATGGGAAGAAGAGCAACTTGGTATCCCCTGATGATAGCCCAATGATAAGCAAATTTAATGGCCTTATTTATTACAAAAACATAACACAGAATCAAAACCATATTTAACAGTCTGAGTTGCTGAAGCTAAAATACTAAAAGCATTACTTCAGTGTTTTGCTTTTAATTACACTGTCACTGTCAATAAGTTTAGAAAGATTATGTTGGATGAAGAAATACATTAGCAGAATCAATTACTTAGATATGGTCTTTATTCATGTTTCCTTTAGGTTTCTATTAAGCAGCTTCAAAGGTGTTTAATATGCAGGTTCTTTATTTAGCTGACGTCTATATAAAATGACATACAAAATTAGCTTGAGTAAGTTAAAATGAAAATACTATATGCAAACTTTTTACACTGCCTGGAATAAGGAACATGGGTACCAGAAAATGTTACGGGAATATGAAACAATGCTGTTGATATATTTGTTCAGTTATTTAACAGGCATTATGATCCTTTCTTTTATTGGTAGTATTAGTTAAAGGCCAAATCCTGCTCATTTTATTCATCTAACACTCCCTCTGACGTTAGTAGAAGTTTTGCATGTCAGACTAGCAGACCAAAATTGTCCTAATGAATTCAGTAGTGAACTGCCAAAAGTTAAGAAGTTACAACAACTTGAAAAAAGCCTCACTTAAGTAACATATTGGAAATGAAGAATATCAGACCCATCAAAGCTCATGTATTTCCTTAGCACTGCCACTCCTCCTTCTTCCCGTCTCCTTCCCATGATGGTATGTTGATTCTTGAATGAGCTAAGATTTTTAATGTGACATACTTGTTTGAAAGGCACTTTTCACAGATGGTATTCTTTGTGCAGAAAGATATTGCTTTCTGATGTCAGCTTTAAATGTACTATGTTTCGTGTTGCATGATATGGAACAGAGAGAAGTAATGCAATTTGACATTATCTCTCTCCTCTTATTAATCCCTTCAGCTGCTTTGCTTTCTGGCTGAACAGATTTAAATGGACTGCAGCCTTAACTTGTCCTGTACTTTTGCATTCTTGGATAAGCTTTGCTGCTTTGCACTTTTTCAAATGTTATAGTGTTTTTATTGATTCATTTATTTATTTTTAATGATATAGTGACCAGGGTTAAGCATAAAGTTGTGAGTGGGATTTCAGACAGAGAATGTTATAAATTAGGGCTCTATAATCCCTGTTATGCCTCTGTGCAGAGAAGAAACCACTACTATAGAATGGCACACTTCTTCCTCTTTCAGCATGCTCCCTCTTCCCCTGGACCTCCTGTGAGGAGCTGTCTCAACTCCTTTGAATTTTCTTTCTTCCATATACATGGACAAAATAATAAAGCACAATATAATTAAGCCGGATACTGGCAAGCCCTGTCTCCCCTCACCAATGTGATTTTGTTATTATTGTGTTATGAGTGTGCATGGTAGGAAACTTGAGTAGTTAGGAGTTAGGTGGACATTATTAGAAACTACACATGAAGTCAGCCAGGATTTAAGTTTAAGCAGCAGTTTAAGCAGCAGAAGAGAGATTTCAGATTGGGTAGTGGAGGGGCTGTAGCTATAAACTGTCTGGAATAGAGGTGTGACCAGAATAGGGCAGAGGGCAGCAATTTAGGTAAACAGCCCATCTTGATCTCTGTCTATCAGGGTAGTAGTTGTAATGGTGTTAGATAAGTTTTAGCTATTTTTATGTTAACTGTGCCCCAGGCCATTATTTTGGGTACATGCTGAGATGACTCTGAAATTTAAAACAAAATCAATGATCAATCATGTTTTTTCCTTTAAATTGCTTAGAAGAGCTCGGAAAAATGACCAAAAAATTCAAATTTAATATGATAACTGTTGTCATTTTGCTGAAAGCCTTTCCATGTCTCAAAGATGTAATTTTTCATAGGCTTTTTATGAATTGGCCATTTTCTAGCAGGAGTAGTCTCATTGAAGTCAGTAGGAATACTTGTGGAGTAAACTATTATTCTTTGTGACTACAGTGTTCCAATTCCATAGAAAGTAATCATATTCACTTTAAAAATGATACAGGTCTTTAGTGCAAATTAATTTTTGTCTGAAAGCTATTTTGAATGGATTTTTTCCATTAAAATTAGGACAATTGTTAAGGCAAATGTTCCTCATTTCTTCCCCTTCTCCCCATCTCCACCCTCTTTAGGTGTAATTTTCAGCCATGCTCTACAATATTTGGGTTTATTTACAAAATCAGCTCATGTTCAAAAATCCTCAATTTTTGAAGTTGCAAATTGCATCTAGATGTTTGTACCAATGTGTCTCATTTAGGCAGATTATTCCCTTTCTTCTACTGCTACATGATCCAAGGAATAAAATGACTAAGAAAGGTTGAGTCAAGTTAGTGTTTGGGAAGGAGACCGTCCAGAAACACCATCCTGCTGCAGGAAGTGGTGCTGGTAAGTTATATTCTTCTCTGAGTCATTAGTGAATCAGTGCATTGGGCTTCATATTGTTGGAGGTGCTCTACTTTGGATGAGATGGCATTAAAGATCCCATGTCACTTTTTGTACACAACTCATTTTTCACTGTCTTGGCTATTAGAAGTGAGGTAAAGGATGTTTTAAAAACCCAACACAATAACTAATACAGCCATGAACTGTGTGAATGCTTTACTAACCAGAGTAGGAGATCTTATTATTGCCACCCATGTCCATCCTCATCTATGGCTCCACTTTGTTGTCTATGTCCCTCACTTCTTGTCATATCAAAGGATTTTGGTATGATATTCTATCTGAGCAGGGAATGTGTCTGCATTTGTTTCAGGGAGTCGCCTAGCACATTTTTATGTGTTTGAACAATAATTAATAATAGGAATAAAAGTGTTGCTGTGCTCTGTTAAATATCTGCTGAATTTCACCCTTGAGATGACATATCAGCATTGGTAGAAATTCTATAGCTCTCTGATAAATTTGTAAAGCCCCTTTGGGCTCAATAGAGATGGATTATATTATTTAAAGAAATAACTTAATCATTTAACAGAGAGTTCACATTGGTGTAAACTATACTCTACTTCCTTTATGAGAGTACAGCTGTTTTAAAGTCTACAGTGTATGTGCCTTTCTTGTACTAACAGGTTCTAATGGGTTCAGTTACTTCACTGCCTCCGGCTTTAAGACATGTGAATTATGTTCTTAAAGACAGTTGGAAATTGATGTATGGTTTCACAAGGTTGCTGGTCCTTTTCAGACATTGGGTGTTTGGATTAACAGTTGAGATTAACACGGAGTTTTTATTCTATGACTGCCAAGCAGTTATTGAAGTTAATATATACAGAGTTGCTGAGAAAGGGTTGGTACAAATTAGATATTAGTATTCATTAATTTATAGAGAACAACTTGGACAAAAATTTCCAAAACTGGTTGCCTAAAGTTAAGCATCTTAGAATCACAGAATCATAGAATATAAGAGTTGGAAGAGACCTCAGGAGATCATCTAGTCCAATTCCCTGCTCAAAGCAGGACCAACACCAAGTAAATCAACCCAGCCAAGGCTCTGTCAAACCAGGCCTTAAAAACCTCTAAGGATGGAGAGTCCATCACCTCCTTAGGTAACCCATCCCAGTGCTTCACCACCCTCCTAGTGAAATAGCGTTTCCAAATATCCAACTTAGCCCTCCCTTCTCTGCAACTTGAGACCATTGCTCCTTGTTCTGTCATCCACCACCACTGAGAACAGCCGAGCTCCATCCTCTTTGGAACCCCTGTTCAGGTAGTTGAAGGCTGCTATCAAATCCCCCCTCACACTTCTCTTCTGTAGATTAAATAAGTCCCGTTCCATCAGCCTCATCTTGTAAGTCATGTGCCCGAGCCCTCTGATCATTTCCATTGCCCTCCACTGGACTCTCTCTCCAATTTGTCCACATCCTTTCTTTAGTGGAGGGCCTAGAATTGGATGCAGTACTCCAGATGTGGCCTCACCAGTGCCAAATAGAGGGGAATAATCACTTCTCTCGAACAGCTGAAGCTGACAATGCTCCTACTAATACAGCCCAGTATATCATTGTCCTTCTTCGCAACAAGGGCACACTGCTGACTCATATCCAGCTTCTCATCCACTGTAATCCCCAGGTACTTTTCTGCATAACTGCTGCTCAGCCAGTCGGTCCCCAGCCTGTAGCAGTGCATGGGATTCTTCTGTCCTAAGTGCAGATCTCTGCACTCGTCCTCATTGAACTTCATGAGTTTTCTTTTGGCCCAGTCCTCCAATTTGTCTAGATTACTCTGGACCCTATCCCTACCCTCCAGTTTACTTACCTCTCCCCCTATTTTAGTGTCATATGCAAATTTGCCGAGGGTGCAATTAATCCCATCATCCAGATCATTAAAAAAAATATGTTGAACAAACCCGGCCCCAGGACCCTTGGGGCACTCTGCTTGATACTAGCTGCCAATTGGACATCGAGCCGTTGATCACTATCCGTTGAGCCCATCAATCTAGCCAGCTTTCTATCCACCTTATAGTCCATCCATCCAATCCATACTTTTTTAACTTGCTGGCAAGAATACTGTGGAAGACCATATCAAAAGCTTTGCTGAAGTCAAGGAATAACACATCCACCACTTTCCCCATGTCCACAGAGCAAGTTATCTCACCATAAAAGGTAATCAGGTTGGTCAGGCATGACTTGCCCTGGGTGAATCCATCTTGACTTTTCCTGATCACCTTCCTTTCCTCCGAGTGCTTCAAAATGGATTCCTTGAGGACCTGCTCCATGATTTTGCCGGAGACTGAAGTGAGGCTGACCGGTCTGTAGTTTCCTGGGTTCTCTTGTTTTCCTTTTTAAAATATGGGATTAATTTAAAATATTTGCCTTTTTCCAATCCTCCTGGATCTCTCGTGATCACCATGATTTTTCGAAGATAATGGCTAATGGCTCTGCAATCACATTAGCCAACTCCCTCAACACCCTTGGATGCATTAGATCTGGACCCATGGACCTGTGCATGTCCAGCTTTTCTAAATAGTCCTTAACCCAGTCTTTCACCACTGAGGGCTGCTCACCTCCTCCCGATGCTATGTTGCCCAGTGCAGCAGTTTGGGAGCTGCTCTGGTCTGTGAAGACTGAGGCATAAAAGCATGGAGTACTTCAGCTTTTTCCACATCATCTGTCACTATGTTGCCTCCCCCATTCTTGTTCTTAGCTTCTTGTTGCTAACATAGCTGTAGAACCCCTTCTTGTTACCCTTCACAACCCTTGCTAGCTGCAACTCCAATTGTGCCTTGGCCTTCCTGATTACGCTCCTGCATGCTCCAGCAATATTTGTATACTCCTCCCTAGTCATCTGTCCAAATTTCCACTTCTTGTAAGCTTCCTTTTTGAGTTTAAGCTCACCAAATATTTCACTGTTACTCCAAGCTGGTTGCCTGAAAATGAGAAACTGAACTACAATTCCCTTCTCTACATTAGACCAAGGGTGATGGGGGATTGAACTCAGGTCTCCCTTCACATCCCTAGTAAGAGAATGAACCATGGGACTAAAGGCAGCTCAGCTTCTCCATACCCCCCGCCCCCCCCCCCCCAATGCTTAGGCACCTTTTTCCAGGACAAAGTTCAGGACTGTGAATTCCAAGCAGAGATAGGAGCCTTCCTCTAGGCCAGACTTAGGCACCTAGCTCTCTGAGAAGAGCTGGACTTAGGCAACACCCCTCTTCTCATCATTGGTTAACTCAGGTGGCTCCCTGCTCATCGTCCTGGCTTTTATGGGTTCCATATTTAGGCAACTAATTTCCCCCATGCACTGTACAGGGAGTCTAGGCATGTCATTTGAGGCTGAGGACTTGGGGCTTCTCTGGTCAGCCAGGACTTGAGGCAGGTCAGGGCTCCTCTGGCCCTGGCAGGCAAGAGTATGGGGGCGGAGTGGGGGGATAGGGCAGGGGTGGGCAAACATTTTGGCCCGAGGGCCACATAGGGTTGTAAGACGGTATGGAGGCCAGGACGGAAGGCTGTGCCTCCCCAAATAGCATGGACCCCACCCCTATCCATCCCTTCTGACTTCCCGCCCCCTGACTGCCCACCACAGAATCTCTAACTCATCCAACTCCCCCTGCTCCTTGTCCCCTAACCACTCCCTCCAGAGACCTCCCACCCCAACCAGCCCCTGTGACTTCACCTCCTTATCTAAGTCTCCCTGCTCCTTGTCCCCTGACCACCCTTCTAGTGACCCCATCCCCTACCCAACCGGCCCCTGATCCCTGTCCCCTGACTGCCCCAACCCCTATGCATCTCCAAGACCCTATCCAACCACTCCCTGTCCCCGACAGCCATGACCATATCCCCCCCCACTTCCCAACCCCCCCCCCCAGAACCTCACCTCTTCCCTCCCCTGACCACCTTCCCCCAGTCTCCACCATATCCAACCGCTCCCTGATCCCTGTCCCCTGACTGCCGCCCGTGACCCCTTGCCCCTTATCCAATCCCTCCTGCTCGCCACTCACTGGAGCCAGTCAAGCCGCTGCAACGCTCCCCGGTAGGAGCAGTGGACTGGAGCACTCGCGGCGTGGCTGTGCAATTAGGGGGGAGGATAGCGGGGGAGGGACCTGGGCACGCCTCCCCGAGCTCAGGTGGGCTAGACAGGACGTTCCCATGGGCCGGATGTGGCCCGTAGACCGTAGTTTGCCCACCCCTGAGCTAGGGTCTTGGGAAGAAGAGGGTGGGGCCTCAGGCAGAAGAGGCAGAGCTGGGGCTATCTTTCCCAAATTGGTGGTTTATGTGCTGCCCATGGCCATGGATTCCACTTGGTAACAAAGCATCTAAAAGTTGGGTGGTGCAAAACGGAGCCTTGTAGCACCTTTTGTGGATCTAGCCCTAAGTTTGTATTACATATCTAAATAGCTGGCCTGATTTTTAGAGGTACTGAGACTCCTAGTGCTCCTTGATTTAAATGGCTCCTGCCAAGTGCATATCCCTTCTGAAACCCAGGCCTTCTGCTTAGGTACCAAATATAGACATGGTGCCTAATTTTTTTGATCCTTTCCTGAAAATAAATACTGGCTTGGTTAGCAGTGTGTGCCCCTTTTGTGTTAGAAAACACCAACTGCAGAATGAAAGAAAGTCAATTAAATTTGATGTTTGTGGCTGCATTTACACTGAGAACCAACATCTCATAAATTTTCTAGAGAGATATTGGTTTAATTTCAAACACATATAAAAGGCACCGTGGTTGTTATTGCATTCATTGTTTCTCCCAGAGGAATTCTAATCGGTGTGGGGAAGTTGATGTTTAGTTTATTATTTATTTAATCAGGAAGGCTGTTTTCTGTTGCTTATTATTATTATTTTTAATGTAAATCAATTATAAAAGTAAACATCCTTTGTCAATAATCACTTGATTCCTCTGATTGTCTCCCTGGGAATAATTACATATACCAAGGGCCCCCCAAACATTAAGGCTCCAATATCAGGAAGGACAGGCAGGGCAGAAAAGGTGAGGGAGTTGCATTGTATGTAAGAGAATGGTATGAATGCTCAGAGCTCCAGTATGAAACTTCAGAAAAGCTTGAGAGTCTCTGGATTAAGTTTAGAAGTTTGAGCAACAAGGGCGATGTCGTGGTTGGAGTCTGCTATAGACCACCAGACCAGGGGGGTGAGGTTGACAAGGCTTTCTTCAAGCAACTAACAGAAGTCACTAGATCACAGTCCCTGGTTCTCATGGCGGACTTCAATCACCCTGATACCTGCTGGGAGAGCAATACAGCAGTGCACAGACAATCCAGGAAGTTTTTGGAATGTGTAGGGGACAATTTCCTGGTGCTAGTGCTGGAGGAACCAACTAGAGGCAGAACTCTTCTGGACCTGCTAGTCACAAAGAGGGAAGAATTAGTAGGGGAAGCAAAAGTAGATGGGAATCTGGGAGGCAGTGACCATGAGATGGTTGAGTTCAGGGTCCTGACACAAGGAAGAAAGGAGAGCAGGAAACTACAAACCCTGGACTTCAGAAAAGCAGACTTTGACTCCCTCAGGGAACTGATGGGCAAGATCCCCTGGGAGAATAACATGAGGGGGAAAGAAGTCCAGGAGAGCTGGCTGTATATTAAAGAATCCTTATTGAGGTTGCAGGAACAAACCATTCTTATGTACAGAAAGAATAGTAAATAGGGCAGGCAACCATCTTGACTTAACAGTGAAATCCTTGCTGATCTTAAACACAAAAAAAGAAGCTTACAAGAAGTGGAAGATTGGACAAATGACCAGAGAGGAATATAAAAATGTTGCTAAGGAATGCAGGAGTGAAATCAGGAAGGCTAAATCACACTTGGAGTTGCAGCTAGCAAGATATGTTAAGAGTAACAAGAAGGGTTTCTTCAGGTATGTTAGCAACAAGAAGAAGATCAAGGAAACTGTGGGCCCCTTAGTGAATGGGGGAGGCAACCCAGTGACTGAGGATGTGGAAAAAAGCTAATGTACTCAATGCTTTTTTTGCCTCTGTCTTCACGAACAAGGTCAGCTTCCAGACTACTGCACTGGGCAGCACAGCATGGGGAGGAGGTCACCAGCCGTCTGTGGAAAAAGAAGTGGTTCAGAACTGTTTAGAAAAGCTAGATGAGCACAAGTCAATGGGGCCGGATGCGCTGCATCCGAGGGTGCTAAAGGAGTGGCGGATGTGATTGCAAAGCCATTGGCCATTATCTTTGAAAACTCCTGGAGATCGGGGGAGGTCCCGGATGACTGGAAAAAGGCTAATGTAGTGTCCATCTTTTAAAAAGGGAAGAAGGAGGATCCAGGGAACTACAGGCCAGTCAGCCTCACCTCAGTGCCTGGAAAAATCATGGAGCAGGTCCTCAAGGAATCAATTGAACAAAACCAGCACTTAGAGGAGAGGAAAGTGATCAGGAACAATCAGCATCGATTCACCAAGGGCAAGTCATGCCTGACTAACCTAATTGCCTTCTACGATGAGATAACTGGCTCTGTGGATGAGGGGAAAACAGCAAACGTGTTATTCCTTGACTTTAGAAAAGCTTTTGATATGGTCTCCCACAGTATTCTTGCCAGCAAGTTAAAGAAGTATGGGCTGGATGAATGGACCATAAGGTGGATAGAAAGCTGGCTGGATCATCGGGCTCAATGGGTATTGATCAATGACTCTATGTCTAGTTGGCAGCCAGTATCAAGCAGAGTGCCCCAAGGATCAATCCTGGGGCTGGTTTTGTTCAATAGCTTCATTAATGATCCAGAGGATGGCGTGGACTTCACCCTCAGCAAGTTTGCAAATGACACTAAACTGGGAGTAGTGGTAGATACGCTGCTGGAGGATATGGATAGGATACAGAGGGACCTAGACAAAGGATTGGGCCAAAATAAATCTGAGGTTCAACAAGGAAAAGTGCAAAGTCCTGCACTTAGGATGGAAGAATCCCATGGACTGCTACAGACTAGGGACTGAGTGGCTAGGCGGCAGTTCTGCAGAAAAGGACGTAGGGGTTACAGTGGATGAGAAGCTGGATATGAGTCAACAGTGTGCCCTTGTTGTCAAAAAGGCTAATGGCATTTTGGGCTGTATAAGTAGAAGCATTGCCAGCAGATGGAGGGATGTGATCATTCCCCTCTATTCGGCAATGGTGAGGCCTCATGTGAAGTATTGTGTCCAGTTTTGGACCACACACTACAAGGAGGATGTGGAAAAATTAGAGAGAGTCCAGTAGAGGGCAACAAAAATGATTAGGGGGCTGGAGGACATGCTTTATGAGGACAGGCTGAGGGAACTGGGATTGTTTAGCCTGCAGAAGAGAAGAATGAGGTGGGATTTGAATGCTGTTTTCAACTACCTGAAAGGGGGTTGCAAAGACTGTTCTCACTGGTACCAGATAATAAAACAATGTCAAAGAATGTCAAAGCAGATTGTATGATTTGTCATAACTTAGGGCTCGTCTTCACTCCCGTGGTGTGGGATCGATCTTCTGGCGATCGATTTATCGCGTCTGGTTAAGATGCAATAAATCGATCGCCTGCGGCTCCCCCGTCAAGTCGACTCCGGAACTCCAGCTTGCCGGGAGGCGGAAGCTGGAGTCGATGGGGGAGCGCGCCACCGACTGCTGCCGTCGTGGGGATGGCAGGTAAGTCGGCGGCAGATACGCAAACTTCATGTAGCTGAAGTTGCATATCTGCCGTCGATTTCCTCCCCTCCCCCCAAGTGAGGACAAGCCCTAACGCTATGATTTAGTCTCAGGTATTTCTAGTAAAAGTTATGGATAGGTCAGGGGCAATAAATAAAAAGTCATGGCCAGTGACCTGACTATGACTTTTACTAAAAATACTCCTAACTAAATATTAAGTGTTGGGGGAGGGGGACACTGGTGGATGCTGCTGCTCTGGGGGTGGGGGTGTGCTCTGGCAATTGCTTTTACTCCAAGGGAGGGCATACTGGGGCCTCACAACTGCTCATGGGGGCAGACGTCCCAGGGTCCTGCCACTTCTCCTTCAGGTGGGGGGGTGGCCCAGGGTGCTGCTTCTGCTCGGGGAAGCACCCGGGACCAGGTGACTGGGACTGCCCAAGCAACAGTCTGTGTGGCAGGTCCCAGGGCCGCAAGAGCAGTAGCTGCAGCTGTGGAAGTCACAAAGCTCCCAGAGTCCATGACTTCCGTGACCGACTCATGACTGATTCTGGCAATTATCCAAAATAAGCAGAATCTCCCCCCCCCCCCCCCCCGCAAATAATAAAAACCGTTTGCCGTTGCAGGGCTAAGAGAGAAGATTAAATATCCAACACATAAGGCCAGTGTACGCCAGAGATTTCAGCTAGTTTGGTTCACTGAGCAAGAGACCTGAAGCAGGAAACTTTACTTACCCTTTATAGAAGAGAATTTAGCCCAGTTGGTTTATATGTATTGTGGGAGTCAGAGATCCATTCTCAAAGAGAGAGAGCGAGAGCTGAATTCCATATATTAAAAATGGAGTAACCAAACCTACCAATATCATAGTAATGTCATGTCACACTGTGCTTTTTAAAACAAAATAAAACTATTAATAAATGACACATCTGATGAATCAATATAACATTTTAGAACGAGATTAGTCTGTACCAGTCTCTTTAATAGATCAGAGAGGATTGTTAAACATTAGTGGTAACAAGCTGCACCTCATATGCATGTTAATAGATTATAACTTTTTATAGGTGTAATTTGTACCTGTCTCTCAGAGGATTAGGAAAGTGGTGCACAAGGAGTGGATCATTAGGTGCTAGTGGCCAAGCTTTTCTAATTAGCCCATTAGCCCTCCAAGTGCCAACTCTCTAATCCACACACAGAGACTATAAACCATGCCTACAAAACTATTACAAATTGAATTTTTCCTCTCAATCTTGAGGGCTTCTCATGCAGTGCATCTCTCCAACTGAAAGGCAGGGACTGCAGATTTGTGGTTTACAATTTTCATGATTAATTGATGAACATGCATGGTTTAGTCATATTTACAAAAGCAGGGATGCTGCCAGAAAGAATCTAATTGGTTAAATAAATAACCCTAAGATTGTATGGCTCAAAGCCTTTTTTTTTATTGAATTATTAATGCTATGTCACCCTCCAAATCAGTAGCAGTTAATGACTGATTTGCTTGAGGCTGTTAATATTTTCTGATCAGTTGTAAATTACAGTGATGACTTATTTTGCTAACTTAGATCTTATATTATCAGCTCAGTTTGTAAATGGCATTGATTATAAGTCTGTAGTGAAAAATAGTTTTCAGCTGGTTTTTTTTTTTGGTTTTATTACTTTTGTTTTTTTTGTAGTAAAGGTCTTTAGTTAACTCAGTTCATTTAATAATAGTTATGAATTATTTTTCAAATGGGAAAAATCATGTACCAGAATGCATAGGACGTTTGAGATTAAAATGCAAATAAACACCATACATTCCTCCCCTCCCTGCTCCTTAAAACACTATGTGGAACTGGAACACTGTGTTTTCACAGGGATGAGTAAAATCCCCATGTCTGAATGTAGATACACAAAGAAATGATGCAGTGCAGTTTGGAATACCCTTGTAAGGAAGTCTCTAGAAATAAAGTGGAATGTGGCTTAATGGTTTGAGAAGAGAGTGTGAAAAATCGGGACAGGAGGTGGGGGTTAATACCCAAAAATCGGAACTGTCCCTGTAAAATCGGGACATCTGGTCACCCTTTTTGAGAAGCAGATTAAGAGTCTGTACAATTAGATTTGTCTTGTTTCTCTCACAGATTTTCTATGTAATGCTTGGCAAGTTATCTAGCTCTCTTTGTGCCTCACAGAACCCTTCAGTACACCTACTTAGTTCAACTTCATAGGGGGCTATTGTGAGGGTTACTGACTGAGGTGTTCATTGAGATTCCCAGATGAAAGGCATTACCTATAATATCAAAGTGTTAGTAAATGCTAGTTAATTGTTTTACCATGTCTGTGTTCAGTACAGTTCACAAGCTTTGTGACTCATCATCACAATGTTTAATTGAAGTGGCTCATGGGTAAATAATTCCTTTATTCTCTAACTGATATTGATGTTAATTTCCATTTGCTTCAGAAAGCACTTACCACAGGACTCTGAATGGGAAGCATGAAGTGGCTTAGGAGTTGGAACACAGAATATCACAGTGACTAACTTTTAGGTGCTGAGAAAATTACAGGCAAAACACAGTGATCCACAAAGCCTGAGTTAGGCAACTGGCTGGGGGTCTTCAGCGGAAGCAACCGCTTGCAGACTCTTCAAAATCCCTGCTAGCTACCGCTACGGGCTGGCAGGGGGGGGAGGGAGGAGTTGGGAGCACGTTCGGTCTTAAGCGGAAGCAACCGCTTGCAGACTCTTCAAAATCCCTGCTAGCTACCGCTACGGGCTGGGGGGGGGGGGAGGGGTTGGGAGCCCATTCGGTCTTAAGTGGAAGCAACCGCTTGCAGACTCTTCAAAATCCCTGCTAGCTACTGCTACGGGCTGGTGGGTGGGCGGGTGCGCGTTCGGGAAGGGGGGGGCTGCGTGCGGTCTGTCTTCAGTGGAAAAGATTACTTTGCAGCTGGGAACCTTTATCTCCCTACTAATTGCAGTCCGTATTTCAAACAGGCAACCATGAATGACATCACTTTGCTTAGAATTTCTCAGAGAGATAGAGAACGCATGCTGCTTGAGTCACTGCAAAGTCCTGGGCCATTTGCCGCAATGCTATGCAGCTCAATGGTACCAGATTATTTACTACTTTCGTGGCGTGGGATGGTCTCCTATCACGGGGGGTCACATAAGGCGGCTCTCCCCAGAAATCTGGTGCGGAAGATTCATTGCTACCTCCTGGATAGCTTCATTGAAATGTCCATAGAGGACTTCCGGTCAATACCGTAGTATATTGACAAACTCTTTGAGTAGAAACTGACCAGCAATGAAAGCACGCTAAGTCCTTAGGGCAAGTTACTCATTAATAAATGCTTCCTTTAAAAATCATGAGCCATGTAATCCCTTAAAAAAAAACACTTACCCCCTTGGGAGGTTTGGGAGGGTGCTGGCTCCAGGGTGATAAACAGCTCCTGGCTGTCTGCTAACGGGGTTTCTCTGCTGGCCTCCTGCTGCTCTGTGATATTTCCCTCCTCCTCATCGTCGTCCTCATCTGAATCCTCAGGCCTGATGATTATCCCATCGGTGGAGTCCACGGAGACCGGTGCGATGGTGGTGGGGGCGCCCCCCATTATCTGATTTAGTTCATTGTAGAACCGGCATGTCCGCGGCGCGCCCCCTGAGCATCCGTTTGCCTCCTTGGCTTTCTGGAATGCTTGCCTCAGCTGCTTAATTTTCACGCGGCACTGCTGGGCGTCCCTGTTGTGGCCCCTTTCCAGCATGGCCTTGGAGACCCTGGCAAACGTGTTGGCATTCCGTTTGTTGTTGCGGAGTTCCAACATCACAGATTCCTCTCCCCAGATAGCGATGAGATCCAACACCTCATGATTGGACCATGCTGGAGCTCTTTTCCTCTGACTGGTCTCCAGGGCTGCTGAGCTCTGCATGGTGGCTTGTGCTGCTGATTTCTCTGAATGGCGACTGAGCTGTGCAGGTGAGCTGGCCACGCTGACCAAACAGGAAATGCTAGTCAAATGTTCCCGGGTCTTTTCCTGTCTACCTGGCCAGAGCAGCGAGTTGAGAGTGCTGTCCAGAGCGGTCACAGTGGAGCAGTGAGGCAGTCCAGAGCGGTCAGAATGGAGCATTGTAGGACAGCCTCTGGAGGCCAATAACGTCCCCTGCGTCCTCACTAGTCCACAATCGACCTAGAGAGGTCGATTTCAGTGCTACTCCTCTCGTTAGGGAGGAGTACAGAAGTCGATTTTGAGGACCGTTTAAATCGAGGCAAATGGCGTCCGTGTGAGGATGGGTACAGGTTTATGTCGACTTAACGTTGCTAAAGTCGATGTTAAGTCGTAGTGGGGACCAGCCCTTAATGTGACTGGTCTATCACACAGTAAATACCAAGTAAAACTAGCTTCTGCCCCTGGTAGCTTGTGGGAGGGCACTTCCCAAGTATGAAAGCCTAGTGTGTGATGTTCTTTTCATTTCACTGATAGTAATGGAATAAAATTCATCTTCCTCCTCTCAGTTTACAACAAATTACCTCCATTCTGTTGGACTGTTACACAGAGATTCTCAAGTGCCTTGCACCCTCTGTTATTTAAACTTAATGGAGTGTATTCTTACATATTTGTCATGGTCTTTATATTCACAGAGATATTCTTTCATATATATTCTCACAGATATACATACTTCATCCATCTCCTTAATGACTCCATATCAGTGGAGCAGGCTGTATATATTCTCAGGCAATAGTTTGGAGTTGGTGAAGAAAAGAAGGAACTTTATTTGAGGGCTTTTACCTGAGCATCATCAACCAGTGCCATAGAAATGCTCTGTCTGCATATCCCCCCTCATTTTCTACCTAGCTAAGTAGCAAATATAATCTAATTGACTGGTGCAAGCTGCGCTACTGCAGATCCTTCTGCAGAAGAAGATACCACATGTCATTTCTTTACCTCAGCCACATTGAAGGGATCCATTAAAAAGAAAAAGAAAAGTAGGGACTCACTTAGAAGGAAAGTCTAAAGTACATTTTAGCAAGATATACTTTGTTTTTGCTAAGCTCCTTTTCTTCTGCTTCTTGTATTTATTCTTTGCTTTTCTCCAGCTAAGGACCATGTTGTTTAATGCTGATAAAAACAATACTCAGTCCAGAGCTAGACTGTCATTTTGTAGATAGTTTTGTTTCCAGTATAGTGGGCATCACAGAGGTTATTTGCCCAATTACCTACATCTTTGGAACATGCAACCACAGTGCACATACTTTTGTTTGCTTATTTTTAAGTGGGGAGTAGCATAAATAAGGACATCAAAGGAAAGCTGGACGCGGTGCAATTGTCTTCAAAGTAGAGTTAAAATCTAATTTTAGATTACAAATGATGCCCTCAATTTTGGTGGCCTTAACATATTTCTTAGCGGATATTAAACATATTAGGAATTCTCTGTGTAATTCTGTAATCTTGCCTAATTGTCAGTTTGTACTCTGGCCAAAAGTGGAAAAGAAATTATACTTAAGATCAAAATAAGCATTGGCAGAGGTTCTTCTGTTGGTTTACAGTATATAACACCTATATGAACTATGATCCTTTCTAACAAATGGTATATTTTAGCACTAAGATTCCTCCATTGTTTCAAGTTCACGTGGCTAACAGAGAACAAAACATATGGTTTGTATGTGTGTATATGTGTGAGTTGAAATAAGAGGTTGCCTCTTTTAATTTGATAACTTGTAAAAGTTTATATATCCATAGTTACGTTTCCAGCTTATTTTTTCTACTGGAGAACAGAGCTGTTAGGATGTATTTAGTCAATCACATTTGTATGAATGACTAATGTGTGTATGTATTATGTTTTCCAGATGACTGATCCTAAAAAAAGGATTAATTCATATTTTCAAAGGGTGAAATTTATATTAAATAATAAATAGATAAGTGGCGAACTGGTTTTTTCAAATTCCAGCAATCACAATTTCAAATGTTAAACACTGAAAAAGTTGTTAAAAGTATGGATGATGCCTTGAAAATGGTGTTTTTAACCTTATTATCTCACGTGCTTCAGCCTGCTTCATTGGTGAAGTGTTTTAAGAATTACCTCAATCAGATGAGAGTCCTCAGTTAACTATGCAACTGCTTAAAGAGGTACTTCAAACACAGTATATGCTAGTACAGCCTTAACAGTTTGACACTTTCCCAAATTAATCAGCTGAGGCAGAGGGAAGTAGTGTGTTATCACAGATGTCCTGGCTTTTTACTTTCTAACTTCAACAGCATGTGGTTGATGCCGTGTAGGCATGTTTTTGGTTTGTACTTTTCTGTTCTTCACTGATACATAATGGATTTTCCACTCCCTTTAATATTTTCTTAAAACTTCTTTTTGGAAGAGACCTGCTTATTCTTGCCAAGGAGAACAGCGATATAGACTTTAATATGAGAGACTTATAACCATTGTATTTTAATCTAATTATACATTGACTTCAAAGCAGTAGAATATTCATTGCAAAAAGAATAATATTTTAAATCTTAGGTTGGCAGCTCTGATGATCATGATGAATTAAACTTTAATGAAGAATCATGGAAAGTGAAGTGTAAATGAGCCAAAATGATTATGCAATGTGTTGTCTCTTGCTTTTTATGTTTTGCTATTTAACATCCATTTAGAGAATACATTTTTATTTCTGAGGCCATACTAACTTTTTGAGTAATTTAGACTGAATTGTCCATGCCTACTATATACCAAGTTCTTGTATCTCTCCAGGGGGAGGGAGCAGAATGTACATTACCTTGACTGAAAGAGTATTTCTTCTCTGAATCATCTCTGTAAGATCCACAAGTAAGGCAGTTTAAATGCTAAGACCTCACTAGCTGGGAAGTTAAAGGGTGATCCTCGTCATTTGAAGTCTGCTCTGAATTTTGGAGACAAAACAACATACAGTGGAGAAGTGCAGAAGAAGGTTAAAGGTGTATGGCTCTGAAGAGTCACACTTCATCAAAACAAATTGAAGGTCATTAGATCTCTAAAGCTTTGGTAGCTGTTGAACACAGAGATGGAGAAAATGTAACTCAGGGGACATGGTGAGCTCTCTAGACTTATAAATTGCTGGGTGAATGGGAATGTGATGCTGCAGGCATGAGAGATACATAAAAATAAAGAAAATGAATGAGCTCTGGGAGTTCAGAAATGAAGCTGGTCAGAAAAATATTTTCCTATCCACCTCAAGTTAAGAGAAAAGTTGAAATCTGAAAAAAACTTTCATGAACTCCCTCCCTCTGCAATTTTTTCTTTGATTGGGCCAATTGAATTTTTTTGTTCTGATAATTTTGAAACATTTTATTTTTATTTTTTTTTACATATTTTACTATACATTAATTTAAATATTGAAACCTCATTCATACTACTATTATTCATACTGCACCATTAGGCTTTTAAAAGGGGGTTTTATGGGATAATGCAATGTAAATGTCATTGAAATCAAACCCTGGACGTAAACTTTATTTAGCAGAGCTGATGGCCTAGTGGTTAAGACACTCACCTACAACTTAGGAGACCCAAGTTAAGTTCCCTGCTCTGTCACAGACCTTATATGTGACCGTGAGCAGGTTACTTAAGGTGAATCCATGAAGGAATTGAGTCATTGCAATACTGAATATCACCGCACCTAGAAAAATCAAAGGAGTAAAAAAATAAGCATTACGAGATATGCAAATAATATCTTTCCTTAAAAATAAAAATAAAATGTGATTAGAAATGTCATAAGCAATATTTCCATAATCATTCATCTAATATAAATGTAGATCATTTGCATTGATCTTGGGTTTAAGATTAGCAGCCATGTTAGTCTGTATCCGTAAATAAGAAGAGGAAGATTTTGGGATATCTCATGGTAGAGTAGCTAAAAGTATGTTTTTAATCATGTTGAAGTAATATAAAATATCTCAAACATATATTTCTTGTACTTTTTAATGTATTATATATTTGTGTGTGCATATATACGTGTCTGTGATAGCCACACGTGCATGTGGCATTTTTCTCTCTATATGTAAATATTTGTAGAATACATGTTTTATAATAAGTGCAAACACATTACTGTGTGTGTGTATATATATCTATACATTGTGTATCTTCTTAGCTCATAGTTTCATTGTCCTTATTTGAATTTCCTTAGCACTCAACTCATTTTTGTGTTTTCAAATAAGTGCTCACGTATTACATGAGCACTTGTAAAACATTATAGAAAATAAGTTGAGAGAAGCTAATGAATTCTACATAAGGACAATAAAACTTTGAGCTGAGTGGGCACACAATTTAAGATTGCTTGCTTTGAAGATTCTCAGAGGAAAAAACCGAAAACCTAGATGCAGGAATACTGATTACTCTTAGGTTTGAAAGCACAAATTTATCTGGACCAATATACAGCTCTTCAAGCATGAATTCATGACAGGACTCATATCCTAAAATGAAATATTTTTTGGCGTGTTGTAGTTGTTCATTCAGTACATATAATCATACAATAATTATATAATAATAATTAATTATACAGTGCAACTTGATAAGAGCTGTCTACAGTGAGAGAAGGATAGCTCAGTGGATCGAGCATTGGCCTGCTAGACCCAGCATTGTGAGTTTGATCTCTGAGGGGACCATTTAGGGCAAAAGTATGTTGGATGATTTAATTGGGGATGGGCCTTCCTTTGAGCAGTGGGTTAGACTAGATGATCTCCTGAGGTTTTTATCCAGCCCTGATATTCTATGATTCTAATCTCCTTTCCAGCTAGTCTACCCCCACACCAGCCTGCTGTGTTAGTCCCCTTGACCCACTCTATAGTTCCAGCTCTTCTCTCTCCTGTATTTGAATCAGGAATCTTCCTTCTCTACACTACCTATCAGAAGCCCACCCTGAGGGACATTGAGCACACAGAAAAGACACAGTGTCAGCTATCTAGGCCTGGGTCCATCATGGCCTGCAGTGATCCCCGAAATGCAATTTTTATGCCACGTGCTGAAGTTGTACGTGTAGACAGTGTTTCTGGGGAATTTAGCTGCTAGAAAGCTAGTAAGTCTGTACTTAGCATGTGCAAATCATGATTTTTCAAAGGCCTATAATTGGGGCAAACCTCTCTGCCATAAAGGCCAAATTTCATGTCCCTGCTCCAAAGCATGTGAGTAATACAACCTTTCATAGAAAAAGCCACCAGAATTTTTTAACGTTGTTGAAACAGCCTATTTACATCTAACCTCATTCCCAGAAATGATTGAATTGTTTTGGCTGATTTTTTTTTTTAAAAAAAAGGTTGAGGCAAACATCTGGCATGGAAAATGTCAGTCTAAACCCAAGTAAAGTTTGACACAGCAAGTGAAAAGAGGGTATTATAATGGAAAGTGTCAGGCAGTACTAATAATAGGCAGTACAATGAGCACCATCTATAATAAAAGACCAAAAAAAAAAGAAGTTCCATCTTTGAAGTCTAACAATGTCAAATTATTTAAGTAGGAAGAAATCCAGTTCGCACGCATGAATCCTGAGTAATTAAGTGGTATGCAGAAGGATTATAACAGGGTTTAAAAGAGAACTGGATAAATTCATGGAGGTTAAGTCCATTAATGTCTATTAGCCAGGATGGGTAAGGAATGGTGTCCCTAGCCTCTGTTTGTCAGAGGGGGGTGATGGATGGCAGGAGAGAGATCACTTGATCATTACCTGTTAGGTTCACTCACTCCGGAGCACCTGACATTGGCCACTGTCGGCAGACAGGATACTGGGCTGGATGGACCATTGGTCTGACCCAGTACAGCCTTTCTTATGTTCTTAATACATTACACAGGGGATGGGCTGGCTTCAATGGGTCTGGCACAAATACTCCTTGTGAAGCAGCGAGGTACTCTTGCATGGCTAAATCCCTGCATTCTCCCTGCCCAGCCTCTTTGCCAGTCATCAGGCAGATGGACTTTATGCTGTCCCTCCACACAGTGGGTGAATTGCACATGTAGAGAATTTCATATAAAAAAAATCAGAATTCTAGTGCATTAAATATTGGAATGAAGTATTTTAATAACTTAGGAAATGGCATCTCCTCTTTTAAAAATTTCCTAGTGAGGACCTCTGGAATACCTGTTTCACGTTCTTCATTCCGTGGTCCCCTCCATATTGTTTATACTTCAATGTATCCCTCAGATAAAACTTCAAAGCCATACAAAGTCAAATAATCTTAAGAACCTGGGTTTTTGTGGGATATCCAGAAGGGAAGAAAACATTTTTCATTTCTTTTCCATTTTTAAAAACTTTGCATATGCATTGCTCCTTTCCTCTGGATATCTGAGGTATTATGTAGATCTGTTTCAACAATGCTTTATTCATCTACACTAATTTTGGTTTTGCTTACTCAAGAGATAATAAGAGGGTTATGCAGCAAATTTGGAGAGGAGTGAAAGGAGTTATCACCTTTCAAAATACCAAAGTACATAAATTGAAGAAAATATCAAAAACCAGACAGACTTGTGGGAAGAAATGACTAGTGCTTCATCAGTTTGCTCTATTAGGTTATTTTTCTGTTTTCTGCCCAGTGGAATGTTGTCAAGTAAGAGGCTTTTTTGACATAAACTATACATATTTTATGATTGTGACAACATAAGAAAAAGCAGTTTTCTAAATAACTTCAGCCTTTCTATTATTAGCTTTTCCCAAGAAAGAGGACATGATCTTGTCTAAGATCCATACATTTTACATAGCACCCATGGTTCAGATCTGCAGATTTGTTAAGCACTCCTGTGAGATGATGGGAGCTGTCAGTTAGGGTTGAGGGAACTCAGCACTTTGCAGGAATGTTCACCTCTCTTTCAGGACCATCCCTTTAGTGGGATACAAAAGGAGCACTTAAAGATGACAGAGTCATTGCAGAGAAACTAAATGAATTCTTTGCTTCAGTCTTCACGGCTGAGGACGTTAGGGAGTTTCCTAAACCTGAGCTGTCTTTTGTAGGTGACGAATCTGAGGTATTGTCACAAATTGAAGTATCAGTAGAGGAGGTTCTGGAACTCATTGATAAACTTAACTGTAACAAGTCACCGGGACCAGATGGCATTCACCCAAGAGTTCTGAAAGAACTCAAATGTGAAATTGCGCCACTATTAACGAGGGTTTGTAACCTATCCTTTAAATCGGCTACTGTGCCCAGTGACTGGAAGATAGCTAATGTAACGCCAATATTTAAAAAGGGCTCTAGAGGTGATCCTGGCAATTACAGACCAGTCAGTCTAACGTCCGTACCGGGAAAATTAGTTGAAACAATAGTAAAGAATAAAATTGTCAGACACATAGAAGAGCATAAATTGTTGGGCAAAAGTCAACATGGTTTCTCCAAAGGGAAATCGTGTCTTACTAATCTATTAGAGTTCTTTGAAGGGGTCAGCAAACATGTGGACAAGGGGGATCCGGTGGACATAGTGTACTTAGATTTCCAGAAAGCCTTTGACAAGGTCCCTCACCAAAGGCTCTTGCGTAAATTAAGCTGCCATGGGATAAGAGGGAAGATCCTCTCATGGATTGAAAACTGGTTAAAAGACAGGGAACAAAGGGTAGGGATAAATGGAACTTTTTCAGAATGGAGAGGGGTAACTAGTGGTGTTCCCCAAGGGTCAGTCCTGGGGCCGATCCTATTCAACTTATTTATAAATGATTTGGAGGAAGGGGTAAACAGTGATGTGGCAAAGTTTGCAGATGATACTAAACTGCTCAAAGTAGTAAGGACCAAAGCAGACTGTGAAGAACTTCAAAAAGATCTCACTAAACTAAGTGATTGGGCAACAAAATGGCAAATGAAATTTAATGTGGATAAATGTAAAGTAATGCACATTGGAAAAAATAACCCCAACTATACATACAATATGATGGGGGCTAATTTAGCTACAACCAATCAGGAAAAAGACCTGGGAGTCATTGTGGATAGTTCTCTGAAGGCATCCACGCAGTGTGCAGCGGCAGTCAAAAAAGCAAACAGGATGTTAGGAATCATTAAAAAGGGGATAGAGAATAAGTCGGAGAATATCTTATTGCCCTTATACAAATCCATGGTGCGCCCACATCTTGAATACTGCGTACAAATGTGGTCTCCTCATCTCAAAAAGGATATACTGGCACTAGAAAAGGTTCAGAGAAGGGCAACTAAAATGATTAGGGGTTTGGAACGGGTCCCATATGAAGAGAGATTAAGGAGGCTAGGACTTTTTAGCTTGGAAAAGAGGAGACTAAGGGGGGATATGATAGAGGTATATAAAATTATGAGTGGAGTGGAGGAAGTGAATAAGGAAAAGTTATTTACTTGTTCCCAAAATAGAAGAACTAGGGGCCATTCAATGAAATTGGCATGCAGCAGGTTTAAAACAAATAAAAGGAAGTTCTTCTTCACACAGCGCACAGTCAACCTGTGGAACTCCTTACCTGAGGAGGCTGTGAAAGCTAGGACTATAACAGGGTTTAAAAGAGAGCTGGATAAATTCATGGAGGCTAAGTCCATAAATGGCTATTAGCCGGGATGGGTAATGAATGGTGTCCCTAGCCTCTGTCTGTCAGAGGGGGGTGATGGATGGCAGGAGAGAGATCGCTCGATCATACCTGTTAGGTTCACTCACTCCGGGGCACCTGGCATTGGCCACTGTCGGTAGACAGGATGCTGGGCTAGATGGACCTTTGGTCTGACCCAGTATGGCCGTTCTTATGTTCTTATGTTATGTTCTTATGTGTCTATCAGATTGGTACCCAAGAGTTTCTACTTGAAGATGCTCTGAACTGTCCTTCAGTAATAAGGGGTGGGGATTTATCCCTCTGCACTGTTGGAGAGCCACACACTTTGCCAACCCTTCAGTTGCCCAGGGAAATCCAGGGGAAATTCATTGAAGCATTGGGAGATCTGATGCCCTCTGCCACTTCCTGAACCTCTACCTGCTCTTAGCATCAGGGCTCCATCTAGAACCATGCTGCTAGTGCCTCATCTGCGCATAGCTCAAAGTTCCACTTTATTCATCCCATCATCCCCTTAAAGCAGCGGTTCTCAAACTTGTTGAGACCACGACCCCTTTTTCTGCTCCGGCGGCTCGGTGCAACCCCTCCATGTCCGCCGAAACACCACCGAATTCGATACTTCTGCATTCGGCGGCTAAAAGCTGCTAAAAGTCCTGGCTGCGGCGGGCTCCCGGCTGCGCCCCGGCCCCAGTCCTGGCCGCGGGCGGGCTCCCGGCTGCGCCCCGGCCCCTGCCGCAGGCTGGCTGCCGGCTGCAGACCCGGCCCCTGCCGCAGGTTGGCTGCCGGCTGTAGCCCCAGCGGCGGCGGGGTGCCGGCGGCGGCAGGAGCTCGCGACCCCCTGGGGAGTTCTCGGCGACCCCATGGGGAGTTCTCGGTGATCCCCCGGGGGGTCGCGACCCCCAGTTTGAGAAACCCTGCCTTAAAGTGAAGATGATGGTGTGACTATCTTCAAGTGTGATCTGTACTGCTCTTCAAGAATGCCTTGCAAACTGATCTAGAAAGCCATATTGATGGCAGCCCCTGTTTTCTGGAAGCAATATGTTACAATGACTTTTAGTACACAGGGACGGTGGGTGTCATAAGAAGAGTGGAGAGGGCAACTGGCTGCTGAGAAGAGAGGTAGAGTTCTTTCTATTAAAACTAAGGGTTACTGGGTGCAATTTAATTTCAAAAGGCCTCTAAAATATACTTCTAGAACTTTATTTAGATATTTATGCATTCTCGAACTATAGATCTTTTAGAAACTCTGTGTGACATTAGGTTTGCATTATATTTACATCTTGGAAAGATTTCCTGGGGAAATGAAAAGCTCTAAGTGTTTCATAAAACATCTTTGGGTAAGTTTTCAAAGGTTTGTATGGAATTTAATAGGAGTTAAATGGGCAGATCCCTTTCACACTGCTTTAAACATACATTCCATGACAGTTTTCACAAAGCTCTGTGAAACCCAGAAATTCTCTGGATTTCCCGTCTCCTAATCTGTATGAAAGAGCTTTTAAATTGTGGTGTTTTTTTAAAAAAGCTCTTGTGGTATGAGCCTTGTGCCTTTGTTATTACAGCTGGGTCAATTTAGCTTTGCTTCTGGCTCCTGGCTCCCCCTTCTTTCCCTCAAGCCTGTTTGTGGTTTGGAGTCCAATCAACCTATGTTAGGTCTGGGATAAAGAACAAGGATGCCAGTAGTGTTTTGACATGTGCTTTGTGTTATTGGTAGATGTCACAGCTGTACTCAGTTGATTTCAATACACTTAGAAGGACAGAAGCACTTCCTTTTTGCCCTAATATTTTTCTCTCTCCACTTTTTCTTCGGTTCCCAAGAGGAAGGAAATGTTGTTTTGGTTCGTTTGCTGCTCCTCCCTTACCTAGCCAAGTGCTGGATTATCACCAGTACCAACAGCCTGTTGTTTGGAGAAGGCTTTAGAACTGCACAGAAGCAATTATTCCTACCCACTTGCTAAAAAGAGATTAAACTTCTTAAAAACCAAACTGAAAGGGCGAGGCACAGACCATGTTTGGAATAGACCAGCCCCTTGTACAACTTGTCTAGGAGTAAGCAAAGCAATATTGAAAGCTGGAGCTGGTAAATAATACAACAGGACACATCTAGGTTTAATTAGAATATTTGACTGTGTGCATGTAGTGAAAATTTAGGTCAGACAGAAGTGAATTACCTCCTCTGCCACACCTAGATATTCACTGGTTTTGATCACTGCTTAGCTCATCTGATGCACACTTCATAGCACTACATAGCAGCAGGGAAAGGGATAACTCGTGCACCATACTTAAAGGTGATAGAAAAGTGGTGCAGAAAAGAGTGAAAACAACGAGGAGTCCTTGTAGCACCTTAGAGACTAACAAATTTATTTGGGCATAAGCTTTTGTTGGCTAAAACCCACTTCATCAGATGCATGGAATGAAAGATACAGTAGGCAGGTGTTAGTTGTTTTGAATAGAAAGCTGATGGCATGTTAATTAAGGAAGAAAGCTTGATAAGGGTGTGTTTGAAATAATCATATTCTTGGTTTATGAGGAGAGATGAAGCAGTTTTATATTCCTAATCCCTAGAGTGCAATTACCTCATGAACGTTGCCAGCTTTCCAAATTATTCTTTTTGTTAGGATGAAATATTTTCAATCTTATGTAGTGAGCCAAACAATTTTGATCAGTGAATGTGTCAGTCTATGTTAGGATATTTCAGTTTTGAGGGTCATAGTGCTTCATCTGGTGTTAAATGAAAATAGAGGTTAATCAAATGGGATGCTTCTTTTTCAGTGTACTTTGCCAAATAAATTCATAATATACCATGTTCAAGAGTATTTTTATTCCTGCTCACTCATTCATTAATGCTGAAAGTGACACATTAAATGGTAATAAGAGGAAGAAAGGGTATTAGAAATCTCAGTGTATCATTAATTTGTGAAAGTGGATTTAGCTTGGAGTCCTTTTTGTGGATGGAAAGGACAATGTTTCCTGAGGCCCTAATGAGGGGCAGTGCAAAACATGCTGCAATCATTTAAAAGAATCTTGTTTGACTTGTAGCCTTTGTAGGTTTTAATTTTATGACTTAACCCCTTTTCTCTGTTAAAAATAAATTCATCCTTTGGGTTTTTTTAGTAGTCCAAGACATAAAAGTAGCTCTTCGAAATGCTTTGCAAGAACAAATTATATCGTTGCCAAAATTGGGGGAGAGAACCAAAAACTTGCAGTGTGCAAGGTAATATATTAGCATTTAACATTAATTTTCATTTAGAACATTTGTTCAAGATAACTCTTTCCCATCTAATACATGATGCATTAAAAATATGTTGAGAGGAGCTACAGATGAGTTGCTATGGTATTTGAAAGTTTAATCTTAACAGCTTTACTGTTCAGAAAAAATATTATGACAAGTGTAATGAGAAGCTGTCCCTTGGTCTTAATCATTCATTTTTTCAAGGAAGCTAGTACTCATCCAACATAGAATCAAAATCTGGTTTATATTATAAAATTAGAACATTAAAAAAGTGCAATAAAAATCTGAGCACCCTGCTAGCAGTAAAGCATGAATCCCAGTTTTTACTAGGTTAGTCCCAATGTAGAGAACTGGTTATTGTGAATTGTGTTTTACAAAATTTTATAGATGCTGTTTCCCACCATTTCCACTGTATGTACTGTAAGCCTAAAAGGTCCAAGAATGTCAAGTGCATTGAAATGAGAATTAATCATTTCCATTATGAATCCTTGAATTTAAGTATAAAGATTGTGCAATCTGATCCTTATTTGCCGAGGAAGAGCAAACAAGATGAGTCATCCGCATCATAGTGAATTTCAATGCAGACAGTCTTATGTGAAAATATTAGTAATCTACCATTCACAAGGTAGTAATTAGATTTGATCTAAGCCTGGAAACATAAACTGGATGATTAAATAAGAAGTTAGAATAATGCAACGTGTCTCAATGGAGCAGCTTGGGAACACCCACCTAAAGCTGTTTCCCAGCAATAATTGATTTTTCCCACATTGGCCATTTGTAGTGGGTGAGCTCACCATATTTTGTTAGACTTATAAATATAGCCATCCTGTGTGCAACAGTTCAGTTTAAAATAGTCAATGCCACAAAAGAAAGACAAAGTTGATGAACCTTCTTCCTGTCATATGATGGAATAATTGAAAGCCTTACATTCAGAATAGCCCTCTCTCCCACACCCACCCACCCTGTGTTTTTAGGAGCTGGCTTCATCTGCTGTACAACACCAAGTGTCTTTTATTTCCGAGTGGCTGTTAGCATTTCCTACGAGACTGAGAGCTGGCTTCCTCATTAGTCCATTGGGAGCAATTATAGGTATTGTGAAAGTGAAGCTGGGGCTGAATGAATTCCAGTTTCTTTTTTCTTGTTTGTTTTTGCGGAGGCTGGTGGGAATGCTTGCTGTGATTTGAATGCAATTCTTACCAGAGCTGCAACTTTTCTTTCCCTTTGTTGATACCGAGGGGACGGTTTTGGCATCCTTATACAATTTTCTGCTGTAAGAAAGCGGACCACACATCAGCAGCACTGCGCCTGTAGAAATAAATTGAAAGTGAACGGAGGGGCTCCCTTTGGTGATCTTGGTGCAAGAGAACATGGTTGTGCAGTGACAGTTTCCATACAGCACATTCCTGAGGGGAACAGAGCTTATGCTGCCATTCTAACTTTCCTCCTCTCTCTATTCTTTAAAGCTCTGTCACAACAGCAGGAGTCAGAGCTGAGCAAAGCAGTACTAGGAAAGGCTGCTGGCACAATCTGCTTGACAGGAAAAAAAAGACTAATGTAGAATGGGAGAAGGTGCCAAAAGAAATACAGGGTTCATGTGCCATTAACCCAGTTTAGCCATCCACCTAATGCAGTTGATTATATAGGTTTCCCTGAAAATGATTTTTTCTGGGATAGGCAGGAGGTTACTTTTATTGGCAACCTACACCTCACTAGACAGATGGGACATGTCTGCAAAAGGGACTTGTCGTTTTACCCTCTACAGCCAACTGCTGCTGGCAAAAGGGAGGAATTTTACACCTCTAAAGATGTCATCTGATAGGCTATTGGATCCATAGAGGAAAAACTCATGTTGCACCTGATTTTCCCCTTTTGCTTTCACTTACTTCTGTTAATATTGATAATTCTTGAATGATGGTGTGGCTGCTTTAACTTGCAGTTGTCAATTAAAGATCTACACCCAAGAAGGTGTCAGATCAACTTAATCCCAGAAGAAATCATAATAATAAATAAAATCATAGTTTATCCAATGAATCTTTGAAGCAATCAGCTGTCTTTGGAATTTCATGCCACTTTTCTGATTTACAGCTGCTCTACAATATTTGAAATGAGGCATGAACTGGGAAATTGTCGGTAAGTGATGAATAGCGGTGTCCATCCTTCCCAATCCAATTTGAGGTGCCTGAAGAAAGCAGTAAACAAGAACAAGACACTGTGTTCCAAGCATAATAACCAGTCACTCTCCCTCTTGCGTTGTGTCTTCCATTTCAATACTGTTTTTTGTTTCTTTCAGTTTCCCCAATATTTGTGCTTTATTGGTATATTCAAGATATTGTCCATGAATCAAGACTTTTTCTCTCCTACACTGCCTTTACAACTCCTGTCTACACATGCTGGGATTGCTTTTATGTTTGTAAGATGCACAGGGCTTCCAGGCCAAAAGTCAGATAGATTTTCACCCACTCAACACAAAGGCTGTGACAGGTAACCTAGTTTACACTATGTGAAAAGAGAAGGAATCTGTGCATCATTTATCTCCCCCCTGCCTCCCACATGAAACTGAATATTCTACTGAAGTGAAGCATTCAGCCACTCAGATTGAAGTGATGGCTTCTGGGTACTGACCCACAAGTTATGGCACTTCTTCATTGTGCAAACTCTTGCATTCTGACTGACTTGAAGGTTGCTGTGTGCAGTATTGTAGCCACGGTGGTCTCAGGATATTAGAGAGACAAGGTGGGTATGGTAATATCTTTGATTGGACCAACTTCTGTTGGTGAGAGAGACAAGCTTGAAGGTTATTATCAGCCTCTTGGAGAACAAATATTTGAATATGCTCAATTTATCAGAAAACAGAGTACTCATACAAATCCTTCTGCTTTGATTGGCTACTACTCTCAGAACTGCTTAACCCTCTGCCCACAACCAACATGGCTGCCTCAACTTTTTATCTTCCTCCTCAATTCCTCTCCCCATATGTCCCAGATCTATATATATAAAAGTCAAATGGTGTATGCGTGTATGTATGTGTGTATGTATGTATGAACGCTTACTCCTTCCACACCGTTTGAGCTAGAGACTTGAAATTTGGTACATTTAGAGGTCTTAGGGTCCTAATCAGGGTAAGAGTCAAAAAAATTTCAAATCTCACCTCTAACGCCCCCCAGGGGTGAAATTCTTTAAAGGCTAATCACATCAGCTGGGCAGCTGCTGTTCTCTGTGACATAGTTCTGATGTCATAATACCCCCTCCAACAGACACCACACTCGCTCAGCTCTCTGCCCCCTCCCCCCTCCAACGGACCCCGGAATCCCTCAGCTCTCTGCCCCCTCCCCCCTCCAACGGACCCCAGAATCCCTCAGCTCTCTGCCCCCTCCCCACCACCGACAGACCCGAGTTGGGTTTGGTCGGGGGGTAAGTGAGCCGGGGGTGTTGGGTTTGGTCTGGGGGGGGGGGTGGGAAGGTGTCTGGGTGGGTGAGGGGTGAGGTGTGGGGGTTGGGGTTGGTCAGGGGGTGTTGGGTTTGGTGTGGGGGGGTAAGGTGCGGGTGTTGGGTTTGGTTGGGGGTTGAGGAGGGGGGTCGGGGTTGGTCGAGGGGTAAGTGAGGTGTGGGTGTCGGGTTTGTTTGTGGTGGTAGGTAGGGGTGTTGGGTTTGGTTGGGGGGAGAAGTGAGGTGGGTGTGTCAGGTTTGGTCTACGGGGGGTGAGGTGTGGGTGTTGGGGCTGGTAAGGGGGAGACGTGGGGTGTTGGGTTTGGGTGGGGGTGTGTGAAAATGTGAGTCGGGGTTGGTCGAGGGGTAAGTGTGGTGGGGGTGTCGGGTTTGGTCAGGGGGGTGAGGTGGGGGTGTCAGGTTTGCTCTCTGCCCCCTCCAACGGACCCCGCACTCGCTCAGCTCTTTGCCCCCTCCCCACCTCCGACTGACCCGAGCAACGCCGGGTATTTTCGCTAGTATTAAATATAATAAAAGGCAAGGTCCAAGACTGTTCTGCATAAAACCCATATTGGAAGAGATTTAACTCACAATTTCGTCTGAATTGTTGCATCTGGGATGGAGGTTCAGGGATTTAAGGGACCAGGGTGTAGTCCCACAAATCCTTATAAAGGGTTGACCACCTGGAAATGCAGATGGTGTGCAGTTCTCTGAATCTTGAGGATATCACCCAAGAACCACTGACCCTGAATTAGCTTCCCCTGAGGAATTTCAGGGTATGGAGAAGGACAATCAGAAAGGACAAAATCATGGAAGGGAAAATGTGCTTCAGTATAATAATTATAAGTTCTCTGTTCACTTTGTAATAACCACAGCCCCAAATGACGTTCTTATAAGCAAACTAGGGAAATATGGCCTGGATGAAATTACTCTAAGGTATATCCCTAACTGCTTGAAAGACCCTTATTAGAGAGTAGTTATCAATGATGCACAACCAAACAGGGAGGACATATCAAGTACTGTCCCTTGGGTCTCTCTTGGGTCCAATATGATTCAGTGTTTTCATTAACAACTTGGATAACGGAGTGAAGAGTATGCTTATCAAATTTGTGGATGACACCGAGCTGGGAGGGTTTGTGAGCACTTTGGAGGACAACATTATAATTCAAAATGATCTTATTAAATTAGAAAATTGGTCAGAAATCAATAAAGACAAGTTCAAAGTACTACCCTTAGGATGGCAAAATCGAATGCAGAAATACAAAACAGGAAGTAACTGGCTAGGCGGTGGTACTGCAGAAAAGGATTAGGGGAATATTATAGTGGATCAGCAAATGGAACATCAGTTAACAGCATGCTGCAGTTGTGGAAATGGTTAATATAATTCTGGGGTGTATTAACAGAAATGTATGTAAGAAGAGAGGTATATGTCCTGTTTTACTTGTCACTGGTGAGGTCTCAGCTGGAACACTGTGTCCAGTTTTGGGCATTACATTTTAAGGAAGATGTGATTAAACTGGAGAGAGTCCAGAGAAGGGCATGACAGAGTCCTCTCATCATGGTGGCACCTTCTGCTGGCTGTCCTGGAGATTAACTCTGCCACTGGGTATGCCCTCATCCCAATGGTGACCATCCTGCCTGCAGACCTGCATCACCCCAGGATCCATAGCATTATCATGGTGACTCAGCCTTCCAGCTGTGTCACCGTTTGTTTCCCATTTCCCAGGGTGGGTACCACTGTCCATTGTCTAGCCAGTTCCCCAGTGGTAAATGGCAGGGACCCAGGCCTGCCCAGTACTCTTGAGTCCCAACCCAGGTACCCTGTAGATAGCAGCTTCCTGCTGTGTCTCTTTACCTTCTCTATGTGCAGCTATAATTCCCTGGGCCAACTCCCATGGCCCCTGAACCTTCTTCTCCTTCACCTCAGGACCTTAAGTTGTCCAGTCTCAGCAGCCAGCCAGGAGTTCCCTCTTGCTCCTCTGGTCCCTGCTAGCAGCTACCCTTTCCAAGAAACTTACAGTTCTCTCAGCACCTCAGAGATAGAATCCTCACTCCTTGATCCCAAGAAGCCACTAACTGTCTCTGGCCTTGTAGCTCCTTTTATGTGAGCCACTGGGACCGGATTGATTGTTCCTTGCAGCCCTTCATTAATTGGCTGCAGCCTGATTGGCTACTTGACTGCTTGGAGGACTGATTTCTACTGCTCCACCCTGGGGTAGCACATGGTTAATCCTTTCTGCACCTATGTGCAATGGATATCACATCACATAAGGCAAAAACAGTGCTGAGTTTAGAAAACATGATCTATGAGGAAAAGCTGAACGAACTGGCCATGTTTAGTTTAGAAAAAAGAAGACTGCAAGGGGACATGATAAAGGTCTTTTAATTTGTAAAAGATGGTTATAAAAAGGATGGTGATCAATTGTTCTACCTGTCCACTGAAGGCAGGACAAGAAGTAAAGGATTTAATTTGAAGCAAGGACATTTAGGTTAGATATTAGGAAAAACTCTCTAACTATAAGAATAGTTAAGCTCTGGAATAGATTACCAAGGGAGGCGAATGGAATTCCCATCATTGAAGGTTTTTAAGAACATGTTGGAAAGATATCCGTCTAGGAAGTCTAGATTTATTTGGCCCAGCCTCAGCACTGGGGCTGGTCTAGATTATCTTTCGCGGTCACTTCCAGACCTACGTCTCTATGATTCTATAGCTGGGATGACAAACAACTTGTCCTTTGTATGTGATATAGCTAATACCATAAACAGGATGCACCTCTTAGTAATCATCTGATTAATAATTCTTTATATTGATACATATTTAGATAGATATTGCAAAATAAAAAATAGAAGGGAAAAGTCAGACTAGACTTTTGGTTCAGTTTAGTGTTTCCATCTGGATCTGGCTTCAATTTTATTAGAAACATGTGATAGCAGAGATTTGTAGATTTGTTTTCTATTTTTATTTTGCCACTGAAAAATGGAGGGGGAAAATGGGAGGAGACAAAGAACCTGAAAGCTGAAAAATTGTGGTTTTTGGAAAACTGAATGAATATTTTTGTTTTTTTTCATTTCATAACCCTTTTATTTTATTTAAAAAAATAAAATTTTGAAAAAGCCAAATATTTTACATATAAATCTTTGTTTCTGAAAAACTGACATTTGTCATCAAAACTTTTTTGAATAAATTTACAGTATTGTACCAGCTCTGGCTGAGGCCTTGTCTACACTATCGGCGGGATCGATGGGTAGAGATCGATCTATTGGGGATCGATTTATCGCATCTTGTCAGGACGCGATAAATCGATCCCCAGAGGCACTCCCGTCGACTCCAGAACTCCAGCTCGCCAAAAGGCACAAGGCAGAGTTGACGAGGGAGCCTGCTGTTGACCGCTGTCACCATGAGGACAGCGGGTAAGTCGACCTAAGATGCGTCGACTTCAGCTATGTGAATGTGCGTATCGTAGGTCGACCCTCTTCGCTAGTGTAGACCAGGCCTAAGTTGCTTTTCAGAGCACAATGTGCTTTTCTGATTCAAAATCTCCAGCAAAGAGGTGAGTGAGTGTAAGCCGCTTAGACTGTGCTGTATTGGCATGTTCAAACTAAATACATTTCTTTCTTTGTGCTCCCACAAATTTCCATTTGAAATCAATATAATTTGGGTTTACAAGTAATGCAGTATTAGTGCAAGACTTTTTGGGGCCCTAGAGATAACACAATATTCACTTGTGGTAGGTGTGATGAATTTGGATCTGTTTTGTAATTCTTAGGAAGTGACCTGTGACCTGGTGTGGTGTGTGTGTGTGTGTGGTGACCTGGTTATTGGGATGGTTACTGTATAAATATATTGGTTTTGTTTAACAGTGGGTTATGATGAAAAAGCAGGGAGGAAACAATGGCTTAAGATAAGTCTCTTCCCCGTAAATATTTGGGAGTGTTACAGGATAATGGGAGAGTTTCTGGCTCAATCTTGTGTTGATCTTACTAGATTGTTCTGGTCCAGAAGAGCAAAAACCCTGGGAACAGACAAGAACAAAAGAATGGTGGCTGGGTTAAAAAGACTGCTTTTCCAAAGAGGAGGAAGTTGTTGGGGAATTGTTCAGGGGGAATAGCGCAACACCCAAAACCTACTGGCATATTATCTTGGCCACCCCATTCAGAATGGCAGGGCATTAGGTAAGCTAGATGCGCGTGTAAACTGTTTTTTTTTTTTAATCGTTCTCTAAATGTTTTGTTTCTACTGTCAAAATTAAACAGTACTTTGGTTTTAAGAAGACTGTCTGCTCCTATATTCAGCACAGGTCACAGACTCAATCAGGGAAGAACTACAGGTGCCAAACCCAGTCAGACCTGCTGGATAAACAGAATTGATACATAGGATACTGTAGCCCAACGCCTAGAGTAAGATCGAGAATAGCTGGATTCTGACCCATGATAGGTTAAGGAATGAGGCCTGACACCTGAGGGAGAGAACTCAGACCAGAGAAGCACAGAGGTGCAGCTAACCCCACAACTATGATACTAGCAGTGGGATGTTTCTGGTAATATTGTTTTAGACTGGATGATGAACATCCCTACTGTCTGCCTTCATAGGTGAGGATATTTTTGACAGTGGAATAAAACTGTTTTATGAGGGAAAGTGCTTAGGGAGTTGGGAAATATATCCCTATCCTTTGTTTTCCATTTCAGAACACGATGGGTTTATCATCTCCTCAGCTGGCAAGTATATACTGTAGTATGTCAGTTGTGCATCACAAATGACTAATGTTAGCTAAAAGAGGGCCACTACCATGAGGCCTCCATTTTACATGTAATATTACCACAAGGCGAACATTTTTTTTAATGTGCCTTTAAAAATCATTTTAATCTAATCTGGGACTGCAAGCACTAATTTGCATCAGTCATAACTATATTGTTATTGCACGGCATCAGCAAAAGGCAGATTTAAGATTGTTTAGATGCCTTAACTGCAATTCCATACCTTGACATGTCTGAATTTCTGTTAAGTATCTCCATAATTAAGTTTGCAGAGCTTGGTTTGATGATAATTACAATATCCTTGTAACAATTTTTACACTAAATAACTAAGATGAATGCACAACCAGTGGTAGACTTGACAGCTCTGTACAGGAAGCGTGAGATGTTCCTGTCCTCCACTAGTCTTGGAGTCACACCTTGAGTAAGTGTGAGTGACTCCTAAACTTCCCTACCAAGGTCACTGTGAAGTCTTCATTGGCAGACCATGTGGAAGAACATATTAGTATCAATGGATAGGATGGTGATGAAGCATATGCCATGTGATGTCACATAAGGACAACCTGCAGAGTACATACCGTCATTGGCCAATCACTTCACCCAGGGCCAGATGAAGCTCATTAGCTCAGATTGGCAGTTTATCTAGGAGAAGGACCATTCTGAATACAAATCCTGCACTCATGTCAGCTGCAGCGCATCAGCACAGCAACAGCTGCTTCAGTGAGAGAGTGAGAAAGGTCTGCACAAACCTCGCTCACTTAAATCCATTCATAGTGCAGGTTGTTCAGCTTCATTCAACTCATTCAACATATTTAACCCAGTCAATTTACCAGAGTCCTCTGACGATGGGGCAGTAACGACAGGAAAATGCTGCTGGCAGGCCTTAGTCACACCCTGTATAAGCTTTATACAGGGTAAAACGGATTTTTATTAGGGTTTGGTCCCCATTGGGAGCTGAGCATCTAAGTGCTAAAGGCAGGAACTCTTCTTAACCTGTTCCCAGGTAGCCTACAGCTGTTATGGGACTCAAACCAGACAGGATTCTGGAGTCCCAAGCTGGTTAGGGGCAAGGAAATAGGGACAGAAGTAGTTTTGGCACATCAGTTGGCAACCCCAAGGGGGTTTCTGTGATCTAACCTGTCGCAGGTATTTCATGAAGATCCCATCAGGGATGTTCCGCTTCAGGACAAACTCATTGTCCTTAGAGCTGACTCGGACATATGGAGCAGTATGTTAGGCCATCATGTCATTGGAAGGTCAAACACCAAAGGACAACTACTACTCTGCAAAGTGTACCGAGTTCAGTCTCACTTATTACCAACACAGTCTTTCAACAGGACAACAAATATAAGAACATGTGAATGCATCACAGGTCAGAACAGTGATACATGATGGACTATGTAATTGTATGGTCTACAGTCTTTAAGAATGTACATGTCACCTGCACTTCGAGAGGTGTCAAATGCTGGTGTCAGACCATTGCCTTATGAGAAGCCTCCTGTTGCTACACTTCTCACCAAAGCACTCCAGAAGATGCCTCAAACCACTAAAGCAGATCAATGTGGTGGTGGTCATGGAAAAAGACCCCAGCAAACAAGCAAAGATGGAAAAGACACTAGAGACTGCATTAGCTGAGGTGCTAGAGAACGCCTCTGACATAGAGGCAACTTGTCAGAAGCTTACAGATGTCACACATAATATGTCATCCACAATTTTTGGCTTTGTAAGGCAGAAACACCAAAACTGGTTTAATGAGAATGACCCTGAGATTGACCTGCTACTGGAGACCATGCACAAGTCCTACATATTGGACAAGAAATCAGCAATGAAGGACAGTTACCATTAGGCTAAACGTACTACAAACCCAATTAACACTAATTAATTACCACTGGTGAAGGCAGAAGGCTTCAGAGCTGCAGGAAGCAGCTGAAAAGCATGACACTAAGGCATTCTGTGAAGGTCTCCAGGCACAAAATTATGGCACAAAATTCAGCAGTACAGATCTTGTCCTCACAGCAGATAGTAACTGGCTGCTCACAAACAAAGGCAATATTCTTTCTCATTGAGCAGAGCCCTTTGGTAGTCTCCTGAACTGTCACTATATCTGACAAAGCCATCGACTTGCTACTTCAGTGCCCCGTCCTAGAGGAGCTGTGTGTGGACCTGTTTTAAGATAAGGTTACTAAGGCCATCAAACAGCTGTCCATGGGCAATTCTCCAGGCCTGATGGCATTCCACCTGAAGCATACACATGTGGAGGTGTCCACCTGGCCAGGAAGCTCACCTGCCTTTCCAAGACTATATGGGAACAGGGTACCATGCCCCAGGAATATGAGGATGTTTTCATAGTTCATCTATACAAAAGGAAGGGAAGCAAATTGAGCTGGGACAGCTATCATGGAATATCACTGCTGTCTACGGCAGGGAAGCGCCTTTCACAGGTTGTCATCAACAGGCTCGTTTCTCACCTAGTGGACTCAGTGTATCCAGAATCACACTATGGGTTTCATGCTGGCTGTGGCACCGTGGACCTGATTTTTGCAGTCTGACAAATGCAAGAGAAAGCTGATGAACAGAAAACGGGCCTGTACATGCTTTGTGTTGACATGATCAAGGCTATTGGCATGGTGAATCACGAATGCATTTTGCTGCCCAGAGAAGATGATTGGTGTCATCTGCTTATTTCACAATGGCAGGATGGTCAGGATGATGGAATGTGGTGACTCAACAGAAGCCTTCCCTGTCACCAATAGCACCAAACAAGGATGCATAATGGTACAAGCCTTCTTTTCTGTTGGCTTTTAATCCAGGCACTTGTTCGCATTCCAGGACTTTGATAGATGTGAACGCTTCTGGTTTAGATTGGATGGGGGATCTATTCATTCTACATCAACTCAGGGTCCACACTAAGGCAACTGAATGGCTGTTAAGAGAACTCCTGTTTGCTGATGATTGTGAGAAGCCATAAAAATAAATAAACTAAATTATCATCAATACTAGCTGAACACTGATCCATTAAAGCAAAGGGAGATTCCATCATCATCAGATTTCATCACCTCCATTTTAACATATTTTTTGTCTTGGAATAATTTAATCTGCTCATGTATTTTTTCCAATATTTTCATTAATAGTTGGTATATATGAATATTGCCTCTAGCACATTGGAAGGTGGGAGACAAGATCATTTATTTTTATAGAAGTGAGTTGTGAGGGGAAAAATCTTGAGAACCATTATCCAGTCAGACATATTAAAATGTACAAGGAGGAAAGGAGTGGGAAATGCACAGCAGGTGGACAATTCTCCAGTTCTGTGTGCATCCTTGCAGCTTGTGCACTTTTCTGGAACCTGGGGGGATGACCAGGGCCAGTGTTTGAATAGCACAGACAGTCAGATTTAGCTGTAACAGTGCTATGCTGTTGGATAAACACATTTGTTTTCTCTCTGTCATGTAATATTAAATTCATCGTCCTCTGTTAAAGTATTAAGTTCTAAGAGCAGAGTGATTTTTTTCCCAGCAGTTTATCTATATTTTCTTAAGGAAATATTCTCCATAATATTTAGTTAGGATTTCCATATAGCTTTGACAGACACTTCTGTCACTCTCCTCTACCTGATTCCCTCGGCCATTTTTTCTACTTTTGGTGGTTCTGGAGAGCTTATTGCTTTGTGGATTAGAAATGTTGAGTTATAGACATGTCTTTCCTCCCTACATAATTACTGTGAGCTTTTAGAAATACCAGAATTCCAGAAGTGCTTGAGCAAGACCTGTCTCTTCCCATCCTACCTTAGTAAACCAAATCTGCAATTTCAGTACTTTTTGTGTGTGTGTGTTTCAGTTCATGTCACTAATGTACTTAAAGGCATTCCCATTCCCCATAAGACATGCTTTCTGTTGGGCAGTTAGGCTTAAATAGAATTGATTGTACTACTCAGTTTTGAGTTGCCATTTATATCATGAGCTTTGTTGAATGAATTGTCAAGGATAATGAGAACTAATACCAAGAGAAACACAAGATAACATGTCCATTCTAAAGAGGATCTCAGTTATAATGTGATTACTTGGCTGCATAAATTGCTGCATATCTACCTACATGCCAAAAGCTCAAACTTTCCACAACTTAGATGTCAAAAATCCTATTAAGAAATAGGTGAATAGCTGTCTTCTCCCGTGTTGGAGTGAGAGTCTGAGTCTCCCTTTGTTCGGTAACAGACTGGAAAGCCTATTGGCGGGTAGCGATCACTCTTTTAGTGATCGATTTCTCGCGGCTCATTAAGGTGTGTTTGGGGTGATTACCGGATCTGTGAAGGAAAGTGTGGTGATCAGTGGGTTTCTTGTATATAATTGTCTGCAGAGTTTGATTGTTGAAGCTGATTGTGGTATCTAGGAAGTTAATGCTGATGTGAGAGTCTTCTGGAGAGAGTTTGATGGCTAGGTGGTAATTGCTGAATTTGTGATGGAAATCCATTTGGGAGATTAGGTCCTCTCTTTGGGGACTGAAAATATCATTGTTATATCTCAGGTTTATCATGGTTTCATGGTGCATTTGTCCAGAAATTCTTCCTCGAGCTGACCAATAAAGATGTTGACATGTTGAGGAGCCTTCCTGTTACCTATGGCTGTTCCCATGGTTTGGATAACATTTTTGTTGTTTAATGTAAAAGTGTTATAGGTGAGGATGAAATAGATGAGTTTGGCAATGCATTTGGGTTGAAGCAATATCTGAGTGTTGTCCTTTGTCTTATAGATATCTGAGGCAGGCAGCGATGTCATAATGTTGAGGGATTTTGGTGTACAGAGGGATGACATATCTGGTGGCAATGATGGTGGTCTGAGGCTGGTTGTTAATGTTGCAGAGGTTCAGAGAAGTTATTTTTGTCCAGGAGGAATCTGGCCTTTTGTGGTGAGTACAGTAAAACCTCGATATAATGGACTAATTCGGGCGGGAGGGGTGTCCGTTAAAGCCGAAAATCCGTTATATAATAAAGTAGGTTTTCCAAATGCGTATGTTAAAAAAATGACAAATTAGTTAGTTTACCTGTTTTTACTATGTAGACACATTTGTGTAATTAAAATTAAGTATGTATGAAAAGTTTAATTTCACAGAAAAGTTTTCTATACAGTAGCCTCCCGATTATCCGGGCGCGGGTTAACTGGGATGTCTAAACGGGTCGGTAGGGGAAGCCCCAAAGCGACGGCGGGCTCAGCCTTAGCCTGCCATTGCTTTGGGGCTTCTCCCACTGGCCCCTTATGAGCTGGGGTCTCAGCCTGCTTCCAGCCTGGGTGTATGGAACCCAGGCTGGCAGCAGGAGCTGAGACCACCCTCCCCCCCACCGCTGACAGGAGCCTGCGGGGAAAGTCTAAAGCGGCAGAGAGCTGAGAAGCGGCAGCAGCTGAGCTCTCGGCCCGCTGCTGCTTTAGAGTGTCCCCGCAGGCTCCTGCTAGCTGGGGTCGCAGCTCCCACGGCCAGCCTGTGCTTCCTACATCCAGGCTGGCTTCATGGTTAGACCCCAGCTGGCAAGGGACCAGCGTGGGAAACCCCAAAGCAGCGGCAGGCTGAGCGCTCAGCCCGCCACCACTTTGGGGTTCCCCCCGCTGGCCCCTTGCCAGCCAGGGTCCTGCCTCCTGCCTCAGTCTGCTCCCGCTGTCAGCCTGGGTTCCCTGCACCCAGGCTGTCAGCGGGAGCTGAGTGGGGCAGGTGGCAGGAGCCTGGGGAGAGAGCCCAAAGAGGCGGCGGGCTAAGCACTCAACCTGCTGCCGCTTTGGGCTCTCTCCCCAGGCTCCTGCCAGCTGGGGTCTCAGCCCGCTGCCAGCCTGGGTTTCCTACACCCAGGCTGGCAGCAAGTTGAGACCCTGTCTGGCAAGGATCCACTGCGGGAAACCCCAAAGCAGCAGCAGGCTGACTGCTCAGCCTGCCGCCGCTTTGGGCTCTCTCCCCAGTCTCCTGCCAGCCGGGGTCCTGCCTCCTGCCCCAGTCTGCTCCCGCTGTCAGCCTGGGTTCCCTGCACCCAGGCTGTCAGAAGGAGCTGAGTGGGGCAGGTGGCAGGAGCCTGGGGAGAGAGCCCATCGCAGGAGCCTGGGGAGAGAGCCCAAAGCGGTGGCGGGCTCAGCACTCAACCTGCCGCCACTTTGGGCTTTCCCCCCAGGCTCCTGCCAGCCCGGGTCTCAGCCCACTGCCAGTCTGGGTTTCCTACATTCAGGCTGGAAGCAGGCTGAGACCCCAGCTCGTAAGGGGCCAGTGGGAGAAGCCCCAAAGCAGCGGCAGGCTAAGGCTGAGCCCGCCACCGCTTTGGGGCTTCCCCTACCGACCCATTTAGACATCCTGGTTAATCCGCAGCCCGGTTAACCCGCGCCCGAATAATCGGGAGTCTACTGTAACAGTGAATTAATAGCAATAAATAATCTGTTAATTTAATTATAAGCAAACCTTGGTTAAAAGCATTTTAAAATTAACAGGGTGTTAATTTTCACATATGACATACGAACCGGAAATTTTGTCCGTTAAATCCAAAGTCCGTTAAATCGAGGTCCGCAAAATCAAGGGTTTACTGTAGTTTGAGAATGGTTTCTGTGAATCCCGATATTCCTTCAGTAAAAGTGCTGTGGCCAGATATGATGGGTCTGTCTTGGTTCTCTTATCTGTGTATCTTGAGAAGCATGTAGAAGTCCCTCAGGTGGGTTTGTAGGGAATGAGGTTGTAGAGTTTTTCTTGGAGTTGTTTGGGAAAGCATTTGATATTGTACTTTAATTCCTGGGTGAACTGTGGTGTGCAGCCTTCCTTGAGTCCTTTATAGTAGGTGGTGTTGAAAAGTTCATTGGATGGCCTTGTTAACAATAGTCATCATGGTGGAGGACCACAATAGTTGCCCTTTGTCTGCTGGTTTAATCACTATCTGTGGTTGGATTTCAGGGACTTTATCGCTGTCCTCTCAGATGTGCTGGATGCGATGTTTGTTGAGGATTTCACAGTCACTTTTCATCCTGAATTTTTATTTGAAGGCATTATGTGTTGTAAAGCTACATGTTCTTTATTTTGCCATCAAAACAGGTTCCAGCATGTTTAGGGAAAGATTACTATAAAATATTTAAAGGCTCACTGGTGCATTCTCAAAAAGCAAGATTAATCCCCTTCCCCTTCCAAAATTGGATCCTGGACCAAATGCATTTCAGGTGTAAGTCCACTCAAGTCAGTGGAGCTACACCAATGATGAATTTGGCCTCCTATCTTTTAAATGAAGTGGATACTCTCCTTGTTTAAATATTTTTGCAGCATTTAAACTAACAAACTAGATAAGCCAGTTTCTGGAACAAGCTGACTCACATGAAAACTGGTTCAGATGTTAAACACTGAACATTTTTAATGGCTTTTTGTTTGTGCATTATTACTTCAGCTGTACAATTATGGGAGTCTGCTGCATATGACCAGACGCTTTCTTCATAACCTCAAGCTATATATACTCTGTTTTTTTCCCCTTCAAATTATCCGCTAAGATTCTGCCAGACAACATATAATTTTTACCCCAGCAATGCATACTGGAGGCAGTAGTGGGTGTGATGCTTTCTGCATTGTTAGGCAATGAGCTTTATCAGCAGCTACAATTTTCAGAAGTAGTCCCTTCATTATTATTTGTAATCTGCAGTACCTGCATAAATCTGTTCGGTCTTGTTTTCCAGAAGTCTGGTCTCTGACAGATATTGTGACTCCAAAGTCACTTTTCTTGGAAAAAATTCACTACATTATTATTTTAACAGAGATTCACTCTAATTTGAATTGTTGTTTGTACATTGCAGTGCATTGAAACAATTTGGATCTTGATTCTATTTAAGTATAACTGGAGTTTAACTATATCCAAGTTCACTTCAAACAGATTCCACTGTATCTGAAAGCTTCATCTCTGACACTCTATCACTCATTAGTACGCATGCATTTGATTTTAATCTCCTCAGGGCTAGGACTGTGTCCTCCTATGATTGTATAGTGCCAGCACAATGGGGCCCAGTCCTAATTGCTATTCACTTTTGGGCTGTCAGCAGCACTGCTCTTCAGCAAGCATTTCAAAACACATATACCTAGGGTTGTCACCCAGCTGGTATTTTAATGTCACATTCTAGTCTTCTAACTTAATAACAACAACATGCACCAGTAGTGCTTTGTGTCTGTAGATTTTAGAGTAGTTAAAGATGTGTGAATGTTATTGTCCAGAGGTACAGCGAGGTAAGAATGATGCTCAAGATCACACTACAAATCAGCAGCATTACTTGGAATTTTGTCCAGGTCTCCTCAGTCTACTTGTCAACAGCTGTCCCTTAATTAAGCGGGCTACAGATAATTTAACTGCAATAGCCCAACTGGTATTTTGCAGCACAAAAATACCAAATATTTATTTCAAAATGGCAAATTAACTGATATAGGAATATGTAGGACTGTATGCAATCTATTTTATTATTGCGGATTTTAGGATTCATTATTTTCTGATTTTTTTCCATTAAAAAAGTAATTCAATTTTTATGTTTTTTAAATCAAAATTGATTGATGCATTGGCAACAATTAAGTAGCCTTACTATTAATGCATTAAAATGTTCAGATTTGGATTGCAATGGGAAAAAATCATTTTACAAAAAATCCTACAATTTAAACAAAACATCCTGCAGATATAAAATATATGGTAAAAATAACACATTTTAAATCACTTTTTAACGCAGCACTCGATAATATGACCAAAATGACATCACTGAACAAAATGACAAGAAATCCACAGAAGTAAGAGCCTCTTACAATGTCAGTTTATCTGCATTCATATCTGAATAATTTAAAAAATAAAAATAACGCACTAAACAAAATAATCCATCTACGCAGCAGTCTTTGTTGCCATTTTAAATTAAGATCGGTATTTCAAGGTTCCTATATAGTCTGAAAGAATGCTTCGGTTCATTTCAAATTTGATTAAATAATTTCAAACTATCAAATAAACAGCTTATTGCTGAGTAGCATTACAAATTGAAAAACATAAATATCATGTCTCTGGCAGACATCTCCATTGTGGTACTGTACATTATGGCTAGCCTTTTAGAGTTTTCTTCACAAATTGATTCCCTCTTGTCCATAAGTAGATTTTGATATTTACTAAAGCTTCTCTCTGTCTACAGAGCCGACAGGGAAGATGTATGGTAGGGCAAGCTCTGCGGCTTTAGGCACTCATCCCTTCATAACCTTCCAGTAAGTGCAAAGATCCAGTGGATCTGGGATGGGGTCATTGTGAATGCTGCAGAGAAACACCAGCCATTGTTCACACAGTTCTGGGGAGGAATGGGTGAGAGGTGGTGGTAGGGTGACCAGACAGCAAATGTGAAAAATCAGAACAGGGGATGGGGGGTAATAGGAGCCTATATAAGAAAAAGACCCAAAAATCTGGACTGTCCCTAGAAAATTGTGACATCTGGTCGCCCTCGGTGGTGGTTTTCTGTACTGATCAATGTTTTGTTGTATGGCTGGAATCTGCCTGGAAGCTGCAACTCCCGAAATGAAACTGGCATAGCAAGGAAATGAGTTCTCAGACTCCCCTTAATTTCCAGACGCTGGCCCTTCTCTCTGTGCTCCCTTCTGACCCTAGCCCCCTGCATCACTCTCCCTGCCCCAGGTGGACTCTTACCTGCAGAGGCTGCGCCTAGCTCAGCCAGGTCGCTCGCCCTGCCCGCCTGCTGCTGCAATCCTAGTGCCAGGGAGAGCGTGGATTCTGTGTTATTGTTTTGATTCTGCAATTCCATCCGGGTTTTCATTAATGTGGACTTCATAGGGCCCTGAATATGGTATTTGTTGCATATGCTAGGTATTTTTGTCTTGAGAGATAGCTTATCTTCAGTCAGAACTGATGAGCAGTTTTGCAAAATTTAACAAAAATTTCAAGCTCCTGGAGATTATTTATGCATCACAACATTCTGTGTTGATGACTTTGGTTTATGGCCCGATTTACTTGTTTGATGTAGCGTTTATTTCCTTTCTGAGATCCAGTTCTTTCCTTTAACTGATTTTACCTTTCTTAGCTCAACTTGCCTTCTTTGGAAAATTAAAAAGAAAGAAATTATATCATATGGGTGTGTAATATAGAAGATAAATTGTAACATTTGAAAAAGGACTGTGACGAGTTGTATGGAGACCAGTGATGAAGATCGTCTGGCTCTGTCAATCATATCAAGGGTAGAGTTAGGGCTTAAAAATAAGAAATTTCCAGCAGTTGCTGGGCAGCCCTAGGAGAGACCAGATACTGCATCTACAGGAGACTCCTGGAAGGTCATTTACCAGCTTCCCACCCCAGCCATGTAATCACAAGCACACAGCAGTCATGGTACACTGGCTGGGTAAGGTAGGTTGAACATGCACGAAGGTAAGCAGATTACGCAATTGATGCCTCAACCTCTTTGGGGGTTAGAGAATCTGGGGACCAAGGGAATGGGAGCCAAGATCCCCATTCCCATCAACTCCAAAAAGCTATTTAAACCAATTTGTGTCATAGGGACTCAGACAGATGGGAGCACCCGAAGAACTTTTCAGTGCCTGTCCAATAGAAGAGGCCCATCAGCAGCCTGAGAACTATGACAGTGCTTTAGGCACTCAGGCTCAGGTCCTCAAAGGAAATTATTTGCTTAATTCTCACTGATTTCAGTGTGTGTTAAAAGCCTAAATATCTTTGAGGAGCTGGGCCTCCGAGTCTAGTCTCATTCTTTTTTTATTTATTTTTGGTCTTCCAGATTTTTAACTCTTAGGGTGAACTCAACTCTCATTTTCAAGCTTTTCTCTGCAACCATCAAGGACAGAAGCTTATTTTTTGTTGAAATGAAAGCTGGAATATCCATGTTGTAGCTTGGCTCCAGGAATGCTGGCTTTCAGGAAACCACCAAATATTGCAAGTTTTTTTTATAAAAGTTGCCAACACTATTGTATGTATAATATCTAAGCATGAAACTTCACTCTCATTATTCTTACCTATTCATTACACACACACTCCATCACTAGCGTAGGCATCACCTTTTTCTAGAGGTTCTGACAGCTGTAAATGTCTGTGTTCAACTATTAGGACAGTTTTTTTCTGAGGAATGATTACAGAGCTTCACTTGCAATGGATGGAGTGGCAGATAGTGCGGCATTGTACGGTGGGGCATGTAAGTGCTTCAAGGGTTACTGAAGTGAGGAAAGAGAGTTTAGAGTCTTGCTGACCCAGATTTAAAACCTGCCTCTTCGCTTCCCTTTTGGAAAAGGTGGGAAGGGAACAGAAGACACATCACCTCCTCAGCACCAAAAGGTTCAACTTCCTCCTGGATACCAAATCAACTTCAACACAACCCCTCCCATGCCACTTCCATCTACCCCTATGCACTAGAGACATTCAGCTCCAGTAATTTCTACAATGCTTGTTCAATATCAATTTGCCTTTCTTCAAATGGGGATAATTTGGCCATTAGTATAAACATAAGCAAAAATCTTGAAATCATTGAAATAAAAATCATATACATCTTTAAAGAATTGCAAATATACAAATGCCCCTTTAATCGGTACAAGAGAGTGAACAATGATCTCATCTCTATAAATGAAGCCCCTGTACCAATTTCCATTTGTAAGATTGTTTAATTCTACATTAGTTTGTTGTAAGGTCATCCTGCTTTCTTTCTTTTTAGACAGTACATAATGTGTACCTCTTCCACTGTGTCTTTGGGGGTTTGCCTCCCTGGGCTGGAGGTGCTGTTGGATAGTCATCTTTGCATTTTCTGGGTAAGTGATCAGTCATTTATGACTCAGGGCCATTTTACATTTACAAACTGATGCAAAATGAATTCCTCCACAGCTGAAACACCCCTAAGACATCTGAGGCCAGGTCTACACTACACACTTACTTTGGTATAACAACATCGGTCAGAAGTGTGAGAAATACACTCCCTTGAGTAACAGTTATACTGACCTTAACCCCCCAAGTAGACAGCGCTAAGTTGGCAGAGAGCTTCTCCCATCAACATAGCTACCACCTCTCACAGAGGTGGAGTTATTAGGTTGATGGGAAATCTCTCTCCTGTTGGCTTACAGCAGGGGTGAGGAACCTCCGGCCCGCGGGCCTTATATGGCCCGCCAAATCATTTTATCCGGCCCATGGCCGCTGGCCGCTGGCCGGAGGCGGCTCCGCGCTGGGGCCGGGGGTGGCAAAACAAGGAGCCGCGGGGAGCCGACGGTCGGGGGGGGGGGGGAGAGACTGGGCTGGGCAGGTCAGTTGGGGGGGGGAGGGAACGATGTTTGGTGGGGGAGAGACCGGGCTGGGCGGGTCAGGCAAGCGGCAGGACCCTGGCTGGCAAGGGGCCAGTGGGGGAAACCCCAAAGTAGTGCAGGGCTAAGGACTCCACCTGCCACTGCTTTGGGATTTCCCCTGCTGGCCCCTTGCCAGCTGGGGTCTCAGCTCCCGTTGCCAGCCTGGGCTTCGGGGCGGGGGGTAGGGAGCGGCCCGCGAATGACTTTATAAGGGTCAAAATGGCCCTTGGCGGAGAAAAGGTTCCCCACCCCTGGCTTACAGCGTCTTCACCAGAAGCGCTATGCAAGTTTCTAGTATAGACCTGCCCTGAGTCTCTCACCAATGGCTTTACATTTTATTTGTTGAATCAGTTTGATTTGCCCAACATTCTAAGTGCAAATCCTGTAGGTTTTTCACTGCTGTCCTCATTGCTGTTGATAATTTTGCTGTTTTAGGCCAGGTTAAATTCCCCTCCACTAGCAACTGTTTTTGAATTCTCTCATTAGTAATACCACAAACAAATCTGTCCTGCATTATATCCTCTAAGCCATTTCTGAATGAGCAATCTTCTGTTAGTCTGTTTAGCTCCGTCATATACATAGCTACAGTGTCACTTGGCCTCCTCATTCTAGGATGAAAGTGGAAATATTCCATAATAAGGTCCTTGGGGTTTGTTGTGAAGTGCTCTGTTAAGATCATTTGCAGATCTTCTAAACATTTATCTCCTGATTTCTGTAATTGTAACAAACTCCTTAAGAGGGAGTAGGTTTTACTGCCACAGACACAGAAGAAAATTGCTTTGTTTGTCTGTAGCTATAATCTCTTTTGTAAGCAAATACTGGCTCAATCTCTCAATACATGGCTTCCAATCCTCATTTTCTGCAATAAATTCCTCAATTTTCCCATAAATTGCCATTCTTATGCCCTCATCACCAGTTTTGTAAAGGGCTCCTCATTGCACAAGAAACACTCCTTACTTACAGCACAGCAGGCTGGGAATGGGTTGCTTTATTCAACTATCTATAGAGCTTGGGGGTGGGGGGGAGGGAAACAAATACTAACCAAACATGAAGAAATGGAGGGGAGCATGGCACCAGCCCATAATACTTACTCTGAGTAATCTAGTAAGTCCCCTGATCACCACTGCACTACGCTTTCCTTATGTCTTTTACTGGCTAAAAGGTCCATTACACAAAGTACACCCTCATGTTTTGTTTACCAAATCAACATTTGGGGGAGGTTCATGCTTGCTTAGTTAATACTAAGGAATGCACCATTAGCTAGGTCGAAAGACTTGTATTTATACACTCCGTAGCTGTTGGGTTCTTTGTTTGTTTTTTGATCTGACCCACTCCCCCCAATAAATTATTCAATGCCAGCATCTGAAAAACGATGATATAGGTAAACTTTGTAACCGTATCTCTGATTAGATGTGTGGCCATTTGGGCTGGAAATCTGACTCTGCAACCCTTATTCACATTCACAAGTGTCTCATACTCACTGAAGAGGACTGCAGGAGCTCATTCTGTTGGCAGGAATGTTGTTTAAAAACCTTTTCAGCATAATGTAATTTGAGAGTCCATGCTGCATTCAAAGATATTTCTCTCATGATGAATGGAGTTTGGCCCATTTTGGCACCAAATTAATTACAATTAAAATTACCTTAATACAAGCTGTTGTAATAAGCCAGCAGGTGGCGCCTTTGTGTGACCAGCCAAGTGATGGAATATCAAATATCTGGATGATTCCAGGAAAATTGGGAGGAGCCAGGGGGTGGGCACCATCTTGCTCATTGTAATGTTTTGTATGTGTGTGCTGGAGCTCTGTGGGAGGAGGAAGGTTTGTGTTGCCCTGGGTGGGGTGTACATGAGCCTGTGGCAAAGACTGTGATGAACATGGCTAGATAGGGTGAGTGAAGAGCACTTTAGATTCAGACTTGAGTGTGTCCAAGGGGAGGAGAAGGCCGAGGAGCAAGTTAAAGAAGTATGGGCTGGATGAATGGACCATAAGGTGGATAGAAAGCTGTCTGGATTGTCGGGCTCAACGGGTATTGATCAATGGCTCCATGTCTAGTTGGCAGCCGGTATCAAGCGAAGTGCCCCAAGGGTCAGTCCTGGGGCCGGTTTTATTTAATATCTTTATCAGTGATCTGGAGGATGGTGTGGACTGCACCCTCATCAAGTTTTTAGATGACACTAAACTAGGAGAGGTAACAAAGAGTCCTGTGGCACCTTAAAGACTAACTAAAGTATTGAAGCATAAGCTTTCATGGGCTAATACCCACTTCGTTGGATGCTAAGACCCACTGCTTGCATCCAACGAAGTGTGTATTAGCCCACGAAAGCTTATGCTTCAATACTTTAGTTAGTCTTTAAGGTGCCACAGGACTCTTTGTTACCTCTGCTATTCCAGACTAACATGGCTACCTCTCTGATACTAAACTAGGAGGAGTGGTAGGGATAGGATACAGAGGGACCTAGACAAATTAGAGGACTGGGCCAAAAGAAATTTGATGAGGTTCAACAAGGAGAAGTGCAGAGTCCTGCACTTAGGATGGAAGAATCCCATACACTGCTACAGACTAGGGACCTAGGGGTTACAGTGGATGAGAAGCTGGATATGGGTCAACAGTGTGCCCTTGTTGCCAAGAAGGCTAATGGCATTTTGGGCTGTATAAGTAGGGGCATTGCCAGCAGATCGAGGGATGTGATTGTTCCCCTCTATTCAGCACTGGGGAGGCCTCATCTGGAGTACTGTGTCCAGTTTTGGGCGCCACACTACAAGAGAAGGGCAACAAAAATGATTAGGGGTCTGGAGCACATGACTTATGTGGAGAGGCTGAGAGAACTGGGATTGTTTAGTCTACAGAAGAGAAGACTGAGGGGAGATTTGATAGCTGCTTTCAAGTACCTGAAAGGGGGTTCCAAAGAGGGATGGATCTAGACTGGTCTCAGTGGTAGCAGATGACAGAATAAGGAGTAATGGTCTCAAGTTGCAGTTGGGAAGGTTTAGATTGGATATTAGGAAAAAAAGTTTTTCACTAGGAGGGTGGTGAAGCACTGGAATGGGTTACCTAGGGAAGTGGTAGAATCACCTTCCTTAGAGGTTTTTACGGTTAGGCTTGATAAAGCCCTGGATGGAATGATTTAGTCGGGGATTGGTCCTGCTTTAAGCAGGGGGTTGGACTAGATGACCTCCAGCGGTCCCTTCCAACCCTAATATTATATGATTCTATGATACCCTACCAGGCTGGACGCCCAGACTGAGCAGCCACCAGAGGAGCATCTACCTCCCCAGCCTAGCACATCTCACCAGTATATACCACAGCTAGGATTAGAGTCAGCAGGTGGGGGTGTGAAGGTTTGTGGCACCTACTAGGTGGAGGAAGGGATTTTGCACTTGTTTCATTGTTGCTATTGAAGTCCCTTCAGTTTCCCAGCCCCATTCTGGCCCATTGATGTGTTCCATCCCTTTGCATAACATACTTTGCTGTAAATGGTTACAAAACTCTGTTTGTAATTGGGTTTTGTGTCAGGAGTTTCTGGACGGTAGCGATGTGAAGACTCACCAGCGCAGCACCTCCTGCTGGTCATCTGGGAATTAGCTCTTTTCACCAGCCTTGGAGCGCCCTCTGCAGGCCGGTGCCTCGCCTGTCGCTGGCCCCCTGTCCTTCTCGGACTCTTATCTGGGGTGCTGCACTCCCGGCAATACCTCCACCCTCTCTCTGGGCCTCCTCCCTGGAGAACCCCTAACCCTCTATCCCCACCTCACCTCAGTAGTTACCGCCAGTCATCATCTAGCCCCTGCTCACTGAGGCAGACTGCAACGTAAAGGCCACTCATCATTGGCAAGTGAGAAAAACACTTTTATGAGAAAATGAGAAAAACAGTTAAACCAGATTGGGGACCATTGGGGAGAGCAATTAGTGCAAAGAAAGGAGTCCGGTAATATAGACCTTTTCATTATCAATTTTAAGAATTCAAAGTCAGTGATTCTCCAAACGTGTAATTCTTTGAACCCTTTAATGTCAGATAGATCCATTTATGGATCACCCCGTTCCTATCCTGCGTTCATTGTCTCCCTTGTGGCATTCTGTCTGTTCTGGTGGAAGGAGTTTAGACAACCAGAGACTTGGAATTGCAATGGTAAATCAAACGACAATGAATGGCCCTATCATTATTATTTAATGTATTTACACAGGAAAAAGAATCTGGAAAGAACCTTAATTGTTTCATTACAGTGTCACAAACCTGGATTGCTACAATGCGGGAAATGCAGTTTTCTCTCAGAAAATCTGTGGCTGCTGTATAAAATTAACCATGGACCAAGGGAAGCAGTGGGGGTAAAAGACCTATCGGGCTTCAAGATTAAGCTCAATAAGTTTATGGAGGAGATGGTGTGATGGGATAACATAATTTTAGCAATTTCTTGATCTTTGGCTATTCGTGGTAGATGGGGGCCCAGTGGCCTGTGATGGGATATTGGGAGGGATGGGTTCTAAGTTACTACAGATAATTCTTTCCTGGGTGTCTGGCTGTTGAGTCTTGCCCACATGCTAAGGTTCAGCTGATCACTATATTTGGGGTCGGGAAGGAATTTTCCTCTAGGGCAGATTGGCAGAGGCCCAGGAGTTTTTTCGCCTTCCTCTGCAGCAGGGGGCATGGGTCACTTGCTGGAGGATTCTCTGCACCTTGAAGTCTTTAAACCATGATTGGAGGACTTCAATGGCTCAGACATAGGTGAGAGGTTTATTGCAGGAGTGGGTGGGTGAGATTCTGTGGCCTGCGTTGTGTAGGAGGTCAGACTAGATGATCATAATGGTCTCTTCTGACTTTAAAGTCCACGAACTGCAAAACGCTCTGTACAAATGAAGAAAGGTGAGGAATTGTGCTGTGCTTGACTTTGCATATACGGTAAAAGAGCTGAGGATCAGCGAAGGATGGATGAATGGAGAGCGCTTTGTTCCTACCTACAGTGATGAACCCCTTTCCTTTAAAGCCTACTGTTAAAGCTGTAAGATTAATGTAATTCAGAAGTGGATTTCAACCCCTGAGGGAAACTTTAAATAGTATGATTTATAATTTGTATCTCTTTACAGCCTTAATAATCAAGTTAATTATAAACAAAAATATAGGTAGATCTCCTGCTGCTGTGGTCTGAAAGTGTCCCAGTGTCTCTTAGCAGCTTGAGCCCTTCACGCATCGGTTTTCCTATTGCTGATTCTGAAAATGTTGAAAGAACGAGTAGAAAAGGGCACTGCTTTTGAGGCCTTTGAAGTGTCTCTGGTGGCACAATGTCTCTCTATGTTTTTTTATTTTTGATGTGACATTGATTTTGTACTGTGTGCATTAACACGGTGCTGGTTCTTTAGTTGCTATGGAAGCCTTTCACATGGAGACACTGAATGTGGCTGAATTATTTTTACTCAGTTTCAGTTCCACACACCCCCTCCCCCCCCGCACTGCAGCTTCCTGCTTCTCTTACAGTGGAACCACATGATCCAGTCTAGGTGTGGCTCCTTCCTAACCAGGGTTGGCTAGCTATCTCTCAGCCCTTCCGCCCCTAAGGGCAAGCGACCCTGTTACAAGTCCAAAAAATGCTAAATGAAAAATGACTGGTCTAAAGGTCTTGAATTCAAAAGCAATTTTGAATGTGATGGAGATATTAGAGATACTTTATGTAATTTAGTCTTTGATCAGCTTCTCAGTGGTTGACTGTTTCATTGGAAAGGTGCTATGTCTTACAAAGTGGATTTGTTCCTACATCTTTGTTTTGAAAAGTAACCCTATCAAATAGATATTTTCCCCTTAAGGTTTTGAATGCAAACGTTAAAAGGGCAGCCGTTTGTAGACATTTAGAGAAAACGCTGAAAATGCTAATTAGATGAAAAATAACCAGGATATATCTTTTGAAAGGGGAAAAGAGGGGAAAAAAGAAGCTTCTGTGCATTGGAACAACATATCAGGAGACATTCAGCCTTTGGTTGCTTTGATTTTCCCGTTGTTTCTAATTTATTAGCTTCATTGGGTATATGCCACCAGTTAGTACATAAATATTGTTTTGTCAAGTTTTCTTGTTTTCACCTTTTTACTTTTGTCCTTAGGTTTTAACATTGGTGATTGCAAAAAAAATGCAACTATTTCTTTCTCTGTCATGTCATGTTCGTTCTATGAATGAATCTATGTGAAGGGAATTATACAAGTCTACAAAATTATTGATTCCATACTTGGAGCTACAATAGGAATCTTTTACCAACTTGCAGTTTTTCCTTGAGATCTCTGCATGTGAAAGGATAGCAGGCTCCGGATCTCAGAGGGATCCTGAATTCATTGTACTCATAGTGTATTCTGTTCTCAAGTTCAGCTAGCTGTGGTGGGGAATGGTTTTTCTAACTGGTATACATATAAAAATCTTGAGGTGATGATTTTTTTAAAAAACTGAGATTTTTCAATTTGTTTATTTGTACATAATTTATTTCAGAAAATAATCTGCAGGCTTTAAATTTAATTCATTGTAGAAAAGAAGAGAGATCACTATCTCACATCATGATTTCCTGAAAAAACAATAAAAAGGCTCATGAACATTAAAAACAAGAACATTAGGGCCTAATTCTCCCTTCAGACCCACACCACAGCCTCTGCTGTACTGGAATTCTGAGCCCCTCGGTAATCTCTTCCACCTTTGTGTTAGTGTATCTTCAAAAGGGGATATAGTTTGCCAAAAAATGGAGTTCCTAACAAAAAAGTATGTTTTTTGAGAGTTTCTATTGGAAATGAACGGATGTTAAGACAGCAGAATGAACCTGCTGCTTACACATTTTCTGTGACATCTGTCAGCTGAATCAGAGAGCCAAAAACTAGTACTGAGAAATGTTATGTGGATTTGTGTATTCCTTTGGAGGACTGTGGATCCCTAAGTCAGTATCTGGGTTAGAAAGAGTATATAGCAGTGTTTTCATTTGGGACCAGATCTATACATTTTTGTGTGTGTCCGGAAGGAAAACGTTACCCATTTCACTCATTTGAGCAGACTACTGGTTAAGAAGCAGTTTTTATTGTAAATTAAATACAAAATATATTTTAAAATAAAAGGCCAAATTCTTACTCCCATTGTCTTCACTGGCAATGAGTGAGGGCAACTGGAGGAAGTTTGGTGCAGTGTGTTTAATTTATAGTTGCCATTTCTAAGCCTAGATGGCAATTAACCTAATTAAAGACAAATGATGATGATGATGTGGGAGTCATACAGAAAGACTGTCTAAAAAGTATTTATGTGCTCTAATACTTGATCAACGGTGGAAAAAAAAGATTTATGCACTTAAGTGCAGCTCACCTCTGAAAAGTGACTGAAGAAATGGGATTGTGGGATTCCAGGTTTATTGTATCTCAGTGATTTCCATATCACAAGTGCTCAGTTTACAAATGTCAGCTTTGCTCACTCAGCCTCGATTCTGAGAGCCAAAGTAGGATTTTTTCTTTTTATCACCAGTAATAAAGGTTGTGCAGGGCAAATATTGCTCTTAGTGATGTCTTGGCTTTCATTGGATTTGCACACATGTAAGTGGAGCTTAGTAGACAATTCTGTTGCTGATGCACAAAGAGTAATATATTCCATTTTACTCTCTTTCTGCTGTTCTAGTTCTGCAAGGACAGCAGGAATGTAAAGGAGTAAAACATATTGTTGTCATAAATTCAGTAGACATGACTGCTGAAATAAACTACAAGTTTTTACACTTTTTAGAGTATTTGTAATTTATTTTAAAATGTTTATTTTCTAACCATTAATACTTACATGCAGCCAGATCAATACTTTTAAAAATGCATCTGGCCTTAAATCTATTCAGAGAGATTTAATAAACTATGGAAATTAAACATGACTTTTTAAAACAGCAAAATGTTACCCTACCCCAGAGTATTTTCCTCTAGAGAGAGGACACCATATATCCTTTTTCCTGTTGTTCTGTATTTATAAAAACAGCTGATGATGCAAAATTTAGTAAATCTGTTTCAGTTATGCCTTTTGATTCCTAATTGTACTCTTGTCAGTGTTACGTCTTTACTAGCTTTATCATTTCTATTTTCTCTGTTGGATGGCCAGTAGTTTTGAAAAGACATGAATCATATGAAATTTATTGCTGGTTTCAGGTCACTTCCTAATGATCAAGTGTCACCATCAAGAAAAACACCACCAGGTTTGAAACTAATTTGCACCCTTGTTGATAGTCTCATGTGAGCACTCGAAGGTTGTCCTTTTGCGTCTTGGGTACTATTTTCTCCCCTAAGAATGTGCCAGGGATATTTAGATGACATACTATACAGAATATATTTATAGCAACAGTTGTAAGAACCATCTACAGCACTCACAAATAAATCTATGAGATTCAAATGGAGCTATTATACTTTCATTAGAGCTTTGTTGTCATCATGCCATAAAGAATGCTGAATAATATGATCTGTCCTTACATTATTTCTTGAGAGAAAATGATACAATTTCCCAAAAACTTAGCTTTAAAAAAAAGTGTTTTGTAAAGAGGTGATATAACACCACTTTATTTTGTGAAAGAGAATTTATAGGAAAGTCTAGTGAGTCTGTTGTTTCGTCATAGTGATAAGATTGGTTGATTGATGCCTTTGCGGATGAGGCTGTAACTGGGATTTTTTTCTAAAACACATACCTTCTTAATAAATGGACTGAGTAGAATATCCATATAGAAAGTGTAGTAGACTGCTCTCAAATATTATTTCTTTGCTTGCATGACCTCAAACCACATCCTAGGATTCAGTGTTTCATAGAAGCCAGATTGAGCAACAGATTAGCCACTGATTTGACTTTTTGCATATCTGTATCTAGAGTAACATATATGTACATTCACCTATAAATATGACTACTATGTTAAGAACAGAAAAAAAAAGTCAGCCTCAATTCTGGCATTTCCTAACTTTTGCTTGCTTGATGTTGCAATCAGAATTGTCCTATTTTTACTGGATTTTATTGTGTATAATATATATTAAAATATATTTATTGGGGTGAGCATGTGAATTCTTTTACCTCAGACTCTGTATTCATTCCTTGTTTATAGACACTTATTTCTATGCTCATCTTGTCAGTCCTTCAGGCTTGCGCAGACATTGTTTGCAGCATTCACAGTTTGTGATAGGCATATTAATGTGATACGGCCCAGTCATCTAAACAGAAGAGTAAACAAACCATGAGAGTTTTTTTAGTTGCTCAAGACCATGGAGCAAATGATTGGCAGAGCCCAGGATTAAATAACTGGATTTCCTAGCTCTCAGTTCTGTTGTCAAATGATTAGGACTATACTTCCTATCCATAGTGACTCCATTTATAATACCTTGTAATTTGTGTAGAAAACGGTTATCTGGTTCTAAGGCCCACTTATTATTCATCTACCTTGGGCATATTTTATGAGAGGGGATTTGTTTGAATAGCGGTAATGTGGTAATAAGAGTAATATTATGTGAGTTTATAAATTTTTGAGTAAAAATGTGGAAACTTTGCTTACAAAAGACTTAGAACAGGACCCAAGGTCCTTGATGAGGGGTTTTCCTTTTGGTTTTAGAGGATCAAAACACTTTCATTTCTGAAACGTTCTTAGATTTCAGCCATTTTCCCTGTTTGTTGATTTTTACTGGTGGCTTGTTAATTCATTGACAATGTGACATAGACGGGGAATATGCAAGTGTTATTCTGTCACAAATTTCCAAGTTTATCTGTGACAGTGCTCTTAAAAGTAGTGTTTCATTCAAAGCGATCACAGGCAGAGCATCTCTTTGAGCCACAACAGAGAGCCAATTTTAATGACAAATTACTCTTTGTATCTGTTACCAACAATTTGCAGGTATTAGCAAGTTTTCAGAAGTATGTCACTGCAGTTTTACAGATTGCTTTCTCACTGATTTTTTTCCATGATAACTGATAGATAGCTGCCTCTTACAACTCTGTGGTTTGATATAGCTGCACGAATGAGAGGTGATATCAAAATCCAGTTTAAGTAACTCAGTGATTGGTTTGTTAATCGAGGATGCTTCCTCCATATTACAAGACAAATTAGGAAGACCAGTCTGGTGCACAAGAAACATCTGGGTCCCAGTGATAAAGCACTGCAGATTTTTTTAAATAGAAGCTCCACAGCCTACAGCTTCATTTTAACGTTTAATGTGCAGTTTCTTTACTCAGATGTGAGAGATGTATGCATTGTTCCTACAAAAGCTATATTAAATACAGAGTGTATCTTTAAAGCAATTGTTTTATGAAAGGAGCACACTTTTCATTAGTGCGCTCAACAGGAATTTGGTATTATTCTCTGCGGTGAGCGAGTTGCAGCATGGGGTTCCCTGACCGGTGCGCTGGGCGAGTGGAGCACATTGGGGTGCTGGGGTGCCCATTTTTCTGGAGCCCCCCATTTGGCTGGGACCCATGGGCTGTCTTCAATGGGGATTGTGGGTGCTTTTGAAAAGCAGGCCACTTTTACTGAGGTGTCAAGATATGGGTTTAGAATCCTCACTTTAGGAAATTAAATTTGAAAATGGTGACCTTGGATAGCAGTGGTTTTATTGACAGAGTCCTGTGGCACCTTAAAGATATCTTGCATCCGATGAAGTGGGTATTAGCCCACGAAAGCTTATACTTTAGTTAGTCTTTAAGGTGCCATAGGACTCTTTGTCACTTCTGCAATTCCAGACTAACATGGCTACCTCAGTGGTTTTATTATATACTAGCAAAAATACCCGGCATTGCTCGGGTCTGTCGGAGGTGGGGAGGGGGCAGAGAGCTGAGCGAGTGCGGGGTCCGTTGGAGGGGGGAGGGGGCAGAGAGCAAACCTGACACCCCCACCTCACCCCCCGACCAAACCCAACACCCCACCTCACTTACCCCTCGACCAACCCCAACTCACATTTTCACCCCCCACCCAAACCCCCCACCCCATGTCACCCCCTACCAACCCCAACACCCCCTGACCAACACCCACACCTCACCCCCCGTAGACCAAACCTGACACACCCACCTCACTTTCCCCCCCAACCAAACCCGACACCCCTACCTACCACCACAAACAAACCCAACACCCACACCTCACTTACCCCTCGACCAACCCCGCCCCCCCATCACCCTCCCAACCAAACCCAACACCCCCACCTTACCCCCCCACCAAACCCAACACCCCCTGACCAACCCCAACACCCACACCTCACCCCCCACCCACCCCGACACCTTTCCATCCCCCCCAGACCAAACCCGACACCCCCACCTCACCCCCCGACCAAACCCGACACCCCCACCTCACTTACCCTCCGACCAAACCCAACTCAGGTCCATTGGAGGGGGGAGGGGGCAGAGAGCTGAGCGAGTGCAGGGTCCATTGGAGGGGGGTATGATGACATCATAACTATGTCACAGAGAACAGCAGCTGCCCAGCTAATGTGATTGGCCTTTAAAGAATTTCACCCCTGGGGGGCGTCAGAGGTGAGATTTGAAAATTTTTCAACTCTTGCGGTCATTAGGACCCTAAAGCCTATAACTGTACCAAATTTCAAGTCTCTAGCTCAAACGGTGTGGAAGGAGTAAGGCAGCATACATACACACACGCATACACCATTTGACTTTTATATATATAGATATTAAGATGTATTACTTGTTGGTTTGAGCGGTACACTCTAAATGTTTATCTTAACTATTTCTTTCTTCCTCCTTTATTATCCATTCTCCAGACAATGAACTTGCTTGAAATCTCAGGTTTTAGGCTCTCTTGGTCATGGTGCCCCTGTTGAAAGTAATCTATTAAGGAAGAGGTGACTGTGGTGAGGATGCCCCTCTTAAGGAGAGTCTATATGAGCTCTGCTTCCAAGAGATTGTTAGCTATTTTAGAAGTCTGGATTCAGTTGTCACATTAACAGAATTTTGGATTGCATCTAAAAAGCTGATGAGCCAAGTCACAGAGGTGTTTATACTGTGTAGGTTCAAGTTCCATAACCACTTGACTGGTGACATTCCATTTCAGGATTCACCAATTGATGGGGCAGATACCAAGAGCTCAGGAAGGCCTATTGCTGGATTTTTAAAATTTGAAGGAATAATCAAAGAAAGTATTAGGCAGCAACCAATAGCAAAAGAAAGTGGCTAGAAAATTAGTCAGTTTCCTGTCTCATTGCTAAGTAGCTTGTAGCGGAGAACTAACTAGAATTAGTCTGTTTATATTTACAACAAGTTATTGATATGTGGGGATGAGTGCAAATGGAAACAAAGAAGAATCCTCCTGCAGCCAACTACTTACTAATGAAGAAAACTGACATACACTTGAGGGAAGGATGGGTGGGCATTGAATACTATCTTTGCCTATGGAGCCCTGCGATTTACCCTTCCAATTACAGTGAACTCCTTCATTTGAATTGTCATTTTTGATATTCATCCATTCTGATAAATTCAGTGAAACATGTCTTAAAACAATCATTTAAGTAAACAATTAAAAATGTCACTTATTGTAGAAGGTCTTTTACTAAAGTTTGAGCTGAACTTATTCTCTAGACACCAAGGTGACAACTGCCTTAGGAATACCAAAGTGTATTATATGATTCGTACAGATGTTCATTCAAAAATGGATATTGGCGGAGGTCTCTCTGAAAATGTGGCTGTCTATCTTCAGTATCAATTCAGATAGTGACTATTAAACCAAAACACATTTTGACAAATAACGGAAGATTAGAAGCTGGAATTTTTTTAATATTATCAGTGGAAGGAAATTTTTCGATAGTTAGGTATATTTCTATCTGTAAGTGAAAAAGAGAAGAAAAACAAAACTTGATATGTGTGGACTTAGAAAAAATAATTTACCATGTTGATTAATATCTGAGTGTCCATGCTGCCGGTATATCACTTAGTTATATGACATCTTGCAATTCCAAAGGCAGATCCAAGACTAATTTGGCAGCTATAGCATGCTACTTCAGCCTGATTTTGGATTATCAGTATTTGTGCAGTGGTGTAGATGTGCTGGTGTACCCCATAAAGTTCTGGCAAACTGGTGCAATGCATATGGCAACTTCCTTTATAGAACAGCGTATTTTAATAAAACAAAGCCAATATATTTTGTATTTCAGAGGTGGACTATAATTTAAGCACTGTTATTTTTAACAGAGCTGGAATAACATAACTTGATTTCATTTTGACTATATGACTTTGGTGTCTTGTGGGAATTATCTCAAGATAAATCCTCTAGGACTTGCCAATATACTTACTCTACCTTGAAGGCTCAGCTACTTAAATTTTTAATTTTTTTTCATAGCAATAGCCATCTTTGTTGGCTCAACTAAAATAGAAGTAGATTGAAAAAGCTATTGCTCCTTTTAAAAAGCTGCTGACAGATAACATGAAATATTGCCTTTATGCAAATAATAATTTATTTAATGGACCTCATTTATTTTTACAGTTCCCCATGGCAAACTGAACCTAAATAAGAGAATGAGAAAAAACATAATAACGAGCCCCTTAGAACATAGATATAAAATAAGGTCACTGGAGTGAAACATTATTGAAATATATAAAATAGTTTAATGTATATTTTTTCATTTTGCACCATTAGGTCATTTTATATAGTTGTAAAAACTAACTTGTCATAACTGTGATATGACCAAAATCTTGGTAGAAAATCCCTTTGCAGGGTCTATATGTAATACAATGGATCCAGCAGCACTGCAATAGAGAAAAGGTTGTCAATGTTTCCATTATCAAACTGTTTTTGAAGAGTTTGAGTTAGCCATTAAAATTCCTTTTAGACTGAAACTTGGCATAGTAGGGGTATGTGAGAGTCGAAAAGCCAAACTCAAACTTTTGGGCTCCTTTTGGCTTCTCTGTGTTAGGTCCCACACTCAATATGGCTTCCAGGGATAGTGGTCACATCAATTGACTTGTCAATAAGGAGGACAGAGCTAGGACCGGGCAGGTTTCTGGCTGAGTAAGACTTTTGAATTTCACTTTCACAGGTTCCGGACTGCATGGATACTGAGACTGAGACTTGTGACATTAATTTGGTTTGAAGAAAATTAAATTGTCAAGTGAAAAGAAGACCTGGAGGTTGAAGGGAAAATAGAGCCCTAAATGTTTAAAGCATTTAATTTATATGGGTTTGCAATCCTGAAGACTGTGTGTATTTGTAACTTTCACAGATGTCACTGGTTGCTTTGTGTATGCAAGAGCAGCAGTGGTGGCCCTAGGATTGCCAATTTTGGTTAGACGTATTCCTGGTGGTCTCATCACATGACATAATCTTTAATTAATGTTTACTTCCTGGAGACTCCAGGACAATCCTGGACAGTTGGCAACAGTAGTCCTGGGGCCTAGCAAGCAGTATATGTATTCTGCAATCTAACGTGGGCTATGTTATGGAAGTTGTTCACATTTTCTTATTTGAGATTTAATTTAGGGACAAATATAAATGAAGCAAGGACTAAAATGAAGTAATGTAACTTGGAACACTTCAGGTAAAACTTTTGCAAGAATGACAGTGGAATTGACCTATAGAGATCATAGCACTCTGTAAAACTACACTGAACCAAGCAATAAGAATGAAATTCTATAGAGAGGTCATTTCCCTCCACTATATACCATTATTTTATTTTTTTCTTTTATTATAATAGTAAAATGTTTCTTCCATCTCAGTGAATTGGAGTTTCTTCTATGGTAACTTTAATGGCGGATAATTATCCCAGTGACCGTGGAAAGGTCATATGAACTGCAGTAGAACATCTTTGTGTCTCAGTTAGAATCAGATGCCCTTGTGTTCTAAGAATTAAACTGAAGTTTGGACTACATGTCCATGCAGGGAGTAAGATGGAGTAAGAGGCCTTTTCTGATACTTGTGTGGTATCAGAGGTATTGTGCATTGGAGATACCCATCTGAGGCATAATGTACTCTCTGCTTCCCAGTTTCTCCAGGGAAGGGGGGATTAGTAAATTGCAGCTGTTTTATACCAATTGCAGATTACTACTAAACCCCCTCACCGGTTTAGATGTTCTTCCCCAACAACCTACTTTACTTATTCTGTAAGTGCTTGGACCCAGGGTAAGTAAGAAACTTGAAATTTGGTACAGTTAGAGGTCTTGGGGTCCTAATGACCATAAGAGTCAAAAAAATTTCAAATCTCACCTCTGACGCCCCCCGGGGTGAAATTCTTCAAAGGCCAATCACATCAGCTGGGCAGCTGCTGTTCTCTGTGACATAGTTATGATGTCATAATACCCCCTCCAACAGACACCGCACTCGCTCAGCTCTCTGCCCCCTCCCCCCTCCAATGGACCCCGCACTCACTCAGCTCTCTCCCCCCTCCCCCCTCCAACGGAACCCTGGAATCCCTCAGCTCTCTCCCCCCTCCCCCCTCCCCCCTCCAATGGAACTCTGGAATCCCTCAGCTCTCTGCCCCCTCCCCACCTCCGACGGACCCGAGTTGGGTTTGGTCAGAGGGTAAGTGAGGTAGGGGTGTCGGGTTTGGTCGGGGGGGGGGGTGAGGTGGCGGTGTCGGGTTTGGTCGGGGGGTAAGTGAGCCGGGGGTGTTGGGTTTGGTCTGGGGGGGTGGGAAGGTGTCTGGGTGGGTGAAGGGTGAGGTGTGGGGGTTGGGGTTTGTGGTGGTAGGGGTGTCGGGTTTGGTTGGGGGGGAAAGTGAGGTGGGTGTGTCAGGTTTGGTCTATGGGGGGTGAGGTGTGGGTGTTGGTCAGGGGGTGTTGGGGTTGGTAGGGGGGAGACGTGGGGGTGTTGAGTTTGGGTGTGGGGGGGTGAAAATGTGAGTCGGGGTTGGTCGAGGGGTAAGTGTGGTGGGGGTGTCGGGTTTGGTCGGGGGGGTGAGGTGGGGGTGTCAGGTTTGCTGTCTGCCCCCTCCAACGGACCCCGCACTCGCTCAGCTCTCTGCCCCCTCCCCACCTCCGACTGACCCGAGCAACGCCTGGTATTTTCGCTAGTACAAGTATAAGCACAGGTACTTTCAAATCCCATATTCCCTATAATTGTATGGTCAATAGAAGGGCAATTCCTAAATAATATAAGCCCATAGTAAGAGAGAAAAAAGAGCAATAATGAAATGTTTATCATACCCAAAAATAAGTGTGGAATGTCAATGAAAAAATTCTTATAAATGTAAATAAATTTATAAAATTTCTTTCCATTTATATATAATGATATTATTTACAGAGAGCATATAATTCAATGAAATGGGCATTTTTCTATAATAACAGCATGCTCTTGAACATATCATCCTGAAGATGGTTTCTTCTTAGAAAGAGGATTTGTCCAGCACTACTGAATAGTCTTTCCATGAGGAGCGGAGTTTGGCAGTGTGGTATTAAATTTGATAAGAGCCTTAGCAACTGCTTTTCAGTTGATCCAAGTCATGCAGTGGATCATTGAGGAATTGCATCCCAACAATTCTTAAATCAGAGTCCGATTCAGATGCCCATTTATCATCAAAACCATAGAAATTAGTGGCAGCTTTGGTGGTCAGAGTGAGCTACAGCTTTGGAAGGGTGTTACAATAAACCAGATCTCATTAAAAATGTTCCTTTGAATTTTTCTTTGATCTTGATTTTGTAGCCAATACAGCTTAAAAATGGGCATGACACAGAAGCAACGACAAATGTCTTTATTCTGTTGTTACTCACAGCTGCATCAAAGGTCAAAATACGCTCCAACCATTTTCTAAGTATATCCTTCAAATTATCTACCAAGCAAGAACTGTATTTTGGAGAAAATTAATCAAATCTGGATTTTAGCACAAATGCTGTCCTCTGCAGGGCTTGCAATTCCTTGCAGCTTGGTGTCATCTGCAGATTTTATAAGCATACTCTCCACTCCATTATCCAGTTCATTAATGAAAATAGAGAATAGTACTGGACCCAGGACTAAGCCTGCAAGAATCTAGATATGTCCTCCCAGTTTGAGAGCAAAACATTGATAACTTTTCTTTGAGGATGGTCTTTCAACCAGTTGTGGACCAGTCATAGAGTAATTTCAGCTAGACCACACTTCCCTAGGATATCATGTGCAGGGCTGGCCCACAACATTTTGGCACCTGAGGTGGGGAGCTATGCCCCCTGGCTTGGGCCAAAACTTTGCGCCCTCCTTCCTCCAGCAAAGCACTCCACCATCTCTGTGCATCTAGAGCAGAGAGAATACATATGCACCAGCAGCGGACACAATTTTCTATACTCTGAGTTCTAGTGGCATCCCCCACCCCACCCCCAACAGTCTGGCACCTGAGGCAGCCACCTCAGTTAGCCTCATGGTAAGGCATGTGGGACTTTGTCCAAAGTCCTAGTAAAATCAAGATAGATCATGTCTGCTACGTCTTCTCTATCCATTAGGCCAGTAAACCTGTCAACGAAGGAAAATAGGTTTTGGTCTGACATGATTGGTTCTTGACAAATCCACACTGGCCTTATAACTCTCTTATCCTTTAGGTGCTTACAAATAGATTGTTTAATAATTTGTTCCAGTGTGTTTTTAGGTATCATAGTTAGGCTGACTGGTCTAAACTCCATGGGTCCCCTTTGTTCCCTCTTGTAAAGTTAAGTATTATGTGACCTTCTCTAGTCCCTGGAACCTCACCAGTCTCTATGAGTTCTCAAAGATGGTCGCTAATGGTTCCAAGATTGCTTCCGCTAAATCCTTAAATATTGTAGGATGAATTTCATCAGACCCTGTCACTTTAATACATTTAACTTATCTAAATATTTTTAACCTGTTATTTCCCTATTTTGAATTGTGTTCCTTTTCTCTTGATGTTAATACTGTCTTAAGTATCTGATCATCATTAACTTTTTTAGCAAAGACTGAAGGAAAATAGATATTTAACATTTCATCCTTCAGGGATAGCACAGTGGTTTGAGCATTGGCCTGCTAAACCCAGGGTTTTGAGTTTAATCCTTGAGGGGGCCATTTAGAAATATGGGACAAAAATAGGATTGGTCCTGCTTTGAGCAGCAGATTGGACTAGATGATCTCCAGAGGTCCCTTCCAACTCTGAGATTCTATGATGTTGTTAGCTCTCCTTTATCAGTAAGTAGAGGTCCTATACCTTCTTGCATCTTTCACTATCTCCTAATGTATATAAAGAATTACTTCTTGTCTTTTATGTCTCTTGCTAGGTATATAACTCATTTTGTGCCTTAGCCTTTTCAATTTTGTCCCTACGTGTTTGTACTATTCTTTAATATTTCTCCATGCACTAGTCTTTAATACTTTGTCCATGTTTCCACTTTTGTAGGATTCCTTTTTGATTTTCAGATAATTAAACTGTTAGTTCTCCTTAAATCCTTTCTCCCTTAGATTTTCTTCACATAGGGACCTTATCTACCCGTTCTCTTGAGTTTATTAAAATCTGCTTCTTTAAAAGTCCACTATCCTTATTCTGCTGTGCTCACTCCTTCCTTTTCTTAGGTTCATGAAATCTACCGTTTTCTGATCAGTTTCACCCAAATTGCCTTTTACCCTCAGATTCACAACAATTCATCTGTTTGTCTGAATCAAATCTAAAATGTCTGTCCCTCTGATTACTTCCTTCACTTTCTGAAAAAAAAAGTTGTCCCCAATACATTCCAAAAACTTACTGAAAATTTTGTTTTGTTGTTTTATTTTTTGACCAGATGTCTAGTTAAAGCCCCCATTGTGGGAAAGGAGAGCATTTTTATAATTTGTTCTAGAACTCATCCACTCCCTCTTCCTGATTTAGTAGTCTATGATGGGTTCTCACAATCACATTACTCCTATTTCCCCCCTTTTATCTTTGCCCAGAAACTTTCAACTGCTCTGCCTCTTGTCTTCTTCAGGATCTCAGAACAAGTTTATATACTCTTAATGTATAATGCAAACTTTTCTTTTTCCCCTGCCTACCTTTCCTGAACAAACTATAGGCCTCCATGCCAATATTCCAGTCATGAGATTTATGTCACCACGTCTCTGTGACACCAATTAAATAATAATTTAGCTTATGTACTAATACTTCCAGTTCATCCTATGTATTCCCCATACTGCCTAAATTTGTGTATTATGATAATATTCTCTCTGGAAAAAGTATGTTGAAACAAGTGCAACCCAATATTGCTGACCATGGGCAACAGGCCATGTATCTGTAAGTACACAGCTGCATCCAAACAGCAACACAGGGCAAACAAACCAGAAATGAGTGAAGTTTAGTTCAAAGTACAGGTTTTACATTGAAGCAAGCAATTTGACAAAGAGGCTAAATTTGACTGTTCGAAAACTATTTCAGTTCAGTCATGTCTGTAGCTATACTATCTCCGGTTGTGATCTAAAGTAATCAGGGTTAGAATCTGTCAGCACATATAGAGCAAGGTTCTTAAGAACACTATAATCCTGCAAGAAATAGTGTGGGTGATTCAGTTAGGATGCTCTTCCCCATGAATGTGTACTCAACTAATGATAATGTGTATTGGTAGGGGACAGTGTGCTGCCGGTCAAACATCTTTCAGAGAAGGCACTAACACTTTTGTCCTGACTACAGTGTTTTTCTTCATGAAAGCTCTCATGGCACATTTGCTAAATGCAGAAGTTTTGGTTCTGCTTTCCACATAAGTCTTCACTTCCTTGTCTAAATTGGAGTGTTGCCATGGTATCACCAGCGATGATTCACTAGCAGGTGCACTGGGATGGTGGGTATAGCAAAACCTTCATGCTGGGGTTTAAAAAAAATGGTATGGGTTCTTTCCTCAGAAAAAATCCCGTTGAGATGAAGGTTGGGAAATACAGCCCAGTTCAGAATAGTGATTTATATCTTTGGGCTGGTCCTCACTGGGGTGTGTGTGTGTGTGTGTGAAATATCGACGGCAGATACGCAACTTCAGCTACATGAATCACGTAGCTGAAGTTTGCGTATCTGCCACTGACTTACCGCCCGTCCCAACGGCGGCGGCAGTTGGCGGCATGCTCCCCCGTCGACTCCAGCTTGCGCCTCCTGGCAAGCTGGACTTCCGGAGTCAACGGGCGAGACGCGGTAAATCGATCACCAGAAGATTGATCCCGGACTGCGGTAGTGAAGACGAGCCCTTAGAGAGGAACACAAGTAGGGTCCCGTCCTGTCCTGTCCTGTGCAGATGCTTTGTGCATCTTGAAAGGACCTGAATGCCCTCAACTGCCACTGAAATCAGAGGAGCTGAAGACACTCTGCACCTCATAGAATCAGGCCTGTGTTAGAATTTTAATTCTAACAAAGTATGATTTTGAACATAATCAGTGTTTTTACTACCACTCACCTCAAGCATTTTAACTAAGTGAAAAGTTTGATTGGAATGATTTTGCTTTCATGAATTTAAAGGCATTTTTAAAAATGATCTGCATTTGTTTCTAAAAGGTTGTAAAGTGTTTTAAAAGTATATGGTTTCACCTTTTAAAAATAATTTCTGCTAAATGCTGCACAAATGTGGGATATTCTGAGAGACTTTTATTGTAGGAAGCCTTTGTATTACAGTAAACCCTCGATTTAACGGACCCCGATTTAACGGACTTCGGATGCAACGGACAAAATTTCCGATGCATCCGAAATCCGTTATTGGGGGCTGCCGGCTCCCGCCCCAGGGAGCTGGGCGGGAGCTGTCAACCCGGCTGCCCGGCTCCCCGCAGAGGGGAGCCGGGCGGCTGGGTTGACAGCTCCCCCCCCCCGGCTCCCCGCTGCGGGGAGCCGGGCGGGAGCTGTCAACCCCCCGCCCGGCTCCCCGCAGCGGGGAGCCCGGCGGGAGCTGTCAACCCCCGCCCCCCGCCCGGCTCCCCGCAACGGGGAGCCGGGCGGGTGGGCTGACAGTTCCCACCTGGCTCCCCCCAGCGGGGAGCCGGGCGGGCTGGCTGACAGTTCCCACCCAGCTCCCTGCTGCGGGGAGCCCTGCGGGCGAGTTGACAGCTCCTCAAGATATTCTGTTAATGATTTGTGATCTTTAACTTCGCGCAATGCTAAGGAAATTTATTCTTAGGGCTTGGTTACACTGGCACTTTATAGCACTATAAAGCCTCCAGGAGCGCTATAACTCCCTACCCGTCCACACTGGCAAGGCATGTATTGCGCTATAAACCCACAGTTATACCGCTCCTGGTAATCCTGACTTCCTTGAGGATTAACAACTATTGCATATTCACTATCGCAATTGTGAATGGGCATTAAGATTACTACGCTATAATTGATCTCTGGTGACGCCTCTGAGCCATTTAAGGCAATTGACGTCTCTTCCATTTGTTTTGAACTCAGCAGGAGGAATGTGGAAGTACCTTTTCAGAGTTTCTCTCTTAACTCAGCAGATAAGCACTGCAAGTGTTTACAGAGAGAGCCTGTGTGACTGAGAAAACTAGCAGGCTCTGTATTTCAAAGGACACCCACTGACAAGACTCTCAGCCCGTAGAAAATCCCCTCGCTCTCTCCCTCCGCCTACACACAACACGTTCCCCCTCACCCCACTTGTTTGAAAAGCACGTTGCACCCAGCTGAATGCTGGGATAGCTGAATGCTGGGATAGCTGCCCATAATGCACCACTCCCTGTGCCGCTGCAAGTGCCGCAAATGTGGCCACGCCAGGACACGCTATAGTGCTATAGCTATTGCTGTATATGGGGACAGCTATAACCACAAGCGCTATAATCCTGTAAGTGTAACCATGCCCTTAATCATACTGTATCTCCCTAATTGACATTTCCCCCCTTATTTAATTTCCTTTAAAACCAGCAAGAATGCTTCTTTGAAGTCTGATCTCATTCTTTGTTTCCCACCCGCACCCCCCACCAAAGTCTTAGGTCAAACTTTTCCTAATTTTACCTATTGATGTTCATCCACTAGTAGTATTTAAAAATAAAGCAAGAGCCAAATCCTAATACAGTACTGCTAGCTTACTGCACTCAGAGATTGATGCTTCTCTTGATATGTGTGCATAACTCTTATAAGAGATAATGGGAGTTAAGTATGTGTGCACATCACAGGAAGAATATTTTCATAAACATTAATTTGTTTGATACGATTTGTAGCATATAAATCAGAAAAGTTTATACTTTATCTTTATTAAACTATGCAGAGCAGCTCAGTGAAATCGGACATGCTATATGCCAGTTCTTAGCATTGTCACCAATGATTAGTTTTGGTGAATGGCTCAGTTAAGCTGCCTGCGGCACAAGATCTTTGAGTTATTGTATTATGTTGTTAGCGCCTGGAATGTTTACTTATGGTAGTTCTCACTGGATTTGATCCTGAATACATTTCAGGTTGTGAGTATTCTGCCAGTTACAAAAGACAATCTGTGGTTAGTGGATGTTTCAAGGGATTATTAATTACTATAATAGGTAATATTACTGTAGGTCACTAGCTTGAATTTGACCCAAGTGGGTACTGACTGAAAGTCATCACTGTTTTGTGGTCTGTGTAAAACAAGTTGTTGAGCTCTGTCCAAATCGTATTAGAAAGGTGCTCTCACTGTTAGAACATCATCACAATAGGCAATCTTGTGGGCAGTCTCATCAAAGCAGTCAGGGGTTGACTAAACACGGAGACTGAACAAATCTCACATGTCTAGAGATTGCCTGTAGGCTGAGGCACATTACCAGATTACTTTGGTGAACCTTGCCCTGCTGGTGCCTGTGGTATAGAATTCTGTGGACAGGCAGAAAATACCATCCTGCCAGGGTTGTCAGTCTGGTATATGTCACAAGCAATATATTGAGTACAATGAAGGTAGAATGTATTTTCTTTGATATACTTAGTGTGGGGCAAATGCTCCTCTTTGCTTTAGTGAGAAGAGTGAACCAAGCAGCAGTGGATCTAAGTGAGGGTGAGGCTTCTTGCCATAGTCACCACAAGGTTTGGGAGCTGGGAGGTTGCTGGGATAGGGTGGTGGTAGAGGAGAAAATGAGTACAATCTGGTATCTCATTCTCCCCTCAGCCCTATGGGGATACTTTGTGTAGCTACCGGTCTGATCAGCATTAACTTATACTGGGTCACCCTTCACTGAGCAACAGCCAAAACCGCCTCTCAGAGAACTTTGGAGGGCAATGGCCAGTGTGCTAAGCTCACGGGCAGGGCCAGCCTATAACAATTTTGGCACCTGAGGTGGGGAGCTCAAATGACGCCCCCATATTCCCTTGCTTGGGCCAAAACGTTGAAAGGTCTCAATTCTGCCTTCTTCCTGTTCTATTCCTCTAATGGTACTGCTCTGCTACCTACCCAAATAAAGGAGAACTAACAACTTAAAATGCCTTTTCAACATTTTTTAAGTACAGTAACACTTAACTTTCAAATTCCTGAACAGCAAATGTAACTGTTCTTGTCTGCATAGTAAACACTGGCATTTTTATCAGTTTGAATGATCAGAGTGGTGCTTTCTGTGCCTTCTTGGTTGCAAAGATTTGAGCTGCTTCCTGAAGTTCCACAGTCTGAGACTGCTCATGCTCTTACTGAGATGGTTTCAAGGCCTATCAGCCGCTCCTCTGTCATTGTAGAGGGAGATGTGTTTTTTATTAACTTCAGCTTGGAGAAACTACGTTCTCCCCTGGCAACTGTTACAGGAAATGTTAGAAGTATGCAGAGAGCAACAAAAGAATTTGGAAAGAGGGTGGTCATCTTATTTGTGCACATATATTCCAGAACAGCCTTTGGAGTTGATCCTGCTGAAATGTATCTTGAAAGGGCTTTCAGTTCATCACCTAAATCACTTGCATCAATATCACGCATGTCATCATGTGTCAACTCTGTCTCTAGTGCCCTGCATGCTGGTGTAGGACTTCTTGAGATGCAGTGTGGAGTTTTGGAATATTATACAACAACCCAAATATACTGCTGTGTTCCTTGAGCTCCATGAAACTTTTTCAGCTGACTGTATTGCACAATCTAGCACCTGGTTAAAAAGAATTCAAATTTGAATTGTTGTTTGGGGTCTCGTTATCAAAATGTTGTCTTCTTCGGTGACTCTTGTATTCTTGAATGGGTGGAAAAATAGCTTCAGTGTGAAGTTCCTCTGCCAACCTCTGTGCAATCTTCACAACGTTTTAAAATCTGTCATTTGACCAGTAAGACTGTAGGTATGACTTTGCTTTGTCCAGTTGTTCCATTGCTCCAGATATATCAAGGTCAGCACCTTGGGGTCTCTTGCTGACAACATTTATTTCAAACAGCATGTCATACCACAACACTAAGCCACACAGAAATTTGAAGTTATGTATATTTCTGGTGATTCCATTTCCCTCTGCCACTGTTCTCCTATGAACAGTTCCTGTCATAGCATTATCCTCCATAATGGCAACTATGGCCTCATCTATCTTCCAAATTTGGTGTTTGATAGGCTTTATCACCTCCACTCGACTTTCCCATCGTGTGGCACTCAGTGGTTTCAGTGTAAGAGAGAATGTTCCTAGATGTTGCTTCAAAATTTGCCATTGATGAGTTGATGCAGAGAAAAATACATAGATGTCATTCAAAGCATTAACAAATTCAGCAGCCTCACTAGAAGCTGAGGCTGCATCACTGACCACCAAGTTCAATGAATGAGAACTGCATAGGACAAAAAAAGCTTGAGGTGTTTAACTCTCAGATCCGTGTCTGCACTCCTCTGTCCTCTCATGTTGACACCATTATTGTAGCCTTGATCTCTCAGGACAGCTATTGCAATTCCCGTATCTTCCAGATTTTTAAGAAGCACATTTGTCATACCAGCTCCCATCGTATCATCAATGTCAATGAATTCTAGAAAATGCTCTCTGACAGTCACCATTGCAGGGACATTTTCACTAGGTTCTGTTGTTACAAAATGAGCCATTAAAATCATTTGTTCCATATGGCTGATGCCAGGTGTGCAGTCCAGAAGAACAGAGTAATATCTTGCTGAGTTCAGATCTGCCACAATCTTCTGTTTGACTTTTATTGCAGTAACTGTAGGAACTCATTTTGAATTGTTTTTCCAAGGTAGCGGTGTGTGTACATTTCTTGGGTGGTGACTCTTCTTAGATGCTCCTGAAGTACAGCCTCAAACTCAGCCATCAGCTCCACAGTTTTAAGGAAGTTTCCATTGTTTAGCACATACAGCTGATCTGAAGTGCCACACAGTGGCAGGTTTTGGGTAGCAAGCATTCTCACAATAGCAATGAGCCTTTTCAGAACATTTTGTTAGTAAAGAGATTCTGCTGCAATCTTCTCTTGATGTTGATCATCTGTGGTGGCCTTTAACCTTAGTCTCCTCTCCAGGTCTTTCCCTTTCCACCTATGGAATGCTCTCCGCATTCTGTTCTGAATGTTCTGAAACGGCTCATTGCTATTGTGAGACTGCTTGCTACCCAAAACCTGATTTTCTGCCTTCTCATGGCATGCCAGATTTCTAGCCAGATTCCTCCAGTCCTTTGTTCCTGTAGAACCCAATGTGGCTGGAACATAAGACTGGAAAAATTTGCAATACACACAGTATGCAGCATTCTGGGTTTTTGAATACATAAGCCATGACTTCTCTACTTTGTCACCATTGGGGATTTCACGCCAGTAATGTGTTGGATGGAAACGTCTGTTTTCATTGTCCTTGGGGAACATGACATTTTTCACTTGCTGTGGCCCATGCAGTACAGGGAAGTCCCTCAGGCTACTGCTCAAGTGGGTCCACAGTCCTGGATCATCTAGACTTAAGGAATTACCTCAGCAGCAGCTATTTCTTATGCCTCTGCCACGCTCTTCTCTGATCTACACTTTTCTTCAGAAATGTTCATGGTTACATCCATTTGAGATGGAGATATGGATTCTGCAGTAGCTGCCAGGTCACCTGCACTCTGACTAATGGGAAGGTCAGGCATCTCCTTACCGCTCAGATCCTCACTGGGGCTGGAAGATTCACCGTGAACATTTGTGTCTATATATCTCAGGAGAGCTCCTTCCTTTCTAGATAGAAAAGCTTCCTTTGCTTTTTTTTTTTTTCTGAATGCTGCCCCAGAGGGGTGTTTTCTTCTTTCACTCATGACTGCTGTTCTGTGCCAGCTATAGTGGCTCTCAACACTCAGTTGTAGGGGACAAATAAAGCAGGCTGGTAGCAGGGCCTGGGTGAGGGAAGATAGCGTCTTAAGGGCTAACTGACTCCAACTACTTGAGTTGACTGCCTGTTCTCCTCAAGTGGGTTCAGGGAAGCAGCAGAAAACAGGAAGCTCCATGAGAAGCCGGTGTTAACCAGTCCAGGGTGCTGGGGGTGCTAGAGAGGTACATAAGTCTCCTCTTCCTCCTCTCTGTCCCTGCAGCTCCTGCTGCTTTCTGTTATTTCCCTCTCACCTTTTCTCCTGCCTGGCTGTTACATGTCTTGTGCCCTCTTTCCTCCAGCACAGCGCTCCATCATCTCTGTGCATCATATGCACCAGCAGCAGACACAATTTTCTACACTCTGGGTCCTAGTGGCGTCCCACCCACAGTCTGGCACCTCAGGTGGCCACCTCAGTTTGCCTCATAAGGCCAACCTTGATTGTGGGAGCATGATTTCCTTAGGAGCTGGATGCCATGGAATTCAGCGGGTAGGAGATAACACAGAGGTACTTTGATATGGGACTTGAGATCTCTGCAGATATCAGGAAAACAAATTTTTTTGGTGGGTGTGACACTTATTTGGGTTCTGCAGGATAGCAAATCTGACTATCACAAGGAAACAATCAGAGGTAAACTGTGTGTCTGGTTCCATTGAAGTTGCTGGCAAGATTCCCATTGATTTGACGGTGCAGAATTGAGACGTGTGTGAGTGCAAACTTGATTTCCAGTATCTGATGTGGAAATAGCCTTGGCATAGAATGGTTTAGCCCAAGGCACATAAGTAATTTGAGTAGGTCACCTGAGTTGTTTTAAAAGACTATACTTGGGTTATAGTTTCTAAAGCTGATTTAATAAATATAGCATATTCTTACTTAAGAAAATACTGCTGTTTTGTAAGTTGCTTCTAAAAGAAAATGTTATATGTGTAAACCTCTCCTCACACAGTGGGAAAATATAAATTTAAAATATAAGAAAATATTTTTTCTGCATGCCAATGATAGATAAAAACATGTCTTTTTCATTAATTCCCAAGTTCATGGAAATGAAATTGACAGTTTTATGATGTAAAATTACAAAAAACCTGTCATTCACTTTTGAGAAGTCAAACTCCATAGGGAAGGAAAACAAAGGGTTATTTTCCATTGCACACCTAACCAATTGTTTTGTTTTCTATTAGCTGTCCTCTGAGTCATTGAATTCTTTTCTTTGCATTCTTCAGGTCCTTTCCACACATGAATAAAAGAAGAGTTGCCAGTTAAAGGAAAAGTGGCCAGTGTAGAGGACGACATGACCGCCATGAAGGGAAACGGTCTGGTTGCATTGCTGGTTGCAGGTTTGGGAGTCATAGGAATCTTAATGTCAGCAGCTACAGAAGAGTCCCAGTGCCAGCGAGCTGAGCACCCTGTTATAATGTATAAAGGTAAGAAGCATTTCCGCCCCTCTACTAAACAAATCTTCCAAAAAAGGGAAAATAATAGCACACAAGCCCTTTACCTCTGGAAGGTTTTTTTTATATCACACATTGGCACTAAGTGAAAATGAATTTAGTACCCTCTGCCTAGCTGCCTATCAATATTTGTGCAGACGGTTTGATTGATTGTACAACTTTGGCTCAGAAGAGTGCCAGGTCTGGAACAATAGCAATATTAAAGATCGAGAAGGAGTAAAGTGCATTGGCGGAGCTCTGTGTTGAAACTTGCCCAGTGTTTGACCTCACTATACTATACTCTTTTTAGTGCAGTTAGTCTCTCTCTTTCATGAGCTCTGAACTGACTCACCTGGTTTAAAAATATAATAAAATAAAAAGCTTTCCACTGCTACTCAGTATGGGCACTTAGTGATGCCACAAACTATTAAACGAGCGGAACATGTATCTGATCATCCTCAGCTGCAGGGTGAACACTGCTGTATTCCCGTCAGTCAGTGTCAGGCCTCTAGAATACTTCTGCTGTTCTTAAAATCTGTCATGTATGGTGCAGGTGGTTTCTGCTATGCTGTCTGGGGGATCTTGTAGGACACCTCTAATTCTCAATTAAATAGACAGAGGCAGGGAGCAGAAATGATGAAATACATCTCAGACGGGCTAATACAGACGAGTATATAAACCTTGCTCACTGTTCTCTGAGTGTGTAATTGAAGGTGCTAACAGCATTAGAGCTCTCATTTGCATTTGTAATTAAAACACAAAATGAATGAGCACACCTATAAATACTGCACTTTATCCCCTTTTGGTTACCACTGCAATCATTACAGTGCTGAGAGTGACATATGGATAAATCAGAATGCATGTTCATCAGGTCTTACTCTCCCCTTCACCCTGCAGGAGGGAGGATGCTGGTTGCATTGCCTTTTCAGTAGAGAAGTAGAGGATCTTATGAGAGGATCTTAGTTAGCAGAGTTGTCAGCACTCAGTATGATCCCTGGTTTGAGCCCCTGCTTTGTTTGCTAAATTGTTTTCTTGATTACTTACTTTCTGGGTTCACGGGGTAATTACTATTAAAACCTTCTGCTCATTAGGCTTATGACTTACCTCGGCCTTTACTGTAATTCTCAACAACACCACTGCACCAGGAAAAAAAAATGGCAGCTCTTCTGAACTATTGAGTTTCATCACCATCTGAATATAATTTTAAATATTTGCTCTCTAAAGTAATTATGCTAATAATACCATACAATCTTTATTATGTATTGATTGATTTGAAATTTGCCCTCTAGGTTAGCAAGTTACAGAGCATCCCAAGGGGCTACTAAGAGACACTAGATTGCACTATCACACTGTATTCTTCAAATTATTTTCAACCAAAAAGATATGTGCACCTCTTTTATAAAAGGCCTATATCTACTAAAATACCAATTTTTACTGTGATAAATTGGGACCAATGACCCTATTTTGGAAAAACAAAATTTGTTACAGAAATTGCTTTTGGAAAGTTTGGAGCAATTAATCTTTGTGTGTGAAAAGAAAATTGCTTTTGACAGACTTTATTAGTACAGTTGTTAAGTATAATGAATCAAATGACGAATTTTCATAAATTATTAACATCTGATTAATGTATTTATTCTGGTAAAATATGGAATAAATGATTCTGAGATCCAGTATTTGAAGGTGAATTGTGATTCAAAGACATTAGTGTTAACATCAAATTGTAGCTTATTCAATGGGATGATACAAGGAGTAAAGTAGTACTCAATGTGGGTGAGCATATAAGAATCTAGCTATATTACCAAGTGGAACTGGTAGCACTGCTTGTAGATAAGGTTACCTGAGCCTTCCCATTATGTAGTTGACAACTCTTATGAATTCATAGCTTGTTAGGGTGACCAGATATCCCGATTTTATACGACAGTCCCGATATTTGGGGCTTTTTCTTATATAGGCTCCTATTTCTCCCCTCCCCATCTCTTGTCCCAATATTTCACACTTCCATTCTGGTCACCTTCTCCAAAAGGCCCAGCTTTCAAATGATTTCCAGCCCTGCCAGGGGGCAAACTCCATCTGATTGTCTGTTTTCTCCACTTCCCTTCCTTTTGGGCAAGAAGAGTCCATCAGGGCTGCTGCAGGAAGCAAGCAGATCTTTCTGCTCTCCTCTCAGAAGTGAAAGCAGTTTTTGGATAGGAGAGGAGGAGAGGGAGCAGCTAACACCATTCTGACAGAAGAGAATGGGGCATGAGGTAGCAGAAAGCACCGAACAGCTCAGGGGGCTCCACTCTTTTGTCCCCCCCCCCCCCGTGAATAATTGGACAGTCTGCTCTCTGCTTCTCCCACCCTCCCTTCCATGCCCAACTCCATTCCTGTGACACCAGGGAAGAAGGAGAAACCTGGGAAGAAGGAGAAAAGGACTTTCCTGCAACTGTCCCCCAGGCAGGTGGGCTGGGTGTGAAGAAGCCTGGGAGCTGCAAGAACAGAAGTCTAAGGGTAGGTCTTCGGTTAGTGATCAATTTTTTTGGCAATCGATTTATCGCGTCTCATTAAGACTCAATAAATCGATCGCCAACAGTGCTCCTTGTTGACTCCGGAACTCCAGCTCGTCGAGAGGTGCAAGCTGGAGTCTATGGGGGAGCGCGCCGCCAATCACCTCCGCCCTGAGGACGGCAGGTAAGTCGGCCGAAGATACGCCAACTTCAGCTATGTTATTCACGTAGTTGAAGTTGCGTATCTTCGGTCAATTCCTCCCTCTAGTGTAGATCAGCTCTAAGGGGAAAAAAAGAGTTCAGGAGAGCTGGCAGATTTTTAGAGACATCATTTAGGGCACAAAAGCAAACTATCCCAGTGCATAGGAAAGTATGGTATGAGACCATCCTGACTTAACAAGGGAATCTTCTGTGACTTCAAACTCAAAAAAAGTCATGCAAAAAGTAGGAACTAGGTCAAATTATGAAAGATGAATATGAAAACCCCCACAAACATGTAGGGAAAAGTTAGTGCTTAACTAGTACTAAATGTGCTTAAACTAGCTATGGACATAAAGAGTGACAAGAAAACATTTTGCAAATATATTGGAAGCAAAAGAAATACCAAAGACAAAGTAGGCTCATTATTCAATGAGGAGGGAAAGACAATAACAGAAAATGCAGATGGCTGAAGGGTTTTCCGTTTCAGTTTTCACCAAAAGGATAGCAGTAAGTGAAAAACTGACATAGTGAATGTCAGTGTAAATTGGGTAGGATCTGAGGTTAAAGTGGGGAAAGAACAAGTTAAGAATTATTTAGACAAGTTAAATGTCTTCAAGTCAGCAAGGCCTGATGAAATATACCCCTAGAATACTTAAGGAGCTGGCTAGTGAGATCTCTGATCCACTAGTGATTATCTTTGAGAACTCAGGGAGGATGGGAGAGGTCCAGAGGAGTGGGAAAGGGCAAATATGTTACCTAACCATAGAAAGGGGAATCAAGACAACCCAGGGAATTATAGACCAGTCAGCCTAACCTTGGTGCCCAGAAAGATCATGTAATAAATAATCGCACAGTCAATTTGTGAGCACCTAGAAGATAAAAAGGTGCTAACTAACAGACAAGATGGATTTGTCATGAACAAATCATGTCAAACCAACCTAATATGCTTCTTTAATGGGATAACAAGCTTTGTGGATAGGGGAGAAGCAGTATATCATATGTCTCAACTTTGGAAAGCTTTTGATACCATCTCGCATTAGCAAATTAGGGAAATATAGCCAAATGAACCTATTATGAGGTGGGTGCATAACTGGTCGGAAAACCATTCTCAGATCGTAATTATCAATGGTTCACAGTGAAACTGGAAGGGCATATTGAATGGGGTCCCTTAGGAATCTGTCCTGGGTCTGGTTCCATTCAATATCTTCATAAATGGTTTGGATAATAGCATAGAGAGTACACTTATAATTTCAATGGATACCGAGTTGGCAGCTGTTGAATATTTTTTGGGACAGGATTCGAATCCAAAATGATCTTGACAAACTTCAGAAATGATCTGAAATAAATAGGATGGAATTCAGTGTGGCCAAATGCAAATTACTGCACGTAGGAAGTAATAATCAGTCCCATAAATACAAAGTGGGAAATGACTTCCTAGAAATGAGTACAACAGAAGAGGATCTGGGAGTGATAGTGGATCACAAATTAAATATAACTCCACAATGCAATGCTGTTGCAAAAGAAGCACACGTCATTCTAGGATGTATTAATAGGTGTGTTGTAAACAAGATACAAGAAGTAATTCTTTTACTCTACTCCACACTGATAAGGCCTCAGAGTATTGTGCCCAGTTCTGGGCACCACACTTTGGGAAAGATGTGGATGGACTGGAGAATGTCCAGAGGAGAGCAACAAAAATTATTAAAGATTTAAAACATGTGACCTACAAGGAAAGATTGGAAAAAATGGGTTTCTTTAGTCTGGAGCAGAGAAGACTCAGTGGGGGACACTATAACAGTCTTCAAGTATAAACAAGGAGTCCTTGTGGCCTCCTAGAGACTAACAAATTTATTTGGAAATAAGCTTTCGTGGGCTAAAACCTACTTCAGAAAACCCACTTCATCAGATGCCCACTTCATTTTATCCCACAAAAGTTTATGTCCAAATACATTTGTTAGTCTAAGGGGCCACAAGGACTCCTCATTGTTTTTGCTGTTACAAACTAACATGACTACCACTCTGAAACCAGTCTTCAAGTATGTAAAAGGTTCTTATAAAGAGGAGGGTGATAAATTGTTCTCCTTATTTACTAAGGACAGGACAAGAAAAAAATGGACTTAAATTTCAGCAGGGAATCTATAGGTTAGATATTAGGAAAAACTCCTTAACTGTAAGTATAATAAACCACTGGCACAAACTATCTAGGGTAGTTGTGGAATCGCCATCACTGGAAATTTTTAAGAACAGGTTAGACAAACAGTTGTCAGATATGGCCTTGATCAGTGTTTCTCAACAACTCATTCATGGACTGATGCTGGTGCCTGAGATGTCCTGGACACAGTTTAGGAAGGTCCCTGGTATCAAAAAGTTGAGAAACACTGGTCTAAATAATACTTAATCCTGCCTCAGAGCAGGAGACTGGATTATATCTCTTGTGGTCCCTTCCAGTCTTAAATTTCTATGATTTTATGAGAGACAAAGGATAGATGTGGAACTGGCAGGTTAAAATTGAGGTGGGAGTTGGGGGTGTGGGGTGTGGTCATAATTCATTGCTGGGCTGGGGAACAGTTTTAGGGGTAGGAACAGAATTAATAATTTAGATATATTGTGCTTGATAAGCTGCAAGCTTCTATCGGACAGCATTTTATATACATCTGTATAATTTATCTTATTCCATAAGAAGTGGAAATTTGGATAGTTGATTAGGGAGAAGTATCTCTAGCCTGATTCTTGCCTGCATATTTATACCTGTCTCTGGAGATTTCCATGACATTCATCTGATGAAGTGGGCCTTTGCCCATGACAGCTTTTGCTCCAAAACATCTGTTAGTTTGTAAGGTGCTACACAACTCTTTGTCGCTTTTGCAGATCCAGACTAACACGGCTACCCCTCTGATACTGGTTACAAATAGTAATTTCTCACCCTAAATGTTGTTTTAGGCAGTTTACAGAGTTTCAACAGCTTAGAGTTCCAGGTATTTTTCTTCACAGACTAGACTCCTGTCTCAGCCTGGGTCCCAGTCCTTTCTCCCCAGATCAGTCTTTCATGTTTACAGCAGTCATTCTGGGTGGAGATTCAGTGAAAAACCGATGACCTTATATAGGATTTACATATGGCAGGAATCTTTTGTTTCCCTGTTTGAGCCCCACTCCCTTCAGTGGAAAAGCACCAGCTCAAGATGGTGTCCTGTACCAGGTGACATGATCACATGACCTTGCAGTATCAAAGCAACCATGAGACAAGGTTTATTTGTAACCTCCACAGGAAGGAACTCCAGGAAGATGGAAGATTAGCATCTTCAAAGACTCATTGTCTTTTCTAATGGCCCATCCAGGCTGATTGCATTCTGTCTGGTGGACGATCCCCAAGTACACACACAATTGTAGTTGTTACAGAGTCAATATTTATAACTTCAGCTACATTAATGATACATGCACACAAACTGGATAATCACATTCAGTAAATCATAGACTTTCCAAAGATACCTCACAAGACCCATCTTGCATCAAATATATCTTAGTTATGCCATATTCATATTATTAGCATATTTGTATAAAGAATATGGGGCGTAACATCACATCTACAAGTCCACTCAGTCCTACTTCTAGTTTAGCCAATCACTAAGACAAACATGTTTGTTTATATATATGGGAGATAATGCTGCCTGCTTCTTATTTACAATTTTACTTGAAAGTGAAAACAAGCATTCACATGGGATTTTTGTAGCTGGCGTTGCAAGGTATTTATGTGCCACATATGCTAAACATTTATATGGCCCTTCATGCTTCGGCCACCATTCCATAGGACATGCTTCCATGCTGATGATGGGGGAGATTTGTATGTCTCCTGCTGTGTTTTACCCACATTCTGCCATATATCTGCCATATATTTCATATGACAGCAGTCTCAGATGATGACCTCACACGTGTTCATTTTCAGAATACTTTCACAGCAGACTTGACAAAATGCAAAGAAGGTATCAATGTAAGATTTCTAAAAATAGCTACAGCACTTGACCCAAGGTTTAAGAATCTGAAGTGCCTTCCAAAATCCAAGGTGTGAAGGATGCTTTCAGAAGTCTTAAACAAGCAACACTCCGATGCAGAAACTACAGAACCCGAATCACTAAAAAAGAAAATCAACCTTCTGTTTTTGGCATCTGACTCAGATGATGAAAATGAACATGCATTGATCTGCTCTGCTTTGGATTGTTATTCAGTGTCAGCATGGACACATGTCACCAGCATGGACACATGTCCTCTGGAATGGTGGTTGAAGCATGAAGGGACATATGAATCTTTAGCACATCAGGCATGTAAATATCTTGTGATATTTCATGATAAAGTTTGCACTACAGTACTTATATAAGGTGAACTGAAAAATACAATTTCTTAAATTTTTTACAGTGCAAATATTTGTAATCATAAATAAATATAAAGTAAGCACCATACACTTTGTGTTCTGTGCTGTTACTATCAATCAATCAATATATTTGAAAATATAGATAACATCCACAAGTATTTAAATAAATGATATTCTATTATTGTTTAACAGCACGATTAATCAAGATTTGACAGCCTTAGCATGAATAAATACAATTTAACTGAAAGAGCCAGGATATCGAAGAACTGTGAAAACAACTGTTCAATAAAGAGAAAAAAATGTATAACATTACTTTTTATTTTATTTTCCATTATTCCCTTTTGCTTCTGTGTGTAGATAGAATTGTTGCACAGAAATAGGTATAGAAATGCTAATGCTAATTTTTGTGACCTGTTTTAGGGCTAACTTGATTTATTGGAAAAATAAATCTACTTAATACTGCATCCTGTTACCAAGTAGGGATTTTTAAATGTAATTCATTATGAAAAGGTATGGAACGCTAAGGTCCTATGATCAGAAACTGTGAGGAGCAGATGATTGGTGGAAATGGAATTTATATACTAACAGAGACATTACATAAATATAAGAAATCAGAGTTGAATATAGTTCATATTCAGGAACAAGGCATAAAGCTTAAGAAGGCTAACTCCTGTCTGAAGCTTCTTGCATTTCAAAGCAGAAAGGGCATGGTTACACTTACAGGATTATAGAGCTTTTGGTTGTAGCTGTCCCCGTATACAGCAATAGGTATAGCGCTAGAGCGTGTCCACACTTAGACCTGCCAGCGCTAGAGCATGGTCACATTTCTGGCACTTCAGGCGGCATTAGGAGCAGCGCATTAGGGCAGGTATCCCACAGAGCACCTCTTCCCGATCTGGCACAATGCCTTGTGGGAAGGGGGACGACACTTGCGGGCATTCTGCATCTTGTTCCAACTCCCCGTGATGCTTTGTGTCACATCCCAGCAATCCCTGTGTTTCCGTCCACCTCGGGCGCCATCTTTCAACGGGTTTCAGCAAGGTGCACTCCGTTGTCCGTTTTCCTGTGCCGTAATGGATCGTGAACTTCTGAGGAACATGCTGGCGAGTGTCGCCAGCACAACCCTCTGCGCAGCGGAGTTCATCCTTGACATGCAAGGTGACAGTGATGGGTCTGAAGATGAGATTGAGCCGAGGAATGCATTGGACACAAAACTGCTTGTCACATTAAAGGACATGCTCATGACTGTGGAACGCCGCTTCTGGGCACCGGAAACGAGCACTGACTGGTGGGATCGCATCGTCATGCAAGTGTGGGACGATGAGCAGTGGCTGCAAAACTTTCGCATGAGAAAAGCCACTTTCATGGGATTGTGTGCTGAACTCGCCCCCGCCCTACAGCGCAAGGACACCAGATTGAGAGCTGCCCTCTCGGTGGAGAAGCGAGTGGCTATAGGAATCTGGAAGCTGGCCACCCCAGACAACTACCAATCGGTGGCCAACCACTTTGGGGTGGGAAAGTCGACTGTTAGAGTCGTGTTGATGCAAGTGTGCAGGGCCATTAATCGCCTGCTGCTATGAAAAATCATGACTCTTGGTGACGTGCATGACATCGTGGTTGGCTTTGAACAAATGGATTTCCCTAACTGTGGAGGGGCGATTGATGGGACCCATATACCTATTCTGGTGCCCGAGCACCTAGCAGACGAGTACATTAACAGAAAGGGGTACTTCTCTATGGTTCTCCAGGCACTTGTGGATCATCATGGGCATTTTACTGACATTAATGCAGGCTGGTTGGGAAAGGTGCATGACGCACACATCTTCCGCAACACCAGCCTGTTCAAGAAGCTGCAAGAAGGCACTTTTTTTCCAGACCAGAAGATCCCCGTGGGGGAAGTCGAAATGCCCATTGTGATTCTTGGCGACCCTGCTTACCCTCTAATGCCCTGGCTCATGAAACCCTATACAGGGAACCTGGACAGCAGCCAGGAAAGGTTCAACTACAGGCTGAACTTCTGTCGAATGACTGTGGAGTGTGCTTTTGGGCATCTCAAGGCGCGCTGGCGCTGTCTTTATGGGAAGCTAGACTTGGCAGCGGGAAGTATCCCCGCTGTTATTTCCGCATGCTGTGCCCTACATAATCTTTGTGAGCGGAAGGGCGAAGGCTTCACTCAGGCACGGTCCTCGGAGGTTCAACACCTGGAGGCAACATATGCACAGCAAGAGAGCAGGGCTCTTAGTGGGGCCCAGCATGAGGCTGCAAGGATCAGGGATGCCTTGAGGTAGCATTTTGAGGCTGAAAGCCGGTTCTAATGGGAATTGCAGAGGGAGGGAGGGAGGGTGCATTCTTTTAATAGGATAAGGCATTTGCTTTTCTGTAGCCATTAGATAGATATGTGCACCGAATAAAGAAACCCATTTATTAAAAAGAATTCATTTATTGACCAGCTTTTTCAGATTTTGAAATAAAAGTTTATGAAGAATGTGTGAGGGAGGAGGGGGGTGCAATTGGGGTGGGAAGGGGTCAGTCAGAGATTGGCGTATGTCCTGGTCTCATATCCTCCAATGCCCTCTGAGTTGCTGTGTTCTCCGAAGCCCATTTGCGGAGGGCGATAATGCTTGTTATTAGGGGTTGAGTGCAGTGGATAAGGGTCCTGGGTCTGGGGGTTGGTGAAGACAGGGGAGTTGGAGGCAGCTGTGGGTGGTAATAATCAGGCAGCTTTTGATAGTGGCCTGGAGGGGACAGAGGGCCGGAAGGGTTAGGGGGCAACTAAGAATGGGGGCGGCAATCACGGTGCTGCTCCTCCTCCTGAATGGCGGCGATCCGCTGCATAGTCTGTACTTGCAACTGTAATAATTTAAACAGCTTTTCAGCGCTCTGCTCGCGAGCCTTCTCCTTCCGCTTGCTCTCATTCTCCCGCCACTGCTGTGCAATGTGATTCTCCATTCAAGCCTGTTGCATAACTTGTTGTACAAAATCTTCCTTGCTCTTTTATGGTCTCTTCCTCAGCCGCCTCAGCTTCTCAGCTGGTGATAAGACTGATGGCGATGGCATGGTCAAGGTCAAAGCTAGACAGGGAAAGACAGTGAAAAGTTTAAACAGAGGATTCCCTTGTCCACAACAGACAGTGCTATGATTCCCCCGCATTCCCCGTTTCTCTCTCCCGTTTGCCTGTCCCACACAGAGCTATAGCACACAGGGATCAACGGAGCCCCATGCCATGGTGAGTTGTCTCAGGATGCAGGGGTAATGATTGTTTCCCTGCCGTGCTGTCCTAGGGCTTGGGGGGAGCACAGGGCATTTGCGGGAACCGTACTCTGAGCACTGTCCCAATATTCTCTGTAGGTGTTCGTGCTGGAAGATATCTCACTGCTGCGGGTGACGGAGGAAGAAAGGGAGGGCATTCTAATGAGATGTGGCTTCCGCCCAGGGCCATGTGCAGCTTGCCTCTGTGCAGCAATGCTCCCCCCATCCCTCGTAGAACAGTGGCGGGGACTAGTGACCTTGGCCGGGACAGGGACCACGCTGGCTCTCCCGAGAAACGTGCGCAGGAACATTGCAAGAGCTCTTATTGAGACCTTTGAAGAAATCACTGATGACGATTACCGCAATGTGATAGACTATATCAATGCACTATTCCACATGTAGGCAAGCATGCAACAAGCATCCCTTTCCACCCTCGCCCAAGCTGCCTGCCTTCCCAATAGAAAAGTAGCTGTACCTGTGAAATCCGCTGCTGCTGCCCTGCCCCCCGGAACCACTGGATGCTGTGGCTGGCTCTGGCTGCACTCCGGGCTTGAGAAGAGTTCCGACTGCATGTGTCCTGTGACTCCTCCATGCCCTGGGTTGCTGCCACGGCCTCTGCTGTCTCATCCTCCTCCTCTTCTCCGTCCTGCTCCTCTCCATCCTCCTCCTCCTCTTTGGCCTCCTCTCCCCCCCTCCCTTGCACCGGTAGGCTGGGACGTGTCCTTGGTGGTTAATGGAGTGCACGTTGGATCACCATCAAGTATCGCGTCCAGTTCCTTGTAGAATCTGCAGGTCACAGGGGCTGCTCCGGAGCGGCTGTTTGCCTCGCGGGCTTTGTGATAGGCACTCCTAAGCTCCTTTACTTTTACCCGGCACTGCAGAGTGTCCCGCTCATGGCCTCTTTCCATCATGGCCCTTGATATCTAGCCATATGTATCGTAATTCCTGCGGCTATACTGAAGCTGAGACTGGACAACCTCTTCCCCCCAACAACTGATGAGGTCCATCACCTCGCTATTGTTCCATGGTGGAGATTGCTTATTGCGAGGAGTCATGGCACATGGAGTCATGGCAAAGCAAAATGGTTACCTGCAACGATTCCCTGACGAGCACTCCATGCCTGGCTGGAGCGCAAACAGGAAGGGGATTTTCAACTTTCCCTGGGATTTTAAAGGGCGGGTCTGACGTGTGGTCACCTGAGGACGCGACAAAAGAGTTTGAAAGTGATGACCAGAGTGGCTCGAATGGGAGTAATGGACCAGGCTGGAGGCTAATTAATGCACAATGGCTGTCCACATTTGCGCCGTAGCGCTACAGCCCTTATTCCCCGTGCGGAGGTGGATTAACAGGAGCGCTATAAACTCGGACTTATAGTGCAATTCGTGCCTTGCCAGTGTGGACGGGTAGTGAATTATAGCGCTCCTAGAGGCTTTATAGCGCTATAAAGTGCCAGTGTAACCACGCCCTTAGTCTCCTCAGGGTTGAAGTCTGTGTTCTACATGGCTTTTGGACAGTATGTTCAGTTCATTTTAATTTTAAGTATTGCAGATCAAATGGTCTGGATTAGTCATTTTTGATCTTACAACATTTAAATCTCATTAGCTGCTTTTTTGTCTAACACACCTTAGCATATCAAAACAGCACATTTCTCCTTCTATGAGCTCTGACTGCTTGAAACAGCTCTTGTTAGTCATCAACTGAAGCATAGGCCGGGTCTGCACTAGAAACTTTTGCCAACATAGCAATCTTGATTAAGGAGTGTGATTTTTTTTTTTTTTTTGCCTTCAGAAGCCCTAGTGTTGATGCAATCATACTAGCATAAAAAATATTTTTGTGCTATAGTGCATTTCACTTGCTGAACTGCTAAAGTTATACTGGCAAAGAATGTTTTTCCTAGTATAAGGTGCATTAGGTAGGTTTGCTGGTGTATCTATACTAGTAATACTTTTATGTATAGACTATGCCTTTAGATTCTGCAATTAACACATGAAGTTATCCATTTCATCTTCCCTGCATTTCACCTGCATGAAGCCTAATTTCTCAGGCTTTTTTTGATAGAGGTGAAACAATTTTGCACCCTTAAGGTTGGTCTTAACTGGGATTTAAATGGTGTGTGGAGCCTTGCATAGATCTCCATTATTGGGGTGCGGGAATTTCATAGTCACTGTTTTATCTCAAGATCCCATGGATTTGATCCCACATTTTTAGAAAGAAATAGAGAGCTGACTCAGTGAGAGAGACAGCTGACATAATTGTAGAAAACATGGCGAGCAATGTGTTTTAAAATACACACAGTCTTGCACAAAGGTCATATCTTATGGTAAATAAACACATGCTCAAAAATAAGATGAAAACCTAACCCACAGAAGAAACAGAAGCAAAGCCTTCATTGCTTCTTTGTGGTTTTCCAGAAAAGAAAAATAGAATGTACATTATAGATTTGGTTTAGAAACCCCCCCCCATGTCTTTTCTTGACCTCATTATCTAACCACTGTATAATTCCCTAATTTGGTGTTTGTCTAGGGAAGCACCGAATCAGTACAATTACTCTGGTTTTATTGTGTGATTTATATATAGATAGCATGCATTTAGAGAACGTCATGGAGGAAATTACTTTTGTGGGCTGAATGAGAAAGCATGAATTTTACACCTTTTGGGTTTCTTTCTCTCTCTCTCTCCCTTCCTCTGTTCTTGTAGTAAAGCACTATTTAACAAGAACTCAGTGAAATTTTTCATCTGAGTTATTTTTTTCACCCAAAAATGCAGAGTTAAGTCGACTTCATGTCAAATTAACTGAATTGTTTCAACAATAACCTGTGAAAAAATCAGAAAAATTAAAATATTTAATTTTGACATCAAAATTAACGTTATTTTTTATTTCAAAATATTTTTACTTCAAATTTTAAAGAAATTTAAAAAGAAAAGGTTAAAAAACTTCAAAAATGAAATTTCACTTCAGATAGAGTGACAGTTTGACCTGGTTTTTTTTTTTTGGTTTTGTTTTTACTTTTTTTGGTTTATTCAGTGACCCCAAAAATCAGTTATTCACACAGCCATAGAGATACCTATTAGGCTATATATCTATCTATTCTTTGATATGCAAAAATGTACTTTAAATACCTTTCTTACCTTCAACAGCAACATCTAAGAATGCCTTTTGGACTTCTTTAAAAAACAAAGGTGAATTCATCATTTGTGAAAAGTGTTGATTGGAAGGCTTAGATACCAAACCCTTGGTTTATCCAAACAGCAGACAGAAAGAATGTAAGCTTCTTTACTCTGTCTTGCCAGTATTTCTCATCCCCTACCAAGAAGGACTCTCTCTTTGGGTATGGCTAGACTGAAGATTGTAGGGTGTTTATTTGTAGCGCTTCCCAATGTAGCGCAATTGGTATCCCGCTAGAGACTGTACAAATTGAAACTTTGTAGCGCAAAATAATGGCTACATTTGTGGTGCTTCTGCCGGCAGTACTAGTTGCGGGATAGGGCAGGTATCCCAGCATTCAGCTGGGTGCAACGTGTTTTGCAAAGGAGGGGGGCGAGGGGGAACTGGGAAGTTGTTCGAGGGGGAACTGGGAAGGGGTGGGGGGATAGCTCAGTGGTTTGAGCATTGGCCTGCTAAACCCAGGGTTGTGAGTTCAATCCTTGAGGGGGCCATTTAGGGATCTGGGGCAAAAAAAAAAAAATCTGTCAGGGGACAGTACTCAATCCTGCTAGTGTAGGCAGGCGGATCCTGCTAGTGTAGGCAGGGGACTAGACTCGATGACCTTCAAGGTCTTTCCAGTTCTAGGAGATTGGTATATCTCCATTTATGTATGTTATGTTATGTTCACAGGGAGATGAGATCTGGCTGTCAGTTACTTTTCCTTAGCGAAAACTGACAGGCTGTCTATTTCAGACACACAGCCCCGTCCGCAAGCATTTTCACTGGTTATTTGCTGTGTTAGTTGTTAGAGAGAAACTGCAAAGCTACTTCCGCCTTTATAAAAACAAAACCTCACGTCATTTGCCTTACATGGCAAGTTCATTGTCTTTAATGGCTTGCTGATGGCCCTCAATGGGTTGCTGATAGCTTTCCATGGCTTGGAGGCATGCAAGAGATCTGATGGGTGTCCACATTCCCACCCTTGCGCTACAACGTTAGCGCAAAAGGGCTTATCCCTCTCGAAAAGGAGGTTTAACACTTGCGCTGTAAAAGGGGAGTCATTGCGCTAAATCTCCCTTTGAAGTGTGTTCGGTAGGAAAATTATAGCGCTAAAGGAGGGTTTTGGTGGTGCAAAGCGCCAGTCTAACCATGCCCTTTGGGTGAGAAGGAAATTCATTCCTCACCACAGTTTTGATTTTTGTTATGTGGACACACAAGTTCCTTTCACATTGCACTCTGAAAAACAACACGTCCACTTGATAGTTTAAAAGCAAACCAGAAGGACCTACACACAACACCTTCCTCTCCTATAAAACCCTTAGCTCTCCAAAGGGAGGGCTGCAACACTCTAAAATCCCATCCCCTGATATAACTGAAGATCAACAAACATGTCATGGGCACCCATGTCTTTGTGATACCAGGATGCACAAACATATCCCATTATCCCTTCCACTGCTGATTCCATCCTGTGATGCCGTGTTTAGATGGAAGTTTTTCTGAGAATAGGATTTTTGGCCATTTCAGTTCCCTAACGGTTTACAAAAACAGAAGCAGAAAAGGGAGGGGACGGCCACTGCTATATCCCACGTACATTCACTGCCAAGCGAATCAGAACTAGAATTTCAAAGCTGATAATTTTTTACTCTTTAAAATAAAAATGGTTATTTTTAACGAAAGGTTGCCACGGGTGACAGACCCCAAACTAGTGGTTTTTAAAGAAACAAAATAGCAGGTGCTAAAATTAATTTCACAAGTAGCTCAGTACTTCCTGTGTCATCTTTTAGAAGCTACACTTTGTTAAAGACTGGAAGGAAAGCTTAGGTGCTCTGCTGCTCTACTTTTTCATTGCCAAAGTTTGCTGCTCTTTTTCCACACTATGCTCAGCATTCAGCAGATACTTTGCATGCTTAGCTGTCTTGTAGCCAACACAGCACCCAACTGATAATTATCCTTTCCTTTAATTTTCACCTCATTGTTGAAGGCATAATTGAAGCATATCAATGATTTTGAAAGAAGTCAGAGAACACTGAGGAGAATGTGAGGTGCCATTTTCAAGGAGTTCAAGTTATCTGGCCATGAGCCCCACTTTGGTGCATAGAGGTTTGACTCTTCATCGTCTACTTGGACACCATCTCAATAAGGCATTGGGCTTACATTTTTCCCTCTAAAGCTAAATTTTGCTGCATTTTCTGCCTTAAATATACCATCCATTTCCTGTGTGGATAAAAGAAAAATGTAAATGTATTTAGTAAAAAGGACTGCCACATCAGAGCAAATATGAGCAAAGAGCATTTTCATGCCAAAAGCCATTTCCCTTGGCTAGTTATTTTCTATAGTCTTTCTGCTATTATTTCAGATATTTGTTTGTTCATCACAGAACTCAGATTCATGTTCCTTCAATGAGGATAATCCCTTATTCATCTATCTATTGTCTGTCTAAATTGTACAGGATGGAGCCATGCTCCACCCTGCATTTACTTCCTGTTTTAGTCTGCCAGAGTTCCTCCCAACTTTTTTGTGATGCAGTTAAATTAAGCAGCATGTTCCAAGCCTGCATTCCTTATTTTTGCTGCAAAATTTCCCTTGTCAGAGACATGTAGAGCAGCAACATGGAGTTCAATTCATACACTTACCGCTCACTATTCCTCAGTAGAAGTTTCCAGACTGGATGCTAATTTTGGTAGCACTGTCCTGCAATCACTGTTCAAGCAGGACACCTTCTGTCTCCGAGCAATTGGGAACTGCCTTTTTATCCCTAAGAGTGGCATCTTTGTGGACAATCACTAAGAGAAGAAAGAAAAGTTACATATCTTACAGTAGCAGTGGTTCTTCGAGATGTGTTGTTCACACAGATTCCATGACTTGCCTTCCTTCCTCACTTATTTGGAGTCTTGCTGCTATGGGATTCTTTAATGATGATGGAACTGAGGGACAGTCAAGGTCACTCAGCGTTGTCATCAGCCATGGTGTCTTGACTTCCTCACCCCTCCCAGAGTTAAGGGATGACCGTCAAGATTTTCATTTCTTTTTGTGTGCAGAAAGAGGCTAAGTAATAAGTATGAATGTCACTGCTAAAATGAGAGAGACAAAGTGGATGCAGTAATATCTTTTATTGGATCAACTTCAGATGGTGAAAGAGACAAGCTGAAGAGCGCTGTATCTCGAAACCTTGTCTCTTCCACCAAAAGAAGTTGGTCTAATAAAAGATATGACCTCACCCATTTTGTCTCTCTCATATCCTGGAGCCAACGTGGCAACAACACATAAGGTGACCAGATGTCCCGATTTTAAAGGGACAGTCCTCATGTTTGGGGCTTTGTCTTATATAGAGGCCTATTACCTCCCTCCCCCCTCCACACCTTGTCCTGATTTTTCACACTTCCTGTCTGGTCACTCTAACAACACGGCAAACAACTGATAAGCTGAGCAGAAGCAGAAAAGCATGATCAATGCTTCTCCAGCTGTGTTACTCTTGCACATGGTGTTCTGACTCCCACAGCCACTCTTACGTGCAATTTCAGGCATGGATGGGTGCGGAATGCTGACTATCATCAGATATTGTTAATCTCTATTTGGAGGGACTAATTATCATTTTCAGGAGTGACTATGGGTTGACTGGGCATATACTAGCCTCTTGTCCCTAATGATGACCTGTTCAGAATGGAGTTTACAGCAGTGCAAATAAATTTTCATACCCTTGCTGCATATGTTCTGTGGACAAATCAAGGGCTTCCTGTTTTCATTCAGAGGGCTTTCAGTCCAACATCTCTGTAGTTTAGTACATTCACCAGACAAACCTACAATACTAGCAATGCCTGATGTTGAAAGTTTTTCTGAGTATGAAAAACCCTGTTCAAAGGGAAATTGTGCTGTAATCTTGGGTATGATCCAGCTGAAGTTGCTTCTCCAAATGTTTTCCAGGAACAGGCTTTCTCCTCTATGTTATAGCATGAATCTGTTGTGTATGGATCCATTCTCCATATTTTGACTTTAGAATGATATTTTCAAGAGTTCTGGGTTTGGATATATTTAATTCAGTACTGTTTATATTAATGATTCAATATAAATAGAGATGTTTAATTATGATGACCAGCTGTCCCGTTTTCAAAGGGACAGTCCTGTGTTTAAGCCCTCCTGCAGGAGTGCTGACTTTTTCTTACAAACGGGCAAATTTTTCCATATTTTTTGTCTCCCCCTCCCCCCCCCCCCCATCAGTACTGGTGGGTCCTGCTGCTGGCCAGATCCCTGCTCACCAGCTGACCCGGCCAACAGGAGTGAGGGGGGGGGGGGGGGAGAGCGGTCCAGTGGCAGAGAATGGGAGTGGATGTGCAAAGTTGGTGGTAGGGCAAAGCTGCAGCATGTGGGGCTGGCTGCTCCCCCTGCTGGCTTGTCAGCACAGTCCCTGCAGCGTGCTGGCTCTCAGCCAGTAGGGCCCTAATCTCCATCCTGTTTCTGGCCTGCACTGTCTGCTCACTGCTTTCCAGCCTGTTCAAACCCCGACCTTTAAGGCTCCACAGCAGTCCTTCCGGGCAGGCTCTCAGCCCCCATTTTCTTTCCCCGACACACCCCGGGTCCTGCCCCCAGGTACTAGGCACCCTCCCCTGCTGAGCCATCTCTGGCCGGATTCACTGAAGCTCCTGCAGTCAGGTTCCCTGGGCCCTGATGCACAATGCATCCTTACAGCTTAACCCCTTCCGGCCCACGCTGTAGCCAGAGGTGGCTGGGTTTTGTCCGTTGCCAGCAGAAGCCTGGAGGTGTTAGCTGCCTTTCGACACTGTCCGGGCAGGAAGGGACAAGTTGCTTCCAGCCACAGTAGAGTGGGGTTAGGCTAGGGAGATGAGCTCTGCAAAGATATGGGCCAGGTCATTCTTTCCCCCTGCGCTCCCCTGCGGGTGGGAGCACCTCCTGTCCCTTCCCTCCCACACAGAATTGAAAGGCTGCTGCTGGTTACATTCTTGCGTGAACCCTGGCAGAAATCTGGGGAGGAGGGGCAGGTGACCCTGCATGGTCTCCCCCCTCCCCCCCATGTTGCCTCGGGAAGACATGGCACCAGGTACCAGGAGAGGCGGGTCTATCCCGAGGGCCAGCTAGGCATGACGGTGGAGAGTGCTGGGCAGGTAGGGTCAGTCGGTCACCACCCGATTTCATCCTTCCCCCGTGTGTGAGAGAGGTGTATGGGAGCATGTGTGTGTCTTCTCCCCATACAAACCTTAAAGATAAGGTAAATAAAAAGACTCCAACTACATAGTATTTCTTTTAAACAAGGGTTCAGTCAACATGATATTAATCTGAACATTTGCATTGCATAGTTCTGATTGATTGCCATTGAACTTGCTTGAACATGAATAATTTTCCCAGGTGTCCAGTATTCAGCATAGAGAAATGTGGTCACCCTAAAACTGTTTAATGCTGTCAGAAATTGTAGCATAAAAAGTAAGCATCAAATCACTATAGTGAACCTTAGAAGTTTTTAAGGTCAGGCTTGACAAAGCCCTGGCTGGGATGATTTAGTTGGGGAATGGTCCTGTTTTAAGCAGGGGGTTGGACTAGATGACCTCCTGAGGTCCCTTCCAACCCTGATATTTATTGTATGAGTCTATGATTCTAGCACAGAGTTAGTTTTACAAACAGATCTTACTAATTAAAGCCAGAGAACTTTGCCAGAAGTGTAATATAATATTATTATAACTGGCCATATGCAATTAACTTTATATTTCTTTTCTTCCTCATATTTAAAATGGAAACAGGTTTTCTTATGAAACTTTTGCTATTGAGACCAGATGAGGTAAAATACCTCATTTAAATGGTACAATGGAATCTATTTCAAAATGAATTCTGAGGCCAATTCTCATATGTAGAACTTCAACACTTCTAAAATCAGGAAGGAAGCAGCCAGTTCAAAGAGTGGCCAGGGATATAAACACAGATTTTTATGTCTTTTAACCTCAAAAGTACATAACCTTTAGGAAGCTAACTAATCCCCACATGGGTGTTATGGCTAATTTCCTGGGGTTTTCCTAGGCTACTAGGAAATGTATTGGATGAAGTGGGGAGACAGAATATGTGGTCAAGTTGGCACTTTTGCCTGTCTTAAGTTCTGATTGGCTCTGCTGTCCTAAAGAGAAAAGCACTTCTCCAGTGTTGGGGGACCCAGCCACAGCACAGCAGTCTCCCAATGTCGTTAAAACATGCTTCAGCCTTGCAGTGCACTTAGGCCTGAAATATGTTTTCACTCTGTCCTTGAATTGTGCTACAGCCCTTCAGTCTAAGGATGCAGCTGGGTTTGTGAACTTGGGTTACTCCCTGTGACAGTGCACCCCATAAGTCTTTATGGGGATATACTTATAAATGTATATATGATATAACTGGAATATGTTTTATGCTACATATGCTATGTAACATATCTCTGTAAAGGTTATGATGTAGTGAATCTATTCTTCTTATTTCTATGTATGTACCATTTTTGTGTTCGAAGTTATGAATATTGGCTGTATACTTGCATCAAGCATTTGGTCAGATTCTTGAGAACGGAATGTGCACGTTAAGTGCCCAGTCAAGAGACACTTAACAAACAAAAGAGCTTGGGAGGCTCCAATTCACATAAGAAGTCTACCTGAGGACCTTCAGGGTAGCACGTGGGCAATGGCTGCTACCTGCAAGTCCTGAGTCATGCATGGACATGTGACTTGCCCATGTGATTCCAAATCTCCATTTTGTGACTGGATTCTACACAGGAGTAGGGAGGGGTATCCACTCACAGGAGAAAGTCTATTTAAACCCCTGGGAGACCCCTCCATTTGGTCTTCAGCTGACTCAAGGGATAACCTCTCCATTCCCAAGGATACCCGAAAAAAACTGGAACAGAGGACAGTAACTACAGAGAGGTGTGAGTGATAGCTGGACCCAGACTAGAGAGAGTTTAGTCTATAAAAGGAATCTCACTGAAACATCTGAGGGTGAGGATTTTATCTATATTCAGTTCTATCGCTGTATTAGAGATAGATTTGTGTGTTTTATTTTATTTTATTTGGTAATTCACTTTGTTCTATCTGTTACTACTTGGAACTACTTAAATCCTGCTTTCTGTACTTAATAAAATAATTTTTACTTATTAATTAACCTGGATTATGTATTAGTACCTGGGGAGGCAAACAGCTGTGCATATCTCTCTTTCAGAGTTAGAGGGCGAACAATCTATGAGTTTATACAGGCTCAATCTATAAGGTTTATACAGGGTAAAACAGATTTATTTAGGGTTTGGATCCCATTAGGAATTGAGCATCTGAGTGTTAAAGACAGGAGCATTTCTTAACCTGCTTCCAGGTGAGCTTACCGATGTTAGGGACGTGGTTCAGACCTGGATCTGGGTTTGCAGCAGGCTAGAGAGTCTGACTCAAACCAGGTGGATTTCTGGGCTCCCAAGCTGGTTTGGGGCAAGGGAGCAGGGTCAGAAATAGTCTTGGCACATCAGTTGGCAGCCCCAAGGGGGTTTCTGTGATTCATCCCGTCACACTCCCATCTATGCTGCTGGGTGTAACTGTCAGCAGGGACCTACCATGATAAACTGCATCCCACAACAGAGTTTATAGGTAAGTGGAACTTAAAATCTTTCCCTTTGTCCAGATTCTTACTTTCTTTTTCTTTTCCTTGGATTCCACACTAGTTTCTGCCCCATTCTCATCCTTCTTACTTTCTTTCTATTGGATCTCTCCCCTCTCTAGCCTTCTGCAATTCTTCTGTGATTTAAACCCAGAAAGCTGTAGAACCTCATGCTTTTGTGCATAAATCAGTCTCTATTAGGAATGCCCAAAAACCCATAATCGAGGAAGAAAGCTGTGTTTGTTAAAAAAAGAAATGATCCTGTTTCAATCTAGAAGAGAAACGTATAATAGTTTTCAATGGCTGGAAGTTGAAGGTAGACAAAATCAGATTAGAAATAAGGCATACATTTTTGCCAGTGAGGGTAATTAACAATTGGAACAGTTTACCAAGGAACATGGCCCATCACTAACCATTTTAAAATCAAGATTGGATGTTTTTCTACAAGATCTGCTCTGTGCATTATTTTGGGGATATTCTATGATCTGTGTTATACAGGAGACGGATTAGATGGTCACAATGGGCCCTTCCGGCCTTGGAATCTATGAATCGGAGATCAGGATGAAGCCTGACGTTGGGGGCAGGTTATACCATATCTGTCTAATGCAGGCTTCCTATACCTTCCGCTGATATTTCTTGTGCTGGCCACTGTCACAGACAGGTTACTGGAATAGAAGGACCCATAGAGCTGATGTAGTATGGAGATTCCTCTCTTTCTCGAGTCTCCCCTTCCCATCCTGGGGCTGGTCTTCACTAGGGGGGGAGATCGGCTGTAGATACGCAATTTTAGCTACGTTAATAACGTAGCTGAAATCGGTGTATCTACAGCTGATTTACCTGCCGTCCTCACGGTGGCGGCGGTCTGCGGCACACTCCCCCGTCGACTCCAGCTTATGCCTTTTGGTGAGCTGGAGTTCCGGAGTCAACGGGGGCGCTGCTGGCGATCGATTTATCGTGGCTTGACAAGACACGATAAATCGATCGCCAAAAGATCGATCCTTCCATAGCGTAGTGAAGACGCCCCCCTGGTGTCTCTTCCCCTTCATTCTATTCCCCCAAGGTCAATCATCATTCCCCTGGTCTCTGTCTTTCTGAATCCCTTATCTAAGGTCTCACATGCATGTCATATTAGAGAGTATCTTTCTCCATCCTTTTCTTACACTCCCTAACATTAGCTCTCATCCCTATAGGAACCACTCACTATTGTACTCGTGGACCACGACATTCTTCTAGAAAACCCAAGAACTCTTATGTCCAGCACCATACACCACAGCTGAACTTTCTGCACCGCTGTATTCCATTCCCCTCAAGCCAGCAATATTCCCTTCATTGCCCTTTCTGCCCTTTCACACACCCCTCAGGCCCTCTCTACCCTTGACATTACCCCTTGTCCCCATACACCTGCAGCCATTTCCCCTGTTCCTATGAAGCCCTTCTTGTTATCCTCTAAATCTCCCAAGGAGGATTCTTCCTGTGATATTTATCCAACCATGAGTGGCGCTGTGCCCCAGTCTGTTGTGCTTCCTCAATGTGTATACAGAGAGCAGGAAAAGGAGATAACCAGCAGGGGCCTGCTTCTGTCTGCTTCATGAGAGGGAAGCTGCTTCACAAATGCCAGAAGAACAGAAATGCCGGGATTTGGAATGGTCCCTGCTAACAGCTCCACTTGGGAAGAATCTGAATAGTGAGTGGGTAAGTGACACCCCTTACTGCACCCCCATAGCAATGGGCTTAGGTTTGTGTCTGGCTAGTTGTTGACGGTACCTGTTGAAGGCTAGTATACTTATCTTCAGTACTTCATCGTAGATTGATGAGAACAGGTGTGTGTGACAGGTTGGGTCACAGAGACCCCCTTGGGACTGACTTCCACTGCTTGCATCCGACGAAGTGGGTATTAGCCCACGAAAGCTTATGCTTCAAAACTTTATAGTTAGTCTTTAAGGTGCCACAGGACTTTGTTACCTCTGATGTGCTAAGACTACCTCTGAGCCTGTTTTCCCTGGCAGTTTGGGACTTCAGTACCCCTGTCCTGTTGAGCCAGACACGCCAGTCTGCTCCAACACAGACCCAGGTCTGAACCACATCCCCCAAAAGCTGCAGGCTTAACTGAAAACAGCTTAAGACGTGTTCCTGTCTCCAGCACCCAATGGGATCCAAACCTCCAATAAATCCGTTTTACTCTGTATAAAGCTTATACAAGGTAAACTCCTAAATTTTTCATCCTCTGTAACACTGATAGAGAGAGATGCACTGCTGTTTGGTCCCCCAGGTGTTAATACTTGCTCTGGGTTAATTATAAGCAAAACATGATTTTATTAAATATAAAAAGTAGGATTTAAGTGGTTCCAAGTAATAACAGACAGAACAAAGTGAATTACCAAGCAAAATAAAACAAAAACACGCAAGTCTAGGCCGAATACAGTAGGAAACTAAATGCAGGTAAATCTCACCCTCCAATAAACTTATTTCACAGACTAGACTCCTTCCTAGTCTGAGTCCAGCAGTCACTCACACTTCCGTAGTTACTGTTCTTTGTTCTAGTTTCTTTCAGGCATCTCTTTGGGGTAAAGAGGCTATCTTCTGCGCCAGCTGAAGGCAAAAATGGAGGGGCTTCCAGGGCCTTTTATATTCTCTCTTTTGTTGGTGGAAACTCCTTTGTTCTCCTGTGTAACATCACAGCCACAAGATGGAGTCTCTAGCCACCTGAGCTAGTCACATGTCTATGACTGATTCAGGTTTTTGCAGGCTGATGTCATTGTTTACATGTTAGTTTGAATGTTCCCAGGAAAGCTCAGATGTGGATTGGCATCTCCCAAAGTCCATTTTTAGTTAAGTATTCCCTATTACTTGAATAAACCCTTCAGACTATGTTGACCAAATCTCCCTTATGTGCTTCCTATAGCAAACCTTTTTAATACAAGCATAGAGCCAATGCTCATAATTTCAGATATAAAAATGATACATGCATACAAATAGGATGAATATATTCAGTAGATCATAACCTTTGCAAAGATGTTACATAGCATGCCTAGCATATATTCCAGTTATGTCATTTTACATTCCTAAGCATATTTCTATAAAGCATTATGGGGTGCAACGTCATAGTGTGTACAGTGAATTTGGTGGAGGAGAGATTATGATCATGTATGACCCAGAAGTAGAAAAACAGATGGCAGTCAAAGGGGATCATAAGTGAATAATGGGAGAAATCTTCAGTAAGTACACATCTTGTTTTATTTCCCCTCTCCTCCTTCCCTTTCTACTATTTTTAAGTGTTTCGTAGTGGTGTCCTACTTGTGTGATTTTTGTGATGATTACTTGCTTGGGTCATGGGGGAGGGTAGACAGGCTTGTGGTAAAGGTGCTGGGAAATATATATTTAATTTCTGTCTGCATACAGAATTCTGGGTGACCCCGAGCAAGTCATTTTTGGCCAATAATTTTTAAACCAGGTGCCCAAAGTTAATATCTACATTCATATTTAGTAAAAAAAAAATAAAAATTGAAGTGGCTTGATTGTCAGACATTTGAGTTCTCATACACTCTGGCCTTTGTGAGCCTTAATTCTTTATTATTTGTGAAGCATGTTGATATCCTCAAATGAAGGTGTTATATAAGGTGTAAAGTGGGATAACAGTATGTACTCCACACTAGAGATGTCAAAGGTCGACTTCTGCATACTCTAATGTGGAATATCTAATGTAAAACATTTTTACACTTATATAACACTTTTCGTCTGAGGCTATTAATGATTTTCACAAAAATTAATGAGTTAAGCCTCACAGTGGCCCAGGTTGATGAGAACTCAACATCTCTGACAATCAGGCCACTTTTATTTACTTTCACTTTTCACTAAATAAATTGTTTAGGTGGAGCCTTTTCCAAAATAAGAAATAATATTCCCGGTTGTGTACTTTGGTTGGTTTTGGTCCCTTTCCATCTCTGCTTGTCACTGTGAAATTTTAACCAAATTAAGATGCAAATTGAGAAAGGAAAATATTGCCAAAACCCCTCATTGGTTGTAGTGACTAATACCATGCTTCCGCATAATATCCCTACACTCTGAACTAGTTCCCAAGGCTGTAAAAAGTATTTTGTCTGAAAAAATGAAGTCCCTTTCATCTAAGTGGGATTTTTTTCTTTTCACTCTTACACTTTCTTATAGCTGTATGCAAAGTACGTGTTTGGCCAGTGAAACCTAAATAATCCAAATGCCTAGTTCAAAAATAAGTACAAAATTAAGGAATTGTAACATCTGTTACAGTTTCTACCCTAAGGGCTCAGACAGTCAGAGCCTAAATGCCCTTTAATTATCACACTAATAGACCTATGCACACACATAAGCATGCAGAAATATAGTTCTTGGCTGGTGGAGCTGTGACACGACAAAGGGAATGGAGCAGAGATATGGTCTGGTTCCTAGACTTTAGGATTTTGAAGGTACTTAATGGATCAGGCTCAATTATTCTATGAGACTAATGTAGATGCCATATATTTCTAAGATGGTGTTCTTTTCTTGGTTAAACATTAGAAATTAGGGCTGTCAATTAATCACAGTTAACTCATGTGATTAACTCAAAATTAATTGTGATTAATCACAGTTGTAATTGCGCTGTTAATAATAGAATGCATACTGACATTTATTAAATATTTTTGTATGCTTTTCTACATTTTCAAATATATCAATTTCAATTACAACACAGAACCCAAAGTGTACAGTTCTCACTTTATATGATTATTTTTATTATAAATATTTGCACTGTAAAAATTATACATAAATCGTATTTTTCAATTCACCTCATACAAGTACTGTAGTGCAATCTCTTTATCATGAAAGCAATCTGTTAGTCTGGATCTGCAAAAGCAACAAAGAGTCCTGTGGCACCTTAAAGACAGAAAAATATTGAAGCATAAGCTTTTGTGGGCTAATACCCACTTCGTCCACTGTATGCATCCGATGAAGTGGGTATTAGCCCACGAAAGCTTATGCTTCAATACTTTAGTTAGTCTTTAAGGTCACTTTATGATGAAAGTGCAATTTACAAATGTAGATTTTTTTTTTGTTACATAACTGCACGCCACACCAAAACAGTCTAAAACTTTAGAGCCCACAAGTCCACGCAGTCCTACTTCTTGTCCCTGCCAGCAGGTATATGGGATCTTGGGGAGCAATTACCACACAGGTGGGGTTCAAAATAAATTTATTAAGAAAATGTGAAAACAGGGAAGATTCAATAGTGAGGGGTATGGGGTTTGTTAAAGTGGACAATTGGGGAGAGGTTTCTTTTAGTAAATGGGATAGGGGATTTCAATAGTGGGGTACAATACAGTGGGGTATAATACAGTAGGCAACCAATTAACACTGAAGCATAAATGTAACAGGTGGCTAACAATTCCTATGTAAAAAGTGTATGTCACAGCAGCATATAACCAACTAACAGTATGGGTAAAATGTGTTAAACAACCAACAATTTTAGGTGAACATGTAAATGTAGAATGTGAGGTGTATTAGAGAGAAAAGGGGGTAACCAATGGGGTTTTATGCTAGAAAGAGAGAGAGAAGACAGGCTGTAAGTTGAAACAGCAGAGAGACAGTTATACAAACACAGCAAAATCTTATCTATGATTTAACTTAACCAAAACTACACAAATTAGCAAATATCAAAACACAATGCAACAATTCTTAAACCTAACTTAACTACAGCTATGCAAAATGAAATTACAACTTATCTAGACTAAAAGACAAAATCTAACCTAGTGGGTGCACCTTATACTAGGGGTAGTTTCAGAGGGCAGAGTGCTGTGTGCCCAGGTACAGTCCAGGAAGACACAGGAAACAGATTACAGATACAGACCAAGGGGAGTTTAAGAGAGGTTTTAAGACACAGACCAAGGGGAGTTTAAGAGAGGTTTTAAGACACAGACCAAGGGGAGTTTAAGAGAGGTTTTAAGCAAGGAGTTTAAGTCTGTGTGTTGGGGAATCAGAGTTTAAGGAGGAGTTTAAGAGAGGTTTTTAAGCAAGGAGTTTGAGAGGTTTTAAGACACAGAGTTTAAGTCTGTGTGTTGGGGAAACAGAGCCAGCAGCTAGAGTGATTAAGTATAGAAAGTTTCACAGAAGAGAGGTTCTCACCAGTCCCCAGACAGCAGCAAAGACTGAAGCAGCAATCAACATCAGAAGAAGGCTCAGCACGGTCTTGATCAGCAATAGGTCTCTCAGGCAGCAATTCGTTCTTCGTGGGGTGGGGGGTTAAAAACGGGGGTACGCTCAAAAATAAAACGAGAGCGGGGGGGTTAAAAATGGGGGTACGCTCAATAATAAAACGAGAGCGGGGGGGGGGTAAAACGGGGGTACGCTCAATAATAAAATGAGAGCGGAGAGAGGACCCCCCAGAACCCCTGCCTGATCAGGCCAGGTAGCAATGCAGGAACCTTTCTGATGCTAGTTTCAAAATGCCTGTTCTTAAAAGCAAACTCAGGCAGTTTCCCTGCCAGTAATGCTGATAGGCTCCTTCTGTCACAGGGGAGGAGTTCAGAGAAAAACTACAGGTGAGTATAGAGACATGCCTGGACAGAGTTCCCCCTCATGACTCAAAAGCACATGAGGCCTATGACTCATGCCCAGGATCTTCAAAGTACATTGATCTTACAGCTTGGACAGAGCCTTGCCCTACACCGAGCCCAGGTTTAACAAGGTGATAACAGGACCAACCCTTTGAACAGGGCAGTTATCCCACTTAAGCACAAGTGGCCATCCCTTTCAGAAGGGCAATGGCTCTTTGTAAACAACTTAAGGGGCCCTCCCTTTGAGAAGGGCAGTGGCCCTGGTAAATAATTTTAACAGCCAGGGAGGGGCGGCCACAGGAGAGCAAAAACAAAATGGAGAAGGGGACAGCTGTAACAGACAAAATGGAGTAGGGGGAAAGCTGTAACAGACACTTCTTGTTCAGCCAATCACTCAGACAAATAAATATTTTCATTAACGGGAAATAATGCTGCCCGCTTCTTATTTACAATGTCACCTGAAAGTGAGAACAGGCATTCACATGGCACTTTCGTTGCAAGGTATTTACATGCCACATATGCTAAAAATTTGTATTCATCCCTTCATCCTTTGACCACCAGTCCAGAGGACCTGCTTCTTGCTAATGACACTCATTAAAAAAATGTGATAATTAAATTTATGATTGAACTCCTCGGGGGAGAATTTTATGTCTCCTGCTCTGTGTTTTACCCACATTCTGACATTTATTTCAAGTTATAGCAGTCTCGGATGATGACACAGCACATGTTCATTTTAAGAACATTTCCACTTTAGATTTGACAAAATGCAAAGAATGTGAGATTTCTGAAGATAGCTACAGCACTTCTCAGTGGAATCGGAAGATAGTGGCCTGTAGAATGTGATGTTGGACAGTTGTCTGGCAGCCTCCTGTTCATAATCCAACCTGTTCATGATGACTACAACAGCACCTTTGTCAGCTCTTTTGATTATAATGTCAGTGTTGTTTCTGAGGCTGTGGATGGGGTTGCGTACAGCAGAGGTTATGGGGCAAGTGATGCTGTTTGTTCTCAATTTCAGCCTGTGTACGTGTGTGGAAGCCCTCTGTGTAGAAATCTAGTCTGTCATTTCGACCATCAGGAGTCCATGCAGAATTTTTCTTCTTGTAGTGTTGATAGGAGGGTTCCTGTGGGTTAGTGCTCTGTTCAGTGGTGTGTTGAAAATATTCCTTGAGTCGGAGATGGCAAAAGTAGGCTTCCAGATCACCACAGAACTGTATCATGTGCGTGGGGGTTGTGGGGCAGAAAGAGAGTTCCCTTGACAGGACAGATGCCTCTTCTGGGCTAAGTTTGTGGTTGGATAGATTAGCAATATTGTTGGGTGAGTTAAAGGTACCTCTGTTGTAGCCCCCAGGGGCATGTGGGAGTTTAGATAGAAAGGAGTTTACAGTCCTTTTCCCTCTGTAGAGAAGTAAAGTGTGCGTTGTAAATGGCTTGTTTTGTTTGTGTAAATTCAACTTTCACAATAAAGAGATTGTACTTGTATTATGTATTAGTACTTGTATTATGTGAATTGAAATACTATTTATTTTGTTTCTTTTTTGAAGTGCAAATATTTGTAATAAAAAATAAAGTGAGCACTGTAGACTTTGTATTCTGTGTTGTACTTGAAATCAATATATTTGAAAATGTAGAAAACATCCAAAAATATTGAAATAAATGGTATTCTATTCTTAACAGTACAATTGCACAATTAATTGTGATTAATTTTTTTAATCACTCTACAGCCCTACTAGAAAAGCATTTTTTGCTTATGTTAGGAAGAGAAACAATTGACGGATTTTATCCAGAGACGTGCTGAGCACTGTGGGCTGATTTTGCACTGTTGAAATCAATGGGAGTTTTGCAATCAGGTTCGATGTGAGAAGAATTGAAGCGCTACTGAGCTTCTGGAAACTGTTGTGAGAATACAGAACTTTGTGTGTGTTTGGGGTGAAGACAGCATCTCTCTATGACCCTCTCTATGGGATTTTGGCTCCATAATCCAGTGGATTACGGTCCTCTCCATAGACCGTGCATATAGATTTTTTTCATCTGTAATCAATACATTTTGCAACATATTTTTTATTCAAGTGGATAATCCAAGTACAAAGCGGTATAAAATACATTTTAAATTCATTTTATTTAACTATTTTAGAAGACCATGTGCTAGCTGAAGGAAATGGTTAACACAAAAAATGAGAGGACTAGAGTATTTTGTATCAGGCATACCTGTCAATCAAAAGCAAAAGGTTGTGTTCTTCTTCAAGTGGCACCTACACATTTCCAGTCCTGGGATGTGTTGATAGTGCAAATTGGACAAGTGTAACCTTCTAGTAATAGTGCCCATTGGCGTACTCTTGCATCTCCCACACCTTCCCTTGTGGGTCAGACAATGAGGCTATGAAAAGGGGGGCACAGTGTTCAGATCACCTTGGTTCCTTCCACCCCTCATTGCTGATGGATCAAGAATCTGACTGGATCCTTGGACCTGGATTTTTCAGAACAGATCATTCCCAGTGCTGCCTTCTTCTTATTTTTAATTAGGTTTTAGTTAGTTAGTTTTTCTTTATTTTTATTTTCTCATTTTTTTGACTAAAAATCTTACCCAACTGCTGTCCTTGGTTCCAATACGCTGGAACTGAAGACAAAGAAACCAGGGTTCTAGAGGTGTGCCTCTTGGTCTGCCATTTTCCCTGGTTTAGATGCACATATGAATTGTTTGGCCTGCTAGGAGGAAGGTCATTCTCCTTCACAGTGCTTCATATACATCATCTTGATGCCCAGTGCTGGAAAGGAATGTCAGAATTGCCTCCAATGTATTCTATTGTAGGAAAGATTAGCAGCTGAATTTAATGGCTCTGAAATGTGGGGAACAGTGCTGTGAGACTGCCCTGAACCCGCAGGGGGTTGAAAAGCCTGGCAGGTGCTGGCTTTCTTGATTAGAGACAAAAATACAATGCTTATGACTATAAATCTGTAGCTCCAACTGAGCACAACCGTTTAACCTCACACGTGTTGGCCTCTGCTGAAGGAGCCCATCCTCATGATTATACTTTTGGCTCTGCATGCTGAAGGGCTAAAGGGTTCCCTCAGTACGCCAAGCTCAGAAGTCAGAGCCACAGCAATGTGTGATATTGAGGGCCATGGCCATATTATGAATCCACATCTACCCCGGTTCCAAGACCATCAGCTCCATGCTCAAAATAAGCCTGACGAGGCACGTAATGCCTCCTTGGAGTATTGGTTCCTATTAATATGGTGACCCTGGTTGGTCAGGTTCATTGTGTGGAGCTTCTGGATCACTCTTATTTGGACTCGTTCTCATGCAGCACTGGATAAATTATAATCAGCTCTTAAAGATAAAGGAAAGAAGTTGAATGTGGTGGGGTTGGTTCATTCTCCTTGTTGCCTGGGAAAGAAATTCCCAGACTTCCTTAGAGAGCTTCGGGTGCAAGGTGGCAGCTGGGACTGTGGTTACACCGGGATGCTGGTTGTGGGCAGCAGCAGAGCCGCAGGTGTGGGGCCGGAAGCTGAGACCCTTGGTGGAGTTTAATCATTAACAGAAAACGATAAACATCAAGCTTATTGGTTAAGCGGTTGAACGTTATCATCTCTAGGAAATTAGTCCTCTTAAGAGGAGCTATAGAAAGTTGATAGAGGGCATTGGGAAACCAGAAGATTTACTAATTTGCCTGATAATATTTTGAAACCCAGGACTGTATCAATAGAATAGGTACTTTCGAAGGGCATGACATTGACAATATATAGAGAGTAGACTTGGGGAAAATTATCTTTACCATGACACAGTATGACTTTCAAACTCCTGAGAATCTAAAATGTTGAATGTGATTATTTGAGGTCTTTAAGTCAAATCTGAAGCTTTGTGGGTCAAATAAAAATCCTTATTTCTCATCCACTAAAAACTGGGTATATCCAATTATATATGGCATGACTTTCAATTTCTAGTAGTCTGACAGGATATTTAAACATTATATCAAGAACTGCATTTAAAATTTTCCAGAAGGGCTGCATGTAATTTGCATATAAATTTACCTAATTTTTAAAATCAAAAGTCAGTCTTCCTTGAAAGATGAGCAGAAATTTCTTGTTGGCTGTTTTCAGTATATATGAAAACGTGCAGTTAATTGGTTTTGCCATCCCTGAGTAATTATAAAGAAAGCTGAGAATTTATATGTACTTTATAAATAGGAAAATATTGTGCCTTGAAGTTTTTATTTAAAAAACCCCACAGTCAATCAATCAATCAATCAAACATCAAGTGATTCACCAACCCATTAGCAGAAGTGAGAACATTTGGGCTCTTGCTGCTTTGAATCATTAGTCTCTGTGTATCACATCTCCTTATCAAAAGTTTAGTGAATTGGAATTTGGCCTCAGTCTGCCTTATAAGACTCCAGACATTGTGTACCACCAATCTAGAAGCTGCATTCTAATACAGAAGTTGATAGATCTAAGGACTGGTCTTCACTAGGTGGGGGAATCGACTGAAGGTATGCCAACTTCAGCTACGTGAAGTTGGCGTATCTTCAGCCGACTTACCTGTTGTCCTCACGGCGGCGTCAGTCGGCGGCACACTCCCCCCTCGACTCCAGCTTGTGCCTCTCGGCGAGCTGGAATTTCAGAGTCGACAGGGGCGCTGCGGGTGATCGATTTCTCGCGTCTTCATAATCTAAGGGAAATTACTTTCCTAATGATGCAAGTTAGCACCGTCAACTGCTAATAGTCTAGGTGGGGTTCATGTTCAACTGTTCAAACATTCAGAGTTAGCACATTATTTTTGCTGAGCTATTTGTGACTGCAGGAATGATCAGCGGTGTATGAGACATGTTCTATATATGTTACTAGCAAAAATACCCGGCATTGCTCGGGTCCATTGGCGGGGGGGGAGGGGGGAGAAAGCTGAGCAAGTGCGGGGTCCGTTGGAAAGGGGGAGGGGGGAGAGAGCTGAGCGAGTGGGGGGGCTGTTGGAGGGGGGAGGGGGGAGAGAGCTGAGCGAGTGTGGGGTCCGTTGGAGGTGGGGAGAGAGCTGAGCGAGTGAGGGGCTGTTGGAGGGGGGAGGGGGGAGAGAGCTGAGCGAGTGCGGGGTAGTTGGAGGGGGGGGGAGAGAGCTGAGTTACTGGGGGCATTGGAGGGGGGAAGGGGGAGAGAGCTGAGCGAGTGGGGGGGCATTGGAGTGGTGGGGGAGGGGGTAGAGAGCTGAGCGAGTGGGGGGGCATTGGAGTGGTGGGGGAGGGGGTAGAGAGCTGAGCGAGTGCAGGGGAAGTTGGAGGGGGGAGGGGGAGAGAACTGAGCGAGTGCGGGGTCCGTTGGAGGGGGGAGAGAGCTGAGCGAGTGCGGGGTCCGTTGGAGGGGGGTATTATTACATCATAACTATGTCACAGAGAACAGCAGGTGTTAACCTTCTGCCCAGCTGATGTTAATGGGCTTTAAAGGATTTCACCCGTAGGGGGTGTAAGAGGTGAGATTTGAAAATTTTTCGATTCTTAGTCTGATTAGGACCCTAAAGCTTATAACTGTACCAAATTTCAAGTCTCTAGCTCAAATGGTGTGGAAGGAGTAAGAGAACATACATACACGCACGCATGCACCATTTGACTTTATATATATAGATATTCTATGTCTTACTAGCAGAAATACCCGGCGTTGCTCGGGGTATTTGTAATTGGAAACTGGGATGTCAAAAGACTACAATGTTTTTTATTAATACAAATTTTGTTCAGAAGTCTCATTTTGTCTAATTTCATTCTCTTGCATTTAGATGTGGTTTCTCCAATACATTTTTGCTTTTTATGCAGCATAACGAATAGGTCCTTTTAAAGAAAAAAACAGTGTATTTAATTATGTTTGTGCTACACAACACTAAGCTCTCTGGTTATCTGTATTATTACATCATAACTATGTCACAGACAACAGCATGTATTAACCTGCAGCCCAGATGATGTTATGTGAGCTGTGTAGTTGATGTTAATGAGCTTTAAAGAATTTCACCCCTAGGGGGTGTAAGAGGTGAGATTTAAAAATTTTTCTATTCCTACCCTGATTAGGACTCTAAAGCCTATAACTGTACCAAATTTCAAGTCTCTAGCTGAAACGGTGTGGAAGTAGTAAGGGAACATACATACACATATACACCATTTGACTTTTATATATATAGATGTTTTATTTATATGTTGGATGACTTTTTTCCTTCTAATGTTAATTTTTAAAAAATTGCCTGATTATACTTTCGTTGAAGGCAATGGGAGTTTTGTCAATATGTTCATAACAGATAATACTCAGCAAGGAATCTCATTCCATCATATATTTCAGAGCTGGGGTTCCCAAACTTGTTCCACGGCTTGTGCAGGGTAAGCCCTTGGCTGGCCACAAGACGCTTTGTTTACCGGCGAGTCCGTAGGTTCAGTCAGTCGCAGCTCCCACTGGCTGCGGGCTCGCCGTTCCCAGCAATGGAAGCTGTAGGAAACAGTGGCCTTCCCGCAGCTCCCATGGTGCTTTTTTCCCAATGAGAATCAGTGACTTATGAATAGGAATGTGTTTAATTAATTGGTGAGTAGAAATGTGAAAGAAAGAACTCAGCATGACATGGGGGGAGGAAGAGGAGAGGAAGAGGGAAGGCAAATGTAGGGAGAAAAAATGAGTAGTCCAAAGACCATAAAGTAAAATAAAAGAGTCTTGCAGGTGTCATTTTTCTTTCTTCTTATCTCTTTTTCACACAGGTTAGTATTCGGGTTCATAAAATTGTTTTTGGTGTAGTTGTTAGTTATGGAAATGTTCGTTTAATTAAGTGAAGCTTAAAATTAAGTCAAAAATCCCACTGAAACAGATACCTTAGTTTTAGAAAAATCACTCAGAACCCTAATCTCTCTGGATCATAGTTTAGGAATATGAAATCCTAAAATGTTAGAGTAGAGAGTCTGTAGGTGCACCTAATTAGGACCACAAAGAAAGAGGTGCTGCAAAGATTGCTCAAAACATGTTCTCTTAATATATCATTTTGGGGTTAATGACACTGGTGCGTTGGCAGCAGGGATGATATAATGAATGAAAAGTACAAGATCATTGCCAACAATTCTACCTTGTATTGTTGGCTTTGAAGAAAATTTTAACTTATCACAAGTATTACAGGAATTAACTGTAGAAGTTATATTTAGGTCATTATCCAGTATTATCAGGGTGGTATTTTACCATTTTTAGTCTAAATTAATTTAATGTTATTAGAAAATAACTTTTATAGTCTAAAATATATTTTAATTTGCATTTGGTGAGATTAGTGAATTTGTGGTACCGGTGCCACCCAGAGATTTCTGTTAATACTGCAAATTCAGTAGGTTTAAACAGTGATCGAGAAAAATAACTGCTATTTTTCTAAAGCATAGTTTGCTGAAGGAAACTGTATTACAAATGTATCTTGATTTAACTTTAGTAATATGGTCACTTTGCAGTTACCCCTATACAGTCACAGATTAGTACAATGTAACATCAAAAGCCATGGGATGACACACAATAGTTTTAAAATTTTACCATCCGATGATGGAATGCACCCCCATATTCCCACTCTACTCATTACTGTAATAATCTTTGTACAAAATGTGTCGTGTGCAGTATTATTTGAAAATTAATAACTCACTGGTCAATAACATCATGGCGAAATGTATGTAGCAACATTAGTAAAGTTATGAAAAAGCTGAGAGAGGACTTTAGCATATTTGTTTTGCTACAGGCTTTCTAGGCCTGGCAAACTTTTGTTTTCCATTTAAAAAAAAAATCACTCTGGTTCACTACAAACAAAGAAGTACAGTACTTATGTAGCTTTTGTGTTAAAATCCTGAACCTCATTTAAAGTGTGTGCATTTATTAATATGGTAAAAAAGAAAAATGTATAGTCTGTGTGGCAGGGTGGGCCTGACCCAGCCTGAAGCCCCTTTAAGAGGGAGAAAAGCCCTCTGCAAACCTCCCTGCAGAGAAGCCTAATCAGCCACCTGGGCTGCAGAGCAATCAGACAGGATGGGTTGCACCTGGCAGCCTCCTCTGGGGAATAAAAGCTTGCCAGGCAGGAAGCCCAGGGTGGTGGTGGGGTGAAGGAGTGAGATAGAGAGAAGGAGCTAAGCTGTAGAGCTGTGTATAGAGCTGTGTATAGAGCTAAGCTGTAGAGCTGTGTAAAGAGCTGTGTAAAGAGCTAAGCTGTAGAGCTGTGTATAGAGCTGTGTAAAGAGCTAAGCTGTAGAGCTGTATATAGAGCTGTGTAAAGAGCTAAGCTGTAGAGCTGTGTATAGAGCTGTGTATAGTAGGTGGTGGGGTCTGCACAAGCTGCACTGTAAATAAGAGCACTGTTTGGAGCCAAAGAAGAGTCTCCTGCCTGTGTTTGGAGCGGGGGCGAGAAGGCGATCTCTTACATCTGTATTAGGAAAGAAATATAAGTCAAGTACATTACAGGCCACAACTCCTCAGTTCATGCCAAAAAAAAAAAAATTATAAAAAAATAAAAGGGCCCCTGGTAGTGCCACTCGACTAGCACTTGTCTGTTCTATGTCTTTCCCAAGGAGGATTGGGCGCTATTTTACTGAATGCTGCCTGAACACACAAAAAGGCCCTGCCCTAGAGAACTTACAGTATAAGGTCCCAATCTTACAAATATTTATCCATGTGTTTAACTTTAACCATGCAAGTAGTACCACTGAAGTCAATTGTGCATAAATGTTTTCAGGATCAAGACATAAAAACACAAACAAAATAAGGGATTGGGTATGAACAAGGTAATGACTGGCACAGTTTTGCTTGTTACATGTTTTGCTGGGTTTTGCTTTCTAGGTTTAAGTTGGAGTAGAGATAGGGCAAGGGAAATGGAAGGAATCCAGGAATTAGTAAAAGAAAGTGAGTAGGAAAAGGAAGGGACAGTCACAGTTTGTCAACTGTCTCACTATGATCAGCAGGCAGCGTACTTAAGTTACATAGCAGTGACAACAAATTGAAGTACATATTTAAATATGTAACTGTTACAATATATAATTGTATAACTATTGGTAGACACTGACAGTACCTTATACACCTCTGACTCTAAGGGCTTGTCTTCACTATCACGGGTAGAAATCGATCTTTTGGCAATCGATTTATCGCGTCTCTTCAAAACACGATAAATAGATTGCCAGTGGTGCCCCCATCGACTCCGGAACTCTAGCTTGCTGAGAGGCGCAAGCTGGAGTCAATGGGGGAGCGCGCCGCCGGCCGCTGCCGCCATGAGGACAGCAGGTAAGTTGGCTGAAGATACGCCGACTTCAGCTACGTTATTAACGTAGTGAAGACCAGCCCTAAGGAACTAGATGCTCAAATCTTTTATCCCTCATAGAATTCAAATATCTTGTATCACTTTAAGAAAGATACTATGCATGTATAGTAATGTACATTGCATAGTATTAAACTCTTGTGAATACTTACTATTTAGATGCTAATAAGGTGCAATTCTGGAGTAACTCCATTGACTTAGTTACTTAGATAATGGATTTATTTGGGGTTTCTTCTGTGTAACTAAGAGCAGAATTTCACCCATAGGTTAAAGATCTTTTTTGGCATATTTCAGTGGGGCTTTTGTTTGATTATCTGTTATTAGTTCTCTTTTATAGAAGTGTTGTAAAAGTTATAACAGTAGCCACCATAGGGGCGTAACTACTCCTGTGAGAGACATTTCATGATTAGTGTTTGAAATTGTTCCCTAGAAGTTAAAAAAAAATTGTTGTTGCAGCTTGTTTCTCTTCCCCTTTTCCCCCAGACGAAGTAATGATGAATGATATAGGAGCAGAATAATTTTTGTTAGGGGGAAGAAAAGAAAAGCAGAGTTCAAAGGGATCTCTCAATAGCCCTCTTGCTGATCTTACTTTGACCTTCCACTCCATGCTTCCTCTACCTTGCCCTGCTATGGTAAAAAAAAGACAAACTCTATGAATGATCCCAATTTCCTGCTGTGCCTTATTTATTTATCTTTACAACACCTGTCTGAGGTAAGAAAGTATGTATTATTAGTTTAATATTACAGCTGAGAACCGGGCACAGAGATACTGTATGTCTACTCTGCAAGTGATGATGAGTTTGTGGCACAAGTAACAACTCATCCAGGTAGCAAGGGTAACAGTAGTACAGATGTGATGGCATGGGGTCGCAACCCAAGCATGTATCAGGGCTCCCTGGGAGTCTTGTACTTGATTGAGTAGCCTGTGCTGAAGCCCATGGAACCATATCCACACTACTATTGTATATCTACCTGCTCAATCTTCCTTTCAGTGCCCATCCAGTTCCAGTCTTTCCTATCAGACTCTTGAGTCTTCCCATGCTGCAGCTCCTTGTCCCAGTCCAGCTATTCTCTCCTCTGCATTGCAGTCAGGTGGCTTTCTCTTCCACACTGCCTAGGCAGCAGCGGAAGCAGGAAAATTGAGAGCAGAGAAGAAATCATCTCCCTGCCCTCAGTTCCTGAGTCTGGCACCAAGTTGCTGATAAGAACTAGGAACAACATTGGGGGGAAAGTCCTGCTCAGCCCCTGCAGCCTTAGGCTGGAGCATGCTCAGTTCAGATGGAATTTATGGTGAAATTGGCTGTCAAAATCTTACAAGCCTCTGCGAACCATGTGCGACTTGACATTTTTTCAGAGGCTTATCAATGGCCAGATTTTCATGGGGATACCCTGACACTAGGGGTCCCCCTTCCAGCCAAATATGAAGCTGTTGCTCCAAAGCATGGGGATGCGAGAATTTCTGAAACAAAAGGTTGTATGATGGCTTTTAACAACATTTTTTCTCATTTGCGGAAATGGCTGGACTGTTTTTGCTGAGTTTTAATGGGAAGTGTCTGCAGCTTTAACAATAGACGGTGCCATGATATAGTAACTACCAGTTCCACCTACAATACTATAACTGTTCTCATTGTGTACATATTTTCACAGCAGCTGGAGGCACCACTTTGATACCACTGATTGATTACCCCAGATTCACCTGTCTTTAAACAGAATCAGAGAGGTAGCCGTGTTAGTCTGGTTATCAGAGAGGTAGCTGTGTTAGTCTGGAATGCCACTGCATGCATCCAACGAAATGGGTATTAGCCCACGAAAGCTTATGCTTCAATACTTTAGTTAGTCTTTAAGGTGCTCTTAAAGGACAGGACTCTTTGTCACTTCTGTCTTTAAACAGACAGCGGCATAGACCAGGCAAACCTACAAACCAAGGTCCTTCATGTATATTCAGCTAGCATTGCCTGATGGCTACTGTGGCAGGGCAGGGGTAAAACCCCTTGAATGCCCTGCCCTGCCCCTGCTGGCTAACCCCTGCTTTCTGGCAGGAGGGGCAGAGGCAGAGGCTTGAAGCAGCCAGCAGGGAGCACAGCTGTGGGCCCTAAAGAGGGCTGGCTCACTGCAGCAGGCTGGGCTAAGTGGTCACAGCTGAGACTGCAGAGACTGAGAGGGCTAGAAAAGCCCTGAGCTGAACTCAGTTGGGGGGCAAGCTAGGAAGGGGATAGGAGGCTGCTCTGTCTCCTCACCACAGGCAGGGTGCCTGGCGACCCTGTATCCAGGTACAAAGAGGGTAACCGTTGGGGGACAAAGGGGAGCACTTTCTTGCACTGAAGCCACTGACGTACACTGTAAATAAAGGATATGAGGATAAAACACCAGAAGAGGGTGTGAAGACTTTTATTTCTATCAGCCAGAGCACAGGGGAAAGAGAGAGAGACCTGTGCAGACCCTGAGACACTGGGGGCTGGTCTGGGATCCTCCTAGCCATTGTAGTTTGTGGCTGCTAGTATGGAGGAGACCCTAAAGTGGCTAGTGAGCACTGTGCAGGAAATGCAGCAGTCCCAGCAGACAGAGAGACAGGCCCTGATGAAATGGCAGGCGGAACAGCAGAGAACACTCCAGGAGTTCATCAGGGAGCAGTCCACGGCACAGCAGCAGATCCTCCAGAGGATGGTGAGTCTGCTGGCGGGGGATGGCGCCAGGCCGCAGGGATGGGGGCTCTGCAAGATGGATCCTGTAGTTGATCCTGATGCATTCCTTGGAACTTTTGAAAGGGTGGCTACCGCGGCTGGCTGGGAGCAGGAGACCTGGGCCCTGTGGTTAGCTCTGTACCTGGGCGGGGAGGCCTAGGCAGCATTTATGGTGCTAGGTGACACCCAAGCATGGGACTATGATGCAGTAAAGGCTGGTATACTAGATCAAGTGGGGCTTTCAATGGAGAGGTATCGCCAACGCTTCCGGGCAGCCCGCTTGACAGAAGGTCTGCAGCCCAGGGCATTGGCCCAGAAATTGCTGGACTGGGCCACCTGATGGCTAAGGCCCAATGCTCAGACCATGGAGGAAGTTATGGACCAGGTCGTTCTAGAGCAGTTCCTCCTAGGGCTCCTGGACCCAGTTCGGGTATGGGCCCGGAGACATCAACCGGCCCAAGTGGCTGAAGCGGTCTGGCTGATGGAGGAATACCTGGAAGCAGAGGGGCCTTGATGCATGGTGAAGCCGGGCAAGGGAGGCAGACCGGGCAAGAACTGACCAGACGTGGCACCCAGAAGAGAGCCGGACCCAGGGCCCACCCGCAGCAAAGAACTAACCTGCTGGCAGTGCGAATGCCCAGGCCACAAGAAGCAGGACTGTCTGCAAATGGAATGTGGGCTAGCAGACTTTTGTGGGTGGAGAGGGGAGCAGAAAAGAGTGGTGAAGCACCCCTTTACCACAATACCTGTGGTGTTAGGGGGGGAAGCCCCAGGAGGCGGTGATAGACTCGGCCTCCACCCGATCACTGGTACAGGAGGTGCTAGTGAAGCCCCACTGGGTGATCCTGGAGGCAAAGGTGGCCCTGTGCTGCATCTATGGGGATACTCGGAGACATCCGTTGGCATAGGTGCCTATGGAAGTGCAGGGGCGCTTCCAATGGCAACGGGTGGGAGTGGTGTGGAAGCTAGCTTACCCAGTCCTATTGGGAGGAGACTGGGGAGTCCCGTCCAGGGAGGTCCGGAGTCAAAGTGAGGGGCCTGAGGAAGGGACTATTGGGTGCCCAAGCAAGGGGGCAGAGAGGGGCGAGGGGAGCCTTGATCCCCCTAAGGGGAACCTCCTTCCCCAGGGCTAGGGGAATAAAGGAGGGAGAACCAAGAATCTCCTAGACCACAAGGCCAAGGCTGGGAAGAATGTTGGCTATGTGGGACTGAAAAACACTCTGTGGAGGCATGTCCCGAGTGTGGTCCTCTGGAGACCGAGGAAAACAAGGATCAGGGGGCTAGGGAACAGAACCCTGATGCAGGATACCTAGCCCACCAGCCACTGCCTGAACAAAGGTGTGCTCTCTGCCGGGCGAAGGGGCATGGACGGGAAACCTGTCCGTACCTGGGATGTGGGGGAGCTCCTGGGGACCACGGGTACAAGAGGATACAAGAGCTCCCAGCAGGGGGTGGGTTTGTCTGGATGAAAAGGGGCAGGGGCAGGTGGAGTCTGGCGGCTCAGTGAAGGGGTGAGATATGTGGCAGGACAGGGGTAAAACCCCTTGAATGCCCTGCCCCTGCTGGCTAAGCCCTGCTTTCTGGCAGGAGGGTCAGGGGCAGAGGCTTGAAGCAGCCAGCAGGGAGCACAGCTGTGGCCTAACGGGCTCACCACAGCAGGCTGGGCTAAGTGGTCACAGCTGAGGCTGCAGAGTGAGGGGGCTAGAAAAGTCCTGAGCTAAACTCAGTTGGGGGGGGGAAAGCCAGCAGGGGGACAGGAGGCTGCTGCTGCTCTGTCTCCTCACCGCAGGCAGGGTGCCTCGGGCCTGGAAACCTTGTACCCAGGTACAAAGAGGGTAACTGTTGGGGGATGAAGAGGAGCACTTTCTTGCACTGAAGCCACTGGTATACACTGTAAATAAAGGACACTAGGGTGAAACACCAGAAGAGGGTGTGAAGACTTTCATTTCTATCAGCCAGAGTACTGGGCACAGGGGAAAGAGAGAGAGAGAGACCTGTGACAGCTACATACAAAGTATTTTTTTTTTTAAATGCTTCACTCTAGATTGGAGGAATTCAACGATTTTGTACTGTTGCTATTTTAAAAAAAAGGGTCAGTTTTGCAACCCATTCTTATAAATAACAATTGTGTGTGCTTAATGTGTGTGAATACCCATGCCGTATGCTCAAATTGTCCATGTCCACATGCATATAATGTGGCACCCAACTAGTCATATGTACGGAAATAGTTGATTTGCACCTGTATATCAACCACTAGGTAGGCATGCACAATTGCTTGTGTGTGCTTCATTTCAAAAATCTGGATCTATATGTGTACAGTCAGTCCTCGATTTTACGTTGTTCAACATAAAACGAACAGCATTTACGCTGCTTCTGAATTGACACCTTGATTCAATTTACAACAATTGGTTTCGACTTTATGATGCGTGGTCCCGCAGGGAGTTGATTGTGATTCCAATTGCGATGTTTCGACTTACAACACAATTTTCAGGAACCAATTGTGTGGTAAGTCCGAGGACTGCTTGTAATGTTAGTGTGAATGGTGTGCTGATGTTTCTCAAATGCTGAAGTTTGCCTTTTGGACTTCTGCTGCTGTATTTCACTGTGCGTCATCATTCATTTATCTAAGAAAAGTTTATAATAAAAATGACACATGAATGGCTGAATGTGATGTTTCTCTTCTCCCCCCACCTTTTTTTGATGTTGGTTTTGTGTGTGTGTGTGTGTGTGTGTGTGTGTGTGTGTGTGTGTGTGTGTGTGTGTGTGTGTGAAAATGCTAAAAAATAAAATGCTTTTGCTTAATGTGCTTAGCTCAACAGGACTTTATTGTGGTTTTTTAAGTCTTCAGCTATTTGTGGTTTACTTGTACAGGAAATAATTTTGTTCACATTTGGTTATCCTCTAATGAATCATGATAGCTGCACTGTTGTTGTCTGCCTTGTTCTGTGCCTGGGGAAGAAAAGCACATCTGGCTTGTAAATCAGAACTGAACATCAATACCTTATTCAGCTGTTTATTGGGTGATTGGCCTCTATATTATATAGGACTATAGTGCAAATTATCTACACAGTGGTGAAAATCCCATATGGCCCCTTAAAGGATCACAATGGGAAACCTCCACGCCCCCACAGTACTTCTGATAGGTAATATTTTCTGCCTGATACACTGTAACTATGTTTCCTGCAGTAACAAGTATATTCTTTTTTATTCCTTTAGAAATTGCCCCTTGGATATTTGTGTTCAAAGCAGAGAATGCTGTGGACTTCTCACAATTAACATTTGACCCAGGACAAAAAGAACTTATTGCTGGAGCAAGGTGAGAAATTTAGGTGCTTTTGTTGATTATTCTTGTGTGTAGTTAAATGCCAGTGAGCCAAATTCTGCCTTCAGTTCAATGTATGTAACTCATTTATATCAAGTCTCCCTGGCCCGTGCTGCTTCCTACATCTCCCATTGGCCAGGAATGGCGAACCGTGGCCAGTGGGAGCTGCGAGCGGCCGAACCTACGGCAACTCATGTAAATAAAACATCTAGCGGCCTGCCAGGGGCTTACCCTGGCCAAGCCTTGGAACAAGTTTGGGAACCCCTGCCCTACAGTAGTAAGAGGTAAAATTGATTTAAGCCCATGTGGGAAGAGTTCAGTTCAGGACACATTTTATAGCAACCCCAAATATAATTTTACAGCACTTCTTTTACCCCTTCTGTGATCCTTATTCATGGTCCAATATTGCTGCCTTTTTCTTGAATGGGGTATATTAAGGGGGTAGTCTTCAAACTGTGAATTACTCTTGCATGCTCTGTGGAGCTTCTTCTGTCATAGTGGTGAAACATTTGTTGGTCCGCAGAAACTGATTTGTTCTAGAAGTTGTAGCCCAGTAGAATTCTTAGGTTCCCCAACACTTTAACTTAAATCTTAACAAACTATTTTTGACTATATCTGTTTAGTTTATAAAGCACCAATCAACATAATCTAGGTTCCATCTAATACCAGAAGCATGTTGCTGCTGCTTTAGGCTCAAGAAGTAGTCCACAAAATGAAGCTTGAGAACTGCATTAGGGCTCAGATTCTGCCATCAGACCTGAACAATTTCCATTTGTGTTAATGAAATGGTGTGTGTGGTTTGTTTCCGACAAAATTTGGCTCTGGAGCTCACACTGACTGTTAAATAGTTTTAATGGAAGCTTTTAAAATCAGGAGAAGCCTGAGGAAGAAAAGTTTTTTTGTTTGTTTGTTTGTTTTTTTTTTCAAGAGAAAATCCTTAGCGTGGTCATTTTTAAGCATCTTATTTTAAAACTGTGGAGATTTGTGTGTTAAAAACAAAATAAAGTTTGAAGACTTTACTTTCTGCTTGGCTACTCTAAAATCAAGCTTCAAAATCCCCCCTTAAAATTACCCTTGCCATGAAGTCACAAGAGTTCACAATGGTTAGGCTTCTGGTGTACTGAGATCACTGCTGGTGATGCAAACTGATATTATTTCATTTATTTCTTGTTCTCCCTCTTCAACCTGTCTGCCTATCCACCTGTTGTTTCTAGTCTTAGACTGTAAGTTCTTTGGAGCAGGGACTGCCTTTTTGTTCTGTGTTTGTACAGTGCTTAATACAGTGGGGTCTTGGCCCATGACTGGGGCTCCTAGGTGCTACTGCAATACAAATAAATAAATAATAATATAAAAAGAAGCTATACTATGTATTTGAGGGTAGAATGAAGACAGTTGCCAATCTACATCAGGTTCTTGGTAGTTTGAATAGTTTGAAAAAAAAATTGGAACATAATGATAACTATTATCTCTAAAAAGACAAGTCAGGTGAGGTAATGTTTCATTTTGCCAACTACTATTGGTGGAAGGGACTAGCTTTCAAACTACACTAAGCTCTTCAATTCTGTAGAAGTAACCAGGATGTCTCAGCTAAATATGAGTTGGGATAGATTGTTAATCATAAAAGGTTCACATTTGCGGTAGGCGACGACTTAAAATAAAGCAGGTAGTAGAGTTTGTCTTGGAGTCATCATCACCCTGTCCTGATTTTTCACACTTGCTCTCTGGTCACCCTAGTCCAGATGGCCCAAATTACTTTATTCCTCCTCCTTCTCCATACAAGACGTTTGCTGGGGTCCTTTGCTCATGCCTGAACATCTGGGATGTTAGGTTATACTCTGATTGATTGCTGTTCTATAAGCCATCAAGAAGAATGGACTATGCTGTTCCTAGGCCCTCTGGTATTGTTACAGAAATATAGCCAGATGAATCTTTCCATTATACCATCAGACTGTGGATGCACTGGGATAGTCTGAATTTTGTGGAACCCTAGAATCTCACAAACTTGCTGAAACACCTTGGATTTACAGTTTCTCTCTTGATCGGACCCAGGACCCCAAATCTCTTGCTACTGTCACACCTGTTGGCTTCTTACCCAGTAAACTTCAGGCCATTTTGTATAGTCCATAGCTACCAGTAATTATTGATTGCCAACCTCCGTCTCCAAGGCTCAAGCTCATCAACATCAATGTGCTCCATTAGCATCACCATGAAATACCGCTGCATTGGAGTTCTTCAAATTTATGGGAACCCTTCTTTGTAAAGCAAGCATCACATTTTCTGCATCTAGTGTCCACATCAGGGGTGGGTAAACTTTGTGGGCCGAGGACCACATTGGGTTTGCGAAATTTATATCAAGGGCTAGGTAGGGAAGGCCCCACCCACAATCCAGCCCCCTCCCACTTCCTGCCCCCTGAGAATCCCTGACCCATCCAATCCCCCCACCTTGTCCCCTGACTGCCACTTCCACAGACCCCCTAACCACCCCCAGGACCCCAACCCCTACCCAATTCCCCTGTCTTCTGACTGCCCCAACCCCTATCCACCTTCCCACCCCAGCACTCCAGCACCCCACCCCATCCAACCCACCCTGCTCCCTGATTGGTCCCTCCCAAGCTCCCCCTGCAACCACTACCTTGGAACCCCTCCATGCCCCCCTCTTACCATAGCGGCTCGGGAAGGGGGGAGCATGCAGCCCTGGCCCCCAGAGCTCTGCCCGCACAGGGTGGCTCTGGGAGAAGGGGGGAATGCACAGCCCCGGCCCCCAGAGTACTTCCGGCATGGCTCTGGGGGAGGGGCCAGTGCGCAGCCCTGGCCCCCTGGAGCACTGCCCCTGCTGCGAAGCTCTGGTGGCGGGGGAAGTATGCAGCCCTGGCCCGCAGAGCGCTCCCCACGCGGCTCCGGGGGAGGGGAGACGCGCGGCCCCACAGCAGTGTATATATATATATATACACACACAAGAATATATAGTCATTAATATGTTCTATAGGTTATATCACTGGCAGGAGATCCTTTCGGGTAGTACAATAATTTCTCTCTGGCAAAAATAGATTTTTGTTGTAATAAGCTAGCACCCTTTGTCAATACTGTCTCAGATCTGTACATACCAGAATTTGTGTGCAAATTGGTTTGAGACACAGGTAGACTAAGATAGGAGTTACAGAATCCTTTTCAAGTCTGAATATGCTAAATCACACTTTGCTGACCACTGAAATGGTTTCCCTTTGTCACCCATCCTATGCAATGTTTTTTTCAGTATTGGCAATAACACAAATAAGCCTCTATAATAAAAGCAGAACCTTACAAAACTCTGCACATCTGTCAGTGTCTGGGGAGTTCGCCAGTCCTTTACAACCTCAATTTTCGTTTTGTCAGTGGAAATTCCTACATAGTTATTAGCCTTACTGAAATCCAAACCGATTGTTAGCTCATTCGCTATACCTGCTATTCAGCCTTCTTTCTTGAATTCCATTAGTCCAGTTTTCAGACTCAATTTTCGCAGTTTTAGGATGGGTGTCCTAACCTGATTCACTGTCTCTGTTGGAGATCAAGTGGATGGTTCAGTTTAGTATCCCCTGTTCTCTAGGATTGTTAGTATGTGTAGCCTAATAATTATTATACTGTAATAACTGTCCACTATTCCTGAATAATTCACAGCTTCTATTACATCTGCAGTAGCCCATATCTAAAGAAAAACTATGGGGCTGATCCTTGTACCTTTATGATTTGCCCCTTCACATTGGTGTTCCTCCATTTCACAAACGGGGAGAGGTTTTTACTAGACACCACGGAACTCACTCATGCCTTAATTTCTAATACTCCTTTTTGTGGACAGTTATTTTACACACCAGCATTTCACTGAATTTCTTCCCTTAATTTTTGCATTATTGTCCATTTCCGTTGTTTTACAAACCAAATTTAACTATTTTCCCAACCATTCAAAATGCCATGAACCAGATTAGAATTTGAATTACCCCATGCATTTCAAAGAATCATAGAATATCAGGGTTGGAAGGGACCTCAGGAGGTCATCTCATCCAACCCCCTGCTCAAAGCAGGATCAACACCAACTAAACCATCCCAGCCAGGGATTTCTCAAGCCGGGCCTTAAAAACCTCAAAGGATGGAAATTCAACCACCTCCCTAGGCAACCCATTCCAGTGCTTTACCACCCTCCTAGGGCTGGTCTTCACTGGGGGGGAGATCTGCTGTAGATACGCAATTTCAGCTATGTTAATAACGTAGCTGAAATTGGCGCATCTACAGCCGACTTAGCTGCCATCCTCACAGTGGCGGCAGTCGGCGGCGCGGTCCCCCGTCGACTCCAGCTTGCGCCTTTTGGTGAGCTGGAGTTCCGGAGTTGACGGGGGCGCCGCTGGCGATTGATTTATTGTGTCTTGAGAAGACGCGATAAGTTGATCGCCAAAAGATCGATCCCGGACCAGCCTAGTGAAGACAAGCCCCGCGTGTTACAGAAGCAGCCCACAGAGCAGACCTGTGCTGAGAGGAGAGCTGAAGCAATCAGAGCACAAGGGAAGAAGCCCAGGAAGCTGGAGGCAGAGCAGCATCAGTGCTGAGGCAGAGTGGTGGAGTTGGAGCTGTCTGAAGCTGGGTGTGGTGAGCAGCTGGCGAGAGCGAGGGGAATCCTGGACAGCAGGCCGAGCGCAGGGAGACACCCCCAGCCAAGACACCAGGCCGGCCATACTTGGAGGGGGATCGTAACCCCAATGGGGCAGGGGCAATTCTGGGAAGAAGGGTCTTGATACCTAGAGCCTGAGGGCATGTGGCTACCGCCAGAGCAAGTCTCCGACCCGCAGCATCCCTGCAGCACAGCCAAGACCTGAGAAGGAAGCCTGGGGCTTGTGAGGAACAGACTGAATGAACTTCCTTTACATTCTAGAGACTCTGGTTGTGATGTCCACGTGCCACAGAATGGGTTAATGAGTTTTTCTTTAACCTCTCTCCTATTTTTCCTTAGTTTTTTAAATTGGTTGTTTAATCAATTGTATTTGCTTTGAACTGCATGTAATGATCAGAGGGTCAGGGAGGCATCTAGTGCAGAGAGAGTACCCCAGAGTGGAGACCCCTAGCTCCTGCCCTAAGTGACTATGGCAAGGTTGGGGGTCAAGCCCCTAGGAATCCTGGGCCCAGCCTTGTTGGGGTTACGAGGACTCTGCCACACAGGAGAGTGGAAAGGGAGCCCTTGAGGCCAGATGAACCTCTGGGTAAAGAAAGTGGGAGTGAGGACTCGAATCCTTTCATTAGTCCATTTCACCGGAGTAGTGTATAAGCCAGAAAAGTTCCCCACAATAGCTGGACCATTCCCCTGCTTACACATGTATTTTTAGTCTTTAAAAAGATAGCATAGATATAGAATCAGGGAGGTAGCCGTGTTAGTCTGGAATTGCAGTAGTGACAAAGAGTCCTATGGCACCTTAAAGACTAACTAAAGTATTGAAGCATAAGCTTTTGTGGGCTAATACCCACTTCGTCAGATGCATGCAGTGGAAGTATCCAGGGGCAGGTATAAATAGGTAAGCAAGAACCAGGTTAGAGATAACAGGATTAGTCCAATGAGGCTGAACCAGATCCTTATCTCTAATCAGGGAGGGTGAGGTATTCCTCTAGCAGCTGAATTGGAGTTGTGAACAGCGACAGAAGAGAAACTGTTCTTGTAGTTAGCTAGCCACTCCTAATCCCTATTCAGTCCTAAATTGATTGTATCAAATTTGCAAATGAATTGCAGCGCTGCAGTTTCTCTTTGCAGTCTGGTCTTGAAGTTTTTTTGCTGCAATATGGTGACTTTTAAATCTGTAATTGTGTGTGCAGGGAGGTTGAAGTGTTCTCCTACAGGTTTTTGTATATTGCCATTCCTGATACAGTAGACTCTCGATTATCCAGGATTAGATTAACCAGGATGTGGATTAACCAGGATGTCAAAAAAACAACAATGTGCAACTTGCAGGGCCGGCTCTGGCTTTGTTGCCGCCCCAAGCACACATACAAAAAAACCCACCAGGGTACATGGCAGTCAGTGAACCAAGCCCCTCCCCCCATATTTGCTGTGGATGGTGATTATCCAGGATTTTATTAACCAGGATTAATTTTTTACCTATCATCCTGTATAATCGAGAGTCTACTGTATCTGATTTGTGTCCATTATAGATATAGTAGATAGAAAAGACTTCATGCAATGTTTTGTGACTCTTTCAGTTTAGTTTGCACTTCACATATTGCCGAGGCTTTGTGTAAACACTGTCATGAAGCAGCGTACAGTTTTTTTTATCTGTCTTTGCTGGATCTCTTTGTGAATTGCACATAAGTACTCCAATGATTTCCTTGCATTAGCTCCTATGTGCCAGTCACAAATGCTGTTTCTTCCTTTTGCCTTCCCATGAGCTCTTGCCTTTGAAAGTCTGCTTTCTGCATGCAGTTTGAACATGTCAAACAAACTCACCTTAGCACTTTGCCTCTTATTACATAGCTCATGAATCTTTCCTATAATTATGCACACTGAAAAATTACATATGTATGAAAGGCATGTTTTAGAAAGAAAGCTGGGTATGATGGTGATTCTTTTCTGGAATATTTTATTCAGCCAGAAGGACAGAAATGCTTTCATTGTTCAGAAACAGCCCAGTACTGTGCAGTATATGTAGATGTCTTTCAGCTTTTGACTGAAATGTAAAATTGAGTTCCTGACCACTTGTGGTCATTAAAGATCCATGACATATTTGAAAGAATTAGGGTGCTAGCGCCAATATCCTGGCCAAGTTTCAATATGGATTATACCTTCTTTCTGTTGTATGGTCCCATATTGCAAACACTGCCCAACAGACTTAAGTTGACCTATGTTAGCTCAACTTACAACCACCACAGTAATTACTGTGGTAGCTGATGTGCACATGACCATTCCTCTGTCAGTGGTATGTGTCCTCACCAGGAGCACTTCCGCTAACTGAAGAGGAGCAGTGTGTGTGTGTGTGGGGGGGGGGGGGGGGCTGAAAGCCAGGGCTCTCCACCCTGTGCAGCTCCCCTCAGGATCTTGGCTCTCCAGCCACCTGGGCTTCTCACCTTCACACTGGGGGGAGAGGAGGAGAGCTGTCCAGAGGTGCAGCCTGGCTGGGAGCAGGTAGCCTTGGTTTCTTGACTTCTCCAGCATGGAGCCCTGAAATTGACAAGACAGCCAATGTAAGTAACACAGTGTCTACACAAACACTGCATCACCCTAACTACACCGACATAAGCCCTACACCTCTCATGGACGGTGGGGTTATGTCCGTGTAGTAGGGCACTTATATCAGTGGGACAAGTCTGTAGTGTGTACACTGATGTATTTAGGTTCATGTAAGCTGCCTAACTGTGTAGTGTAGACCAGTTCTCAGTATCTGCTTAATCTTTAAGAATGTGAGTAGTTACACTGAAGCCAAAAGGACTTACTCGTGTGCTTAAATTTAACCAGTTTCAACTGGATATGGTATTCTTTGTGCTATGCATATGTGCTGTGTTAAATAGATGTTCAGTCTGTGTGTCTGTATGTGTGTAACAAGTCTCCTGTTTGACTCCAGTAGGAACTCTGAGTTCACATTTAAATGTATGATTATGTTGTTTCTGTCAGGAAAATCACTGTTGGATTTATGCAAAAAATAAAAAAGGGCATCTCTCCAAGGCTCTAGGCGCCCTTGCCAAAGTTATGAGAACAAAATTATATTGCCCACAGAACATCAAACTTCCCTTCTCCCCCACACATCTGATTTCTCTCAAAGACTTTCTTTTTACGGTAGCCCATGTAAATAGATGTGTCTTGCAGCATATTCCAAAAGTCAGTGGATTTGGGCTTTTTCAGGCTTGGGTGGAAATCAGTATTAGATTAATTTTGTATTTTTATTTAGCTTTAATTTAACTTGCACAGATGATTACGTAAGAAGTTCTAGTCCAGGATCTCTTAGCTCTTGCTGTATTTCCACTGGATATAACTTGTAAGATGCAAGTCAAATGTTGTTCATGCAGTGTGCACTAGTTATGTATGGGTTGTATGAGCGAAATGGACAATGCAGATCTGGTTGTACACAGAAATCGTCTCTTAATCGGTCTCAGACAAGTCTATACATTAGTTTCCAAATGAAGAAAAAGCGAGTAGTAGAAAGATGCAAAACATAGTACTGTGTTTCTCGGACCATAACATGCTGAAATCTTTAAGCTGTTGCAGGTGCCCTACTACAAAATTTATTTTGACAGTAAAATGAATACGTGTGATGCTGAATGCCTCAGAGTAAAAAGTGGAGACAGTCTCACTTTCATGACCTATTTGATAGATTAATCTAACTGGATAAAGAACTTGAATATTTCTGTCCACGCTTGCTCTGAAAATTAACTGCAAAAATGGCATTGGTGAATTCCATATATGTCTCTTTATGAATCTTTCAAACATACTGTTTACAAATAAAAATGTTTATTTTCTGTGATTCATAAAGCTGCACTTCTATCTTTATTTAATTATGGGCAGAGTTTTTAGTACCACCTAGCTTGTAGCATCGCCTGCGGTTATGGTTGCCAGTTTTCATATGCCTAACTTTTAAGTGTTCAGGCTGAGCTGGAAATTTTCAAGCTCTGTATTCAGTCATACAGATTCATCTCCTCGAGACCTCCATCTCATATTTTCCACTGATTTCACATACAGTGACTTATAGCCATCTCTTTATCTTGTTCCATTCCCAATTCTCATCAAATTCAGTAGGAATTTTAGGTGGTAACACATGGCAAGGTAAAGCCGTTAGCTTTTACTAAACAATGGATAAATGGGAAGTGCTTTAGCAACTCAGCAAATAAAATAAAATGGCAGCCCTGAGGCACACACATTTGCTCTTGTTTAATTTCACAAGGAGTTGACTGAGTTTATAATAGAATCAGAGAGGTAGCCGTGTTAGTCTGGAATAGCAGAGGTAACAAAGAGTCCTGTGGCACCTTAAAGACTAACTATAAAGTACAGAAGCATAAGCTTTCGTGGGCTAATACCCACTTTGTCGACAAAGTGGGTATTAGCCCACGAAAGCTTATGCTTCTGTACTTTATAGTTAGTCTTTAAGGTGCCACAGGACTCTTTGTTACCTCTGAGTTTATAATGTTTTCATTGTAAACATTATTGTAGGTTAAAAACATAGTTTGTCATAGGACTTCAATTCACCTGGATTTGTGAATAGCTTTGAAAAACAGGCTATATGTCCCCAAAATTATAAGTAAGTTTGAAATGACCCTTACTATTTAGCCTAAAGACTCTGAGTCAGTGGCAGAGCTCACAATAGATGCCAAGAACCTTGAATGGGAGGCCCTGTTCTAACCACATACCTTCTTAGGGTATGATTAGACTACAGGGTGTAGCGCTATTGTTTATAGCGCTCCCCTATTTAGCGCTACAGGTGTTGCGCTAGAGGATGTACACATTATATCCCTCTAGCGCCAAAGAATGTACACATTTCTCCCGCTTTTGGTGGCAGTAGCAGTTGCGGGATAGGGCAGGTATCCCAGCATTCAGCTGGGTGCAACCCTCTTTGCAAAGGAGTGGGGTGAGGGGGCCCATGACAATGACAGGAATCACATTGGCAAAGTTCATATATAAGAGAAAATGTTGCAAAGTTCTGGTCAGCTTAATATGGCCACTGCTGCTATCTGTGTTGGTACTTAGTTGGCCTCCAATACCTTGGTATCTGAGTGCATCACAGTCATTAATTCATGCATTCTCTTAACCCTCTCCACCCCATGCGGAAGGGGAATAGTATCCCCATTTTATCAATGGCAGACAGAAATTAAGTGGTTTGTCTCGGTCACATTGGAAGTGCCGTGGCGGGGACCCGGCAGCCCTGCCCGCAGCGGCGGGGACCGGGGCAGGGGCTGGGAGCGCCTCCGGGCTGCCGCCCGCCGTGGCAGGGACCCGGCAGCCCTGCCCGCAGCGGCGGGGACCCGGCAGCCCTGCCGCAGCAGCGGCCTGGTTTCCAAATTTTATATGAATATGGGGGAGGGTTCTGACATGGGGTCACCTGAGGACGGGACAGAAGAGTTTTAAATGGTGGCCAGAGAGGATGCATTGGGGATTCTGGGCCAGGATGCTGGAGGCTGGAGGCTCATTATATCGCAAGGGGTGTACACATTGCAACCCTTGCGCTAAAACGGCAGCGCAAAAAGCTTTATTCCTCTCGTTTTGAGGTTTACCAGTAGCGCTTTAAAACATCAGTAAAAGCGCAAAAAGTGCCTTGAAAGTGTGTCCTGGCAGTGCTATTGTAGCGCTAAAGAAGGGTTTTAGCGCTAAAACAGCCCCAGTCTAACCATACCCGTAGTAAGTTATTGCTGTACTGCTATTTAAAGCGCTAGTAAGAATATATTTTTTTCTTTTTTTCTTCACCCTAGAAACTACCTCTTCAGGTTACATCTTGAGGATCTATCTCTAATCCAGGTATGTGCAATATATTTTTATGCTTGTCTCAATTAGTTCCTGGTTTTGATGTGGTGGAAAAGATGTTTCAAAGCTGTTAATCAAGAGTAGCTACAGCAGACTGAATAGCTATTTTTGTCATCTTTGTTGCCCCTCATTATGTAAATCACATTACTCATTTTAATTCCAGATTAGCCTTTGTCCTGGACCATACAGTCCTGCTGTTATCTCACTATCCTGTTTGAAAAGCAGCTGTCTTTTCTTTATAATTGAAAATGAAGAAGTGTACCCACATTTGCTAAGAAACTGCAAACAGCAAGTGGAAAATCAAGGGTTGTGATAAATAAATACAGAGTAATCTGCTTGCCTTATTTAATGCAGCTAATTGCTTTTTAAAGTTATTAGAGCTTGAAATCCAAGTCTTCAGGCTTCAAGAAAAGATTAGAAAAAACTCAGATTAATTAATTTCCTCCCTGAACTTTCTGAGGACATAGGAGGTTTCCACATTCAGAATTTGCCATGTATCTGAGCCTTATATTCACACACGGGCCTCCGAATCCCTTTACTTTTTACAGCAATACTGTAGTATTCCTGCCATGCACACCCTGCAAAAGAAAAAGAATTTGTCATCCTTTTTGAGTTCTTGTCTCTAAAAAACTGTTTTACTGAATTTGATTTAAATTGCTAATGTGTTTGGTTTGGAAATACAAAATAGGAGTTTGTAGTTTTGACACCTTTGCTGTTTTTGTTTGTTACTGTAATATAAACTAGTTTTAAGTTGAACTCCGTGGCTATTATTCCATAATACGATTTTGTATTTTTAAAATGAAAACAAATGTCTGGCCTTGTGATATGTGGAGCCCCAAGCTTTTGTATGTGTACAAATTAGGCCAAGAAATGCCTTGCCTCGCCCTGTGGTCCCACAATAACAGAGGTAAAAGATTAAGTGATCTCGTGAGCTGCTACAATTACACAATTCCATACAGTAGTGTTGCTTGTTCTTCGGGTCGGACATCAAGGTTAACTACTGAATCCAGGTTAACTACTTTTACCTGAGGATTTTCAATTTGTATTTGACTTCCTAAAATATTCAGTTTTTTTCAAGATGGAGATTCTTCTTGACTGAAGGCACTAAAATGGATCTGAAGCAGCCATTAGCATTTCATAGAATCATAGATGATTAGAGTTGGACCTCTAATCCAAACCTCTGCTCAAAGCAGGGCCAACCCCAACTAAGTCATCCCAGCCAGGGCTTTGTCAAGCTGGGCCTTAAAAACCTCTAAGGATGGAGATTCCACCCATCTTCCTAGTGAAGTAGTGTTTCCTAATATCCAACCTAGACCTCCCCAACCGCAACTTGATACCATTGCTCGTTGTTCCCTGCCACCACTGAGAACAGCCTGGCTTCATCCTCTTTGGAACATCCCTTCAGGTAGTTGACGGCTGCTGTCAAAATCCCCCTCACACTTCTCTTCTGCAGACTAAATGATCCCAGTTCCCTCAGCCTCTCCTCGTAAGTCATGTGCCCCAGCCCTTTAATTTTTGTTGCCATCCACTGGACTTTCTCCAGTTTGTCCACATCCCTTCTATAGTGGGGGGAACCAAAACTGGACACAATATTCCAGGTGTGGCCTCACCAGTGCCGAATAGAGGGGAATAACTACTTCCCTCAATCTGCTCGCAATGCTCCTACTAATACAGCCCAATATGTCATTGGCCTTCTTGGCAACAAGAACACACTGCTGACTCCTATCCAGCTTCTCATCCACTGTAATCCACAGGTACTTTTCTGCAGAATTGTTGCTTAGCCAGTCAGTTCCCAGCCTCTAACGATGTATGGGCCTTTTCCTTCCTAAGTGAAGGACTCTGCAGTTGTCATTGTTGAACCTCATCAACACCCTCCAAAAACTTCCTGGATTGTCTGTGCATTGCTGTATTGCTCTCCCAGCAGATATCAGGGTGATTGAAGTCCCCCATGAGAATCAGGACCTGTGATCTGGAAACTTCTGTTAGTTGTCCAAAGAAAGCCTTGTTTACCTCCCTCTTGGTCTATAGCAGATGTCCACAATGACATCACCCTTGTTGATCTCACCTCGAAGCTTAATCCAGACAGATTAACGTTCACAATTTGCCATGGACAGTGACAATGGCTACAAACAAGATATAGCTGTCTCTGTGTCCCAGATCTATAGATTGTAGGAGTATCTCAATTTCCACTGATTATTTTTTTAAACTACTGCTGGATGGGCTGGTGGGTGAGGGGAGACAGGACAAAGACGACCAGCACAGAAATCCTGTGACTCAGAGACTGGTTCAATCTAGGGGCAAACCGCCCATGATTGTGCCTGCGGTTCCCGCTGGGAGCCCTTCGGGGTCCCGGCACCGGTTGATCTCGCAGCGCCGATCGCACTCCCGGCACCGGTCTGCATCCCGGCGCCGGTCACAGTCTCGGCGCCGCTCAGAGTCGAGACCTCGCTCCAGGTCTCCTCACTACAGATCCTGGCACCGCTCCCGGTCTAGCCGCCGGTCAGAGTCTTGGCGCCGATCGGAGTCCTGGCACCGTTCTCCTTCAAGGCGCCGGTCGTACTCTCTGCGCCGCTCTCCATCCCGGCGCCGCTCTCCATCCCGGCGCTGCTCTCCATCCTGCCACCGGTCATCGTCCCGGCACCAGTCATCATCCCGGCACCGAGTACCATCCTGGCACCAGACACCGTCCCGGCACCGGTCATCATCCCGGCACCGGACACCGTCTCGAGGAAGCGGTCTCCCTGACAATGGTCATCACCTCAGCACCGGTCTTCGAGCCGGCACCGTGCTCCATCCCGGCACCGATCTCCAGCTCGGTACCGTTCGAGGAGCCGGCACCGCTCCCGCTCAGGACGTAGCGAGCATCCTATCAAAGGGCGGACCAGCCAGGGTGGCCTTGCCCTTTATCAATACAATCAAAAGATCTATGGCCACCATATGGCAGACTCCGGCCTCCATCCCACCGACAGCGAAAGGGGTGGAGAGGAGGTACTTTGTTCCTGCCAAGGAATATGAGTACCTATACGTCCACCCTCCTTGTTCCTCCCTAGTGGTGGACTCCGTGAATAATAAGGAGCGCCACGGGCAGCAGGCCCCAGCCCCCAAGGCAAAGGAGGCCAAAAAGCTGGACCTTTTGAGGAGGAAGGTGTACTCGGTAGGTGGGCTGCAGTTCAGGGTGGCCAACCAGCAGGCCCTCCTGAGCAGACATTTCTACGACACCGTGGACTCACTGGGCAAGTTCGAGGGTGCTGTTTCCCCGGAGGCCAAGCAGGAGTTTAAGGCCTTTGTCCAACAGGGCAAGGACGTGGCCAGAATCTCCCTGCAGGTGGCCCTAGACTCAGCCGACTCCGCGGCCAGAACGGTCGCATCGGGGGTCACTCTAAGACGCAGTGCGTGGCTGCAATCCTCGAACCTTCCAACTGAGATGCAGCAAACTATACAGGACCTTCCCTTTGAAGGTGTGGGACTCTTCTCGGAAACCACAGACGCACGCCCGCAGACTTTTAAGGACAAAAGAGTGACCCTCAAAACTCTGGGGATGCACACACCAATGACCCAAGGACGGCCTTCCAACCCCCAAGGAGGTGCTTTTATCCCCCTCCTCGCCCGTCCCAGGACTCCTTCCAATGGAGGGGGCGTGGCAACCGCCGTCGCTCCACGCCACAGCAGGGGGGCAAACAGCAGCCCCCTAAAACATCTCAGGACCTAAGCCCAACTTTTGAAGGTGCGCCCGGGGGCAGAGCACCAGTCGCACACCTGGATCCTCCCTTCCGCGATCGTCTGTCACACTTCCTCTGTGCCTGGTCAGACATTACATCGGACCAGTGGGTCGTCCGCACGGTGGAGCTGGGATATTCGCTCCAGCTTTCCTCTACCCCTCCCTCCCACCTTCCCTCTCCGTCCCTCTTCAGGGACCCCTCTCACGAGCAACTCCTCGTACAGGAGGTGAGGTCGCTCCTCTCACTGGGAGCCATTGAGCCCATCCCAGAGGAGTTCAGGGGGAAAGGGTTCTACTCCCGCTACTTCCTTATTCCCAAGGCGAAAGGGGGCCTACGGCCCATCCTAGACCTACGCGGATTCAATGGCCACATGGCCAAATTCAAGTTCCGCATGGTCTCCTTGGGCACTATCATTCCCTCTCTGGATCCAGGAGACTGGTTCGCTGCCCTGGTTGTGAAGGACGCTTATTTTCATATCACTATAAAGCCCTCCCACAGACGTTACCTCCGTTTCCTTGTGGCAGGGGAACATTACCAATTTGCTGTCCTACCCTTCGGCCTGTCCATTGCACCCAGGGTCTTTACCAAGTGCATGGCGGTGGTAGCAGCGTACTTACGCCGCCGCGGGGTACATCTCTACCCGTACCTGGATGACTGGCTGATACGGGGCACCTCCAGGGACCAAGTGCGCACGCATGTGCAGCTTGTCATCAGCACATTCAACCGCTTGGGGATCCTCCTCAACGAGGAGAAGTCCACCCTGGAACCGACTCAGAGGATCGAGATCATAGGGGCCCTCCTGGACTCTACCGTGGCAAGGGCATCCCTCCCACAGCCTCGCTTTCTGGCCATTCAGTCAGCGATCCACGGCTTGCGATCCTTCCCTATGGCAATGGCTTGGGTGTTCCTCAGCCTACTGGGTCACATGGCGGCATGCACGCATGTCACCCAGTACGCCAGGTTGCGGCTGCGCCCGCTCCAGTCGTGGCTGGCGTCGGTCTACAGGCCGAACGTGGACAGCATCAATGCCCTTCTCACTATCCCAAGAGCTACCCTCAATGCTCTGGCCTGGTGGGAAAATCAGGACATTGTCTGCCAGGGCGTTCCCTTCCTCCCACCCAGCCCATCCATGTCCCTAGTAACGGACGCCTCGTCTCTGGGTTGGGGAGCCCACCTCGGCGAACTCAGAACTCAGGGCCGCTGGTCAGAGGCCGATCTCCGCCTCCACATCAACGTCAGGGAGCTGACAGCCGTTCGACTAGCATGCCAGGCTTTCCAGAGCACGCTAGCAGGTCACTGTGTAGCGGTGCTAACAGACAACACCACAGCCCAGTTTTGTATCAGCAAACAGGGCGGAGTGCGCTCGAACCCCCTTTGCCAGGAAGCGGTTCTCCTTTGGGAGTTTTGTATAGCCCACTCCATTCACCCGGTGGCCTCTTTCCTCCCGGGAGCTCAGAACACGCTAGCGGACCACCTCAGCAGATCGTTCCTGTCGCACGAGTGGTCCCTCCGGCCAGACGTCATCCGGCCGATCTTCCTACGGTGGGGGTTTCCCCAGATCGACCTCTTTGCCACTCGGCAGAACAGGAAGTGCCTCCAGTTCTGCTCCTTCCGCGGCAGCTCCCGGGGCTCCCTGACAGACGCCTTTCTCCTTCCCTGGATGGGCCACCTGCTCTACACGTTCCCTCCGATCCCGCTCCTCCACAATGTCCTTATCAAGATCAAACGGGACAAGGCGCGTATGATCCTCGTAGCCCTGGCCTCGCCCAGGCAATGCTGGTATGCATCCCTCCTCCAGCTGTCCAGGGCCCCTCCCATCAGCCTCCCGCTGTGGCCAGACCTGATCTCTCAGGATCACGGTCGCCTACTCCACCTGGACCTGCAGTCTCTGCATCTCACAGCGTGGCTACTGCATGGCTAAGGGGCCTGGAGCTCTTGTGCTCTGCCGCGGTGCAAGGTGTTCTTCTGGGAAGCAGAAACCTTCAACCAGAAGCACCTATACCGCAAAGTGGACCCGCTTCTCTGCTTGGTGCATGCAGCGCGACACCATCCACAGGGAAGCTTCCATCCCAGTCATCGTGGACTACCTGCTAGACCTTAAACAGCAAGGTCTTTCCACCTCTACCATTTGGGTCCACCTGGCTGCCATCTCGGCGTTCCACCCTGGCTCAGCAGACCACTCAGTCTTCTCAGACCCCACGGTCTATCGATTTCTCAAAGGGCTGGACAAACTTTACCCGCAGGTCAAGCATCCTGTCCCACCCTGGGACTTGAACCTTGTGCTTTCCCGCCTCACCATGCCCCCCTTTGAGCCCCTCGCCACGTGCTCCTTGCTATACCTTTCCTGGAAGGTAGCCTTCCTCGTAGCTATCACCTCGGCATGCAGGGTGTCCGAGATCAGGGCGCTGACCTTAGAGCCACCGTACACGGTTTTTCATAAGGACAAGGTGCAGCTACGCCCCCATCCAGCCTTCCTTCCCAAGGTGGTCTCTCCCTTCCATGTTAACCAGGACATTTTCCTGCCGGTCTTCTACCCTAAGCCCCACACCTATGGAAGGGAGCAACAATTACACACGCTCGACCTCAGAAGAGTTCTTGCTTTTTATTTAGACCGCACAAAGCCCTTTCGAAAAACAACGCAGCTCTTTGTTGCGGTGGCGGATCGGATGAAGGGCCAACCGGTCTCCGCCCAAAGACTCTCCTCCTGGATAACCTCATGCATTCGCACCTGTTACGAACTCGCGGGCAGGCCCGCCAAGCAGAAAACAGCACACTCCACGAGAGCGCAGGCGTCCTCTGTGGCCTTCCGGGAGAGAGTTCCGATCATGGACATCTGCAGGGTGGCTACCTGGTCCTCCGTCCACACCTTCGCCGCCCACTACGCCATAGTCCAGCAGGCCAGGGGCGATGCGGCGTTTGGGTCAGCGGTCCTACGCTCAGCGATGGGTCAATCCGACCCCGCCTCCTAGGTATTGCTTATAGTCACCTAACTGGAATGCTTATGAGCAATCACTCAAAGAAAAAAACGAGGTTACTTACCTGTAACTGTTGTTCTTTGAGATGTGTTGCTCATATCCATTCCAAACCCACCCTCCTTCCCCACTGTCGGATTAGCCGGCAAGAAGAAACTGAGGGTGGGGCTGGGTCACAGGGGTACTTATGCAGTGCCATAGAGGGGCCACTCCAGGGGGCTCCCTGCTCGACCCAGCCTGTTGCTGGGGGAAAAATCTTCCGACAACTGTGCCCGCGGCGCGTGCACACCTAACTGGAATGGATATGAGCAACACATCTCGAAGAACAACAGTTACAGGTAAGTAACCTCGTTAGTCTTCCTCGCTCACAAGAGATACTACAGGCATCAGAACAGAGATGAATGTTCCAATTCACCACCTGTTTCACCAGTTTCTGAACAGATTGTTATAGCTTTGTTTATTTTGTAAGAATTGGCTCAAAGTTTTTGTTTGTTTGTTTTTCAATCTAAGATAACTTGTCAATTTATTTTGATCTACTAGTTGGAAGTGTTTATCTAAGAAGCTGGTAAAGAGTAAAGTGCTGAGATTTAGGCCAGGTTTACACTGGGGCGGGAGGATGTCAACCTAAGATATGCGAATAGTGGGTGTATCTTAGGTTGACTTACCTGGGCATCCTCATGGCAGTGAGTCTAACCACTGCTGCTTCCCCATCGACTCTGCTTCCACCTCTTGTGGCAGTGGAGTTCCGGAGTCGACGGGGAGAGCATTCTGGGATCAAATTATCGCATCTACACTAGATGCGATAAATCAATCCCCGATAGGTCGATCACTACCTACCGATCCGGTGGGTAGTGTAGACCTGCCCTTAGATCTTGGTCCTTAAGGCTGATGCACATGAATAACTTTGTGTACATGCCTGACTACTCCCAAAAGCTTCAGTGAGACTACACATGTGCTTTGCTTTGCAGGGCTGGGTGCTTAGGTAGGACCCATTGTTATCCCGAATCTCCAGAGTTTGACTAAGGGCAAGTATACACTTAAAACCCTGCAATGACACTTCAATGAAGATGCTATTATGCTGATGGGAGAGCTTCTTCCATCAGGGTAGTTAATCCACCTCAGTGAGGGGCAGTAGCTACATTGACAGGGGAAGCTCTCCCATTGACATGGCTCTGTGTATGCCAGGGGTTAGGTTGGTATAACTATGTTGATTGAGGGTGTGGATTTTTCACACCCCTGAGCAATGTAATTATACCAATATGTAGTATAGACCTGGCCTACGTTTTAAAAAAAAAGTATAATAGCCATTTAGCAACGGCAAGATAACAGTTGGAATTATTAGATTTAAATTTGTCTTTAAACTTATAAAACAAAACTTATCATTACAAAGTGCCATTTTATAGTAACAATAATTATTTTCAAAATCATTAATATAGTAAAATAACTACACCTAATAACTTTGCAAAGGATAAATTCACATTTATTATTTATTGATTAGAGAGACTTAGGAAATCTTTATACAGGGTGCATTCTATTTATTTTCCCTTATTACAAACTCCATTTGAAATGTAAATCTCTACAGAGGAAATGAAAAGCAGGTTAACATTTATCAGAAAAGTAGAACTTCCACTAGAATAGTGAGCCCTAGCATCTTGTAAAAGTGATAGAGTTAGATTACAAGAGACAAGTTCTGTATCTGAACATAAGATAGGGTGTTATCTAGTAAGTCATTGCTGGCACATTGAAACTGCCATCCCATGTCATGGTTCTGTGCTCTTTAGAGGAAAGTCCTATTGTTTGGGTTAGCAACTTTACTATGAACATGTCTATAGTAAATCAGTAAGTCAGTATTTGACATGTCTCAGCAGTTCTCTTTGTGAAGGGGATAAATATGAGTTAAAAAGGCTGAAAGCCCTTTAATCTCCTGCCAGGGAAGCATATAAGTAACGTAAGTTCAAAGCGGACTCTTGGAACAACGAATGTATGGTGATTATGGATTAGAAAAAAAGCCTTACAAGGCACTAGCTGTAGGATAGGCATTTCACTCCTCAGAACAGGACATGAAGTTTATAGGCCTCATTATTATGAAGGTTGAAGAATAGCAGCCGTGTTAGTCTGTATCAGTAAAGAAAGCCAGGAATACTTATAGCACCTTAGAGACTAGCTAGTTTATGCTGAAATAAACTAGTCTCTAAGATGCTATAAGTATTCCTGGCATTATTATGAAGGTTACTATACTGTACCCTTTTTTAAAACAATTTTTTAACCCTTGTGGAATTTTGTCCTTAAAGGTAAGAACTTTTGGCAAAGAAATCTACTGAACATAATTTTCTCTCTCTCTCTCTCTCTCTCTCTCTCTCTCTCTCTCTCTCTCTCTCTCTCTCTCTCTCTCTCTCTCTCTCTCTCTCTCTCTCATGTGTATATATATATATCTGTCTAGGCAGCACCAAGTCAGTCTACTGTTTATTTTTCACATATTTTGGAAAAGTTCTAAATCCACATAACTGTGCGAATAATAAGAGTCAGAAGTCAAGAGGGGATGTTAGTAAGGGATGTCTTGACTATATAACATTTTTTTCAAGAGTTCATTTTAAAAATAAATGAATATGGGTGCCTCTCTTGACCTCACAGATCTCTGGGTGTTATGCCAATGACACCTGGGTCAGGGCCTCAGAGGAGGGAGGGAGGGCCTCAGAGGAGGGTTTTGGGTTTTGTGTCAGTAGAAAGTTGGCAGCCCTGATCAGTATGATGAAAGAGTAGGGGGAGAACTCCGTGAAGAGACTTGGAGATTGTTTGTCTCCCTGAGCCTTCCTTCTGTATAGCTTTCCACACACACTGTTCCTTTTCCTCTCACACCTTTTTGAATCCTTAGTCAGAGTTTGTAACTATCTTCTTGTTATGAACATAAGGATGGCCAGACTGCCTCAGATCAATGGTTCATTTAGCCCAGTATCCTGTTTCCAGATAGCAGCTTGTGCCAGATGTTTCTGAGGGAATGAATGAATAAAAAGAACAGGGCAATCATCGAGTAGCCAGTCTTCTGTCGTCCAGTCACAGCTTCTTGCAGCTGGAAATTTAAGGACACCCAGAGCATGAGATTGTGTCTCTGACCATCTTAGCTAATAGCCATTGATAGACCTGTTTTCCATTAACTTATCTAATTCTTTTTTGAACTCATTTACACTTTTGGCCTTCATAACATCCCTTGACAGTGAGTTCCAGAGGTTGACTGGCCATTGTGTACTTCCTTATGTTTGTTTCAAATCTGCTGCCTATTAACTCAATTGAATAACCCCTGGTTCTTGTGTTATGTGAAGGGATAAATAACACTTCCTTGTTCACTTCTGCACATCATTCATGATTTTATAACCCTCTATCATATCACCATAGTCGTCTCTTTTCTAAGATGAACATTACAAGTCTTTTTAGCCTCTCTTCATCTGGATGCTGTTCCATATCCCTAATCATTTTCGTTGCCCTTCTCTGTACTTTTTCCAATTCTAATATATCTTTTTTGATGCAAAGAATTAATTTAGCTTTTCTGCAACAGCCTTGTCTTCCTTGAGTGCTCCTTTAACACCTGAATCATCCAGTGGCTCCACTGATTGTTTGGCAGGCTTACTGCTTCTCATGTACTTTAAAAAAAATGTTTCTTTTAGTTTTTGTCTCTTTTGCTGGCTGGTCTTCAAATTCTTTTTTGGCCTTCCTAATTCAATTTTACCATTAGCTTGTCAGAGTTTATACTCTTTTCTATTTTCCCTCAATAGAATTTGACTTACATTGTTCAGGCAACAACAATTTGGATTACCTATAAACTAAGAAATACAATCTTAAAGCAATTATTCAACCCTGAAATTTCAAAATCAGTTTTACTTCAATTCTGTGGATTACAAAAAACCCCTCATTTATACTAATGTTGTACTGAATTTACCTTGTATATTTTAAACATTTTTTGTCCCTGTATGTACCAACTAATTTCAACAGGAATTCAGAGATTAAAAATAGGGAAATTGCACTTTAATAATAATTTTGCCGCCTTGATTTGTCAAGTTGCTAACTAAGTAAAACATGATGATTCTTTGTCACTCCTTTCAATTCACTGCAGATATTTTTCTTGTGTGAGTTACTTAGTCATTGACTATGCTCATGGGTGTCTGATGATCACCGATAAAATACATACAAGGAATCTGATTTATCATTCTGCTTTCAGGAAAACTCACTGCACATGAAGTCATCTATAGAAAAGTTTTTTTTCCTAACTGTACTGTTGCAGGGTACTTTTGGGAGTCCTGTAGAGACGAGGCTCACACACAATGGCTAGATGGAAAGTAGTGAGTTTATTGAAGGTAGCAGCCATCTGGCGCTGGGGGCCCCAATCAGCGCAGCCGTGATACAGGAGATCTGGCACATTGGAGCCATGCCCAGAAAAGAAGCCCGACACACAGAAATACTCATGCTCATTTGCATCTCATACATAACTCATGAATAACAAGCAACAAGCAAGCACTTATTGGTGACACGCTGTCCTGCCTCAGTTTACCTGTTTAGTTTCACACGCACTCGTTCTCACACAGATGGGGTAAACAACTCACACAGCTGAGAAACTGTTCTCAGGCACATACACACGAGATAACAGAAACACAAGGCCATTCCCAAGGTGATAACCTTATTATGCCGTCCCCTGGAGACGACTCAGAAGTGTAACTACGCCCCCTACCGATTGCCGTCACAATAATCTTCTGCTCACTACATGTACACTAGAAAGCCTAAGGACTAAACTAATCATAGCATGATGCTTGACATCCCATCTCAAGACTTTGGGATTGAAAACTACTTTTACCTAATAGAAACGCCAATCCAATTGGGACAAATATTATGGTCTTTTTATCTCTGAAATCTACTCAAGGAGGGTACCTCTCTGTGCTTTCCGTTGCAGAAGGGAATGCCAGCCACCTCTGTAGTTACATTCACCTCTGCCTTAGACTGCATACTGCACCCTTCATGAGGTCAGGAATCTATGAATGAGGAGAAGATGAGGAGGGCTGGGATAGGTGGGCTTCACAACATCTGCCCCAAACACTAGTAAATCCTCAAAAATGTTAATGATGTTTGTGGCTGCCCTGAGCTTTCTGTGCCCCCTTCACAAAGTAATCAGCACCACCCCTTTCTCAGGAGTCCCAGGGGAGATGGAGCAAGAAAAGCTCTGGCAAGATAGCTACACTAACCTTGCATTCCCAAGGAGAAGGGGTTGAATACTGAGCAATGGATGATACAGCTGGAGCAAAGACATGGGGTCTCTGCTCCTTTGATGGAGATCGGTAAATCTTAAGATTAACCCCCCCTGCTTCTTCCATCGGGTAGGTCTGAAGAGAGGTTAAAACAAAGCAAAACCCTCTGTATAAATATTTGTAAATCACAGTGCCAGTTTGTCAGTTCCGTATGCAGAATTTCTCTTTACAAATGTAATGTTTGCTTTTACATGAAGTGAAAAATTAATTAAACTGGAGGTAACTGGGACATTAGGGATGAATTCAAAAGGTTTTGTTTTGCTTGTTGTAACAAATGTTTGTTCATCGAACAAAACTTCTGAGCCAAATTTATAATTTCATTGAAGACAATGGAGTTTCACCATGAATGAATCTAATCATTAGTGAACGTAGCTCAGGGCTGGCTAATCCTTATCCAAATGGCCACATTAGCCCACAGGATACAGCTAATTTACATAAAGCATACTATCTTGAAGCTATCCTAGTATTTATTTACAAGTGTGGCCTGTGGAAACTAAATCCCACCATGCTATACTCCTTGTCTACTGAAGATGAAGTGCTATATGCTGAGACCTGTAGTCTCCACAGACTGCACCCACATATTGATATACAGCAGGGGTTGGCAACCTTTCAGAAGTGGTGTGCCGAGTCTTCATTTATTCACTGTCATTTAAGGTTTCGTGCGCCACTAATACACTTTAACGTTTTCAGACGGTCTCTTTCTATACGTCTTTCTAGAACTAAACTATTGTTGTATGTAAAGTAAATAAGGTTTTTAAAATGTTTTAGAAGCTTCACTTAAAATTAAATTAAAATGCAGCGCCCCCGAGGCCGGTGGCCAGGACCTGGGCACTGTGAGTGCCACCGAAAATCAGCTTGTGTGCTGCCTTTGGTGCCCATGCCATAGGTTGCCTACCCCTGATATAGAGAGTAGCTATTACTGTAAAACACAATTAGTCAACATTTGGCCGATGGCCTGCATTTTGCTCAGTCCATCCTATGGGTGGCCAAAGTAAAAGTTATACCTTGTACAAAAAGATTTTAACACATAGTACTGGAGAGTATTTTTAGTGTGAATGTCTGAGTTGATGTTCAGGCCCCCTCCATCCCCCCCCCCCCCCTTGTGAAATTTTACTCTGTACAGTCTATAGACTAGAAGGACAGTTTTATTGATGTATTTTCCCCCACTTGTTATTCATTTACGCTTGGCCTCTAGGTAATCTGAAGGCTGAAATTCATCACTTAAATTTGAAAAGAGAGTTACTGTGAAACCAAAGAATATTGATAAACTGGCAGGGTTCTGCTGCTACCTTGGTTTATCTGTTGGTGTCAGCATTTTGTGAGGGAGGGAGGAAGAAAAAGAGAGCAGGGCCTCATTCGTCATTTATTCACTCGATCTGTCATAGATTTGTGCCAGTACTGAAATATAAACACACGTACATTTCTAAACAAATGAGTCTGAACACATCCATTTATCCAAGAGAGGGTTAGCTTTTTTTAGTCCTGTCTCACATTGTCAGGTTGTATTTGCTGTTGGTTTACATAAATTTTCCATGCTTCTTTTGGCAATGCAGAAGGTAAAATAGGTACTGAAATTTTTCATTTCACCTCCAGTAAAAGTTAGTTTTTCTTTTTTTTTTAATGTAAAGTACTTCTGGTCCAAGATAAAGTGGATGTCAAGGTCACCTGGACATACAAGGTTGAGTTTGGTGACAAACTTAGAAGAAAGCAAAATAAGTATGTGCATACAGTATGCACACAAAAAGGGCCTGATTGGTTTTATGGAGCTGTCCCTTAATTGACTTGACTGGATTTATTTTTCATTTACACTTGTGTCAGTGAGGGTCATCAAGCCGCATACTATTGCATACAATATAAATAAATGTCAGGCCAATTTTCAAACTACATGTATTATTATTATTTATTATTATTTTAAAGAATGTAGCACTAATGATTACATCTTCACTGGGTTGTGTGATATTGATGTGGTTGTGGGGTAGCAGCAATGATCAGCAGGCATTATTAAAAAAAACTCTTGACAATGGTGCTGCTCTTTTCCAATTACCCAGAAAAGTTATTTTCAAAACAAAACAAAACACACAGCTTATTTTCACCACTTCTGCAACAGAGCCATGTTGTTTGTGAACAAGGCAGTCAGTACTTGTTCCAGTACTTGGGCCATCCTTTGAGAAATGGGCTCTTTATTCAGAAAGTATACTAGTCAGGGAAGATAGTGAGAAAAGAGCAGAAAATATGAATGTCTAGGCTGAAAGCAGGTCCCCATCTCACTTAACACAGTATGCCAGTGTGGAGTGGTTACTACAGCAGTAGCTTATGCACTTGTGCTGCTCAGCGCTTATGCCCCAAAAGGGTGACTATTAATAAATCTTTTCCAAACACTGACATGGAACTACACAGTACATGCTTGCTTGCCATTTTTTTTATGACCACTGATCCTATCCTGCACATCCTGCTGATCATTTAAAAAAAGATAATCACTGGAATCACAAAGGCCTTTAATTTTCCAATCTTGTATATATTCATTCAAGAACTCTACTAGATGAATTAATATTTACACTTTCAAATGCTTCCAGTCATAGAAGATTCACGCAACAGGTGCTTCTACAGGTGTTGAACAAGTCCTGTCCAGAACTGTAGTTTTGAGCAGAGATTGGCTTAGGTGCTGGAACTAGGGGTGGGGGGTGGGGGGTGGAGGTGCTGCAGCACTTCCTGACTTGAAGTGGTTTCCATTATATACAGGGTTTACAGTTTGGTTCAGTGGCTCTCAGCATCCCCACAGTAAATGTGGGGATGCTGAGAGCCACATTTACTGTGGCCTGAGGGGCCTGGCTTCCGGCACCCCTGGTGATAGGAAGCCAGGCCTTGATCTAAACTAGTGATGGTGGGCCAAAGTTCTTCAGAGTTTAATTCAGATATCCTCATCCAGATCTTTTGAGGACTTTCTCCCATCACTCCTTCTTGTTTTGAGGACGCTTCCTCATCTTCTCCAGTGTTGCCATCAGCTTTTGTAGCAAATCACTTCTCCCCTTCATAATTTTAATGCAATATGATGGGATATTGTCAGGTGCTCTAAATCATATCAAAATATGAAACTTTTTGTTTCTTAAAATTTTAAATCACACAGATTTTCAATGTTATATATTGAATGTTTGAATGAGATTCCTATAATAAATCATTCAACAGCAACTGTTTTTTTAGGAATTATTTGAAGGCAGACAGGGTGAAAATATTTTATTTAAATAATGCACAGAGAGGTAAAGCAGGGTGGTTACCCGCTCCAACCCTGAAGGATTAAATCCACCCTTTTGAGGGCTGTGGCTGGGGGCAAGCAGCTCCCAGGCTGATTGGGAAGCAGGCACAGCTGGGGCCACGCCCCAAACAGACCATAGCTGGCTCTTATAAAAGGGATGTGAACTAGGCGCTCAGGCGGTCTCTCTTCAGGCTGGGAGAGAGCAGGGCCTGGCTGCCTGTGTGACAGGGTACTGGGAGTGAAGCAGGGCTGGGGAAAGGCCAGAGGAGCAGGGGAGCTCCAGTCTGGCAACTCCCCAGAATGCAGCGTCTGGTCCAAGGCCCATAGAGGTACTGGATGGCAGAGGAAGTCAGCTTGTCCAAACCTCCCTTGCCTATGATGAGTGGCTTTTACACTGCAGTCTTCCCCAGCAAGGGAGGGAGGGGTGTGTGTGTGTTTGTGTGTTCAGCTTGAAATTAACTGCAGCAGTAATCTTTCCATACAAAGCAGTATGCCCACCTTGGAGAGGGAAAGGTTTAGCAATTTTATCTAGGATTGGTAAAATATGGATATTTACATCTGAATTTATGTATAATTTTATTATTATGCTCATGAGGGGGAAAAAGTGATGAAACCACTTCTTGGTCTTGTAACTTTAATTTCTTTCTTGGAGATCAGTTACCTTTGAAATAAGTAGACGCGCCATCAGTTCAGCTCTTCTTTAAAATGATTGAGTGGTTTAGATACTGAGGTTTCTATATTCAAGGACATATAAAGGATCTGCACATGAAAGAGGTTTTTTTAATCAACTGAATTGGCAAAATTTAAGGACTCAGGACTTATATAATATACCGCAGGACAAGTGGCATTAGATGAATTAATTCCAGTAATGCTGTGTAAGTGGGGCAGAGTGAAAAGAAATCAGTTAATTACTAATGAAAATAATTTAGCTGTTGCAATGAGTATTTTCATACTGTAGATGTTACATGCAATATTTTACATTATAAATTAAATTGGCGGCCCAAGATAATTTAAAAATCCTGAAAAAAAATTGTTTGAGGATGTTGATTTTTTAATAAATGTTTTTCACTGAGAAAAGTGCAAACTTTATTTTTCAAACAGATTCTTCTTAATAGAATGTAATTATACATTCATGATGTTCTGTTCCTCCGTAATGCCTTTGAATAATGATGATTCTGTTAAAGCTAACTGCACCACTTTGAAACTGCAACTTCAGCTGTCTCTATTTTGTGTCTGAATATTATTGTTCAAGATTTATTAAGGTCAGTGGAGAATCCACATTTAAAAAGAAAGTAAGAGGAGTACTATGTAAGAATTAATTAGTCCTGCAGTCACGTAGTGGAAGAGATCAAGAAGAGGGCAAAAACCTCAGAGAAACTTTTCCCTTGAGCCATCTTCTTCACTGTACTCAGTAGGATATACTCAAGTGTCTGCAGTAGTGATGGTACCTTTCTTTCTTCATACAGCACCGAGCATACTACTAGTGTTCAATAATCTATCTATCTATCTATCTATCTATCTATCTATCTATCTATCTATCTATCTATCTATCTATCTATCTATCTATCTATCTATCTATCTATAAGTCAAATGGTGTATGTATGTTCCCTTACTACTTCCACACCGTTTCAGCTAGATACTTGAAATTTGGTACAGTTATAGACTTTAGGGTCCTAAACAGGGTAAGAATAGAAAATTTTTAAAATCTCACCTCTTACACCCCCTAGGGGTGAAATCCTTTAAACCTCATTAACATCAACTACACAGCTCACATAACAACATGCTGTTGTCTGTGACATAGTTATGATGTAATAATACAGATAACCCGAGAGCTTAGTGTTGTGTAGCACAAACCTAATTAAATACACTGTTTTTTTCTTAAAAAGGACCCTATTCGTTATGCCGCGTAAAAAGCGAAAATGTATTGGAGAAACCACATCTAAATGCAAGAGAATGAAATTAACTATATGTGGCTTGCTCTAGAGTGGGCACTCCCAAAGGATTATTCATTTTTACCCCAGACAACAAAACAAAAAATGTTGTTTATGATAAAGCATTACAATAGTAATTTATGGAATGTACTGATATACAATAACAACAAAATTTGTATTAATAAAAAACATTGTAGTCTTTTTACATCCCAGTTTCCAATTACAAATACCCCGAGCAATGCCGGGTATTTCAGCTAGTTAATTATAAAGACCAAAAATGTGCTAGTATTGTATAAAATGAATGCAGCTATATGCTGTAATGTTGGCAATCTAATCAGCAAAAATGGCTACACTCTCCTTGTCTTTCTCATATATATATATATATATATATATATATATATATATATATATATATATATATATATATATATATATTGTGTTGTCAACTCTTGTGTTTTTTCTTAAAACCCCAGCTCCTAAAATCATAAAATGACAGAAGATTAGAAGAGACCTCGGGAGGTCATCTAGTCCAGCCATTCTCAACCATTTTTTTTGGCCACGGCCCCCTTAGGAGCTCTTCTCAGGTTCCAGGGAGGGAGGGAAACTATTGACTCCAATTAAGGTTGCTGCTTGGGCATTTCATTGGTTCAGTTACCAGGGCCCCCATAAACCCTTGGGGCTCCCCTTCTCACAGTTTTCAGTTTGTGACCCCCTTCAAATGTTCCAGGGCCCCCTTGGGGGCCATATGGCCCCCGTTGAGAATGGCTGACTAGTCCAACCTCTCACCTCCATCTAGTCCAGTCATAACCACATCTAGTCCTAGTGTCATGGAATAACCTGAGAATCCCAACTTTTTTATTTTTTAAAAGACTTCCTAGCCTTCATGGTTGCAGAGAAAATCAAGAAGAGATGCCCCAGTTGTACCCCTAGGGCAGTGGTTGCCAAACTTGTTCCGCGGCTTGCGCAGGGTAAGCCTCTGCCTGGCTGAAAGACTCCCATTGGCCGGGAATGGTGAACCGTGGCCAGTGGGAGCTTCGAGCGGCCAAACCTATGGACACTTCGGTAAAAAAAGTGTCTTGCGGCCAGGCAGGGGCTTACCCTGCGCAAGCCGTGGAACAAGTTTGGCAGCTCCTGCCCTGGAGGCTCAAAAACCAGAAAGAAAGAAAAAAAAAAAAGGTCTGTCAACCGATTAAAAAAATTATTCACAATTAATTGCACTATTAAACAATAATAGAATACCATTATTTTAAATATTTTTGATGTTTTCTACATTTTCAAATATATTGATTTCAATTACAACACAAAATACAAAGAGTACCGTGCTCACTTTCTATTTATTTTTGATTAAAAGTATTTGCACTGAAAAACCAAAAGAAATAGTATTTTTCAACTCACCTAATATGAGTACTGCAGTGTAATCTCTTTATCATGAAAGTTAAACTTACATATGTAGAATTATATACCAAAAAACCTGCATTCAAAAATAAAATAATGTAAAATATTAGAGCCTGCTACTCCACTCAGTCCTACTTCTTGTTCAGCTAATGTCTCAGAAAAACAAGTCTGTTTTCATTTGCAGGAGGTAATGCTGTTGGCTTCCTGTTTACTATGTCACCTGAAAGTGAGAACAGGTGTTCAAATGGCACGGTTGTAGCTGGTATCACAAGATATTTACGTGCCAGATGTGCTAAGGATTCATATGTCCCTTCATGCTTCAACCACCATTCCAGGGGACATGCTTCTATGCTGGTGACAAATTCTGCTTGGTAACAATCCAAAGCAGCGAGGTCTGACACATGTTCATTTTCATTACCTGAATCAGATGCCACCAGCAGAAGGTTGATTTTCTTTTTTGGCAATTCAGGTTCTGTAGTTTCCACATCAGTGCTGCCTTTTAAGACATCTGAAAGCATACTCCACACCTCATCCCTCTCAGATTTTGGAAGGCATTTCAGATTCTTAAATCTTGGGTTGAGTATTCTAGCTGTCTTTAGAAATCTCACATTGATACCTTCTTTGCATTTGGCAAATCTGCCGTGAAAATATTCTTAAAATGAACAACAAACTTTATAAGTGTACTCTGTGTACTGCTGTCTAAATCATTGGTGAAGATATTAAACAGAACCTGACCCAGAACTGATCTCTGCAGGACTCCACTTGTTATATCCATCAGTAGAATAAACACCGCATAACTGCTTGTTGTAACAGGATATACTAATCCAAAAGACGGGAAAGGTAGTTGTTGCTATAGAAATGATTGGCTTATAACTAAATACATTATACCACACTCCTATGTACTGTGTCAACAGTCTTGTATCAGACAAATTAGTACATCTGATTAAATCAGTTGTAAAATGTTTATTCCTACTTAAGGCCCTACTTAATTCACAATATTACAGAAATTGTTGATCCGCAATATTAGGCTTCCACTGCAGTTATGTCAGTGGGGTGGGGACAGTGGGAATCCTGCCAGGTATGGACTGACAGCGGGATCCTGGGTGGCTGACAAAATTGTGGGGGAAGCCTAATATTGTGGGATCTGCAATTTCGCGAATTAAGTAGGGTTTTAGTAATAATATATTTTTTTAAAAAGGTAAAACATGCCTTATGCCTCACATCCCCCAAACATTCCTCCATGCCCCCTAGGGCTGTGTGCCCCATAATTTGAAAACCTCTGCTCTGGAGGCAGGCACTCAGATTGCTCATGTGCTCTGTGATCAGAATGTTTCCATTGATGCAGCTTTCTTCTGCAGCATCAGTGCAGTTGTAGCTCATAGAATGTGTACAGATACAGGCAAGTCGCATCTTACGCGCATTTAACATACGTGATTTCAGCTTTACGCAATCGGCAAAAAAAAAGAAAAAAGGGAAAAAAACCCCAAACCTGCCATTAATCTCCATGGGTTTTGGCTATATGCGATTTCCGCTTTATGCGGTAATCGCGGAACCTAACCCTCGCGTAAGACGCAACATGCCTGTACATGCTGATTTGAATGATTGTAGATTAATTTAGCATGCTGTTTCATCTGAATACCTTGCTTTTTTAAAAAAGAAGAAAAACAACAAGAAGGAATGACCAAGATACTAAGTGTGAATACTTCTGGCATTGCTGAGTGCATATCATATCATAAAGTCTTCTGTAATGTAATTTTTTACCCATTCACTGGAATGGGACCTAGCTTTATCACAGCAGCTTTACTAAAATATCTCTGCAAATCTAAAACAACATTGCTGTATGTTACTAGAACAGCAAAAAATTGTGTCATTACATATTTATGGAGAATGTTAGGCCTGATTCTACAGCCCATACTCACATTAATTTCAATAGCACTACTTGCAGAATATGGCTTTACTCAATATGAATAAGGATGGTGGAATGAGCTAATACCCCAGATTGTTGCATATGCATTCACAAAATGGAATCTGGGTGGAGAATGTCACATGCTAACATGTATTTAGGTAGTTTTGTTTATGACATGTCCATCATATATATATATATATATATATATATATATATATATATATATATATATATATATATATATATATATATATATATGATGGAGCTATATATATATATATAGCTATGGGATAGTTATTTTTTTTGTTAACCTCCCACTAACAGGGTGGTCATGTATTCCCAGCAGAGTTGGTCAATTTCAGGATGGTTTTAAACCATTCTGTGGTTACCAGGTGGGGTGATGAGGAAGGAATGTCTGGCTGACCAAGCCTGTTGCAACTGTGCTAAGATTTCCTCAGTTGGAAGTTACTCTGTGCACCACAGATGAAATTATAATGGCAAAGCAACACAAATAAGTCTGTGGAAACCAGTTTACTGTAGAAATAAAATGGAAAAAAAAAAGTCTATGTAAGTGTAGAGGGATAGTGTGGCCCCCTGCTGGCCAGGAGGGAGATAACTCCTAGCAGATGCCAGAGGGGGCGGAGCCCGGGCCTGTCAAGCCCTGCCCCCGGAAGGTCAGGGGCCGACCTGGAAGTATAAAAGCTCTGCCTCAGAGCTCACTTAGGAGGCAGCCACCGGAGAGGCCAGATGCTCCGGGGTTGGCTCCAGCCAGGGAGCCGCCGAGCCTGCCGCTCGCCCGCTACTGGGAGGATCCGCCGAGCCTGCCACTTGCCCGCTACCGGGAGGATCCGCCGAGCCTGCCGCCCGCCCGCTACCCGGAGGAGCCACTGAGCCTGCCGCCCGCCTGCTACCCAGAGGAGCCACCGAGCTGGCTGCCCGCCTGCTACCCGGAGGAGCCGCCGACAGAACCCTGCCCCTATTACCCGGAGGAGGATTTGCCGGACCTGCCCCCTGACAGTGACCCTGAGCAACCCATGAACCTGGAACCCCCTGAGGACCAGGAGCAGCCCAGGTACCATGGGAGGGGGAGTTAGGAAGTAGTCCGGGGGGGGAGACCCCGAGCCAATGTCAGTGTGTTGCAGTCAGGATCCCCACTGACAGCAGCAGAGGGTTGTCCGCTGCTAGGGCCCCGGGCTGGGGCGCAGTGGAAGTGGGTGGGCCTGCGCCCCCCCTGCCACCCTTAGCTGTGGGTGGCAATCTCCCCCTCGACCAGGCACCTGGACTACTGAACTACTGCTCAGCCCCTGCTTGAGGGCCTGAGCCCCAGACTCATTGTACTTGTTGTTGCCCGCCCTGCCTCAGGGCCTGGGCTACTGGATTACTGCTTGAGGGCCTGAGCCCCAGACTCAGTGTACGTGTTGTTGCCCGCCCTGCCTCCGGGCCTGCGCTGCGGAACTACTGCTCGGTCCCTGCTTGAGGGCCTGAGCCCAGATTCGGACCCGCTGCGGCTCCCGCCCGGCGTGAGGGCGGGAGCCAGGATCCTGCGGCCCTGCTAATTCCCCCTTTAGGGGCCGCATGGCAGCGTAGGGAGAGGTAGGATTCCCCGCCGGACGGGCGGAAGGGGCAGAGCCCCAGCTACCCCTCGCTTACAGTAAGCCATACACCTCTGAAAAAGGAAACAAAAGTTAATATTTACAATTCTAGGTTTCTCTCCAGCAAATATATAACAAAAAGTGTATATTTGAGAAGTATGGAAATTGATATGTAAGAACCTAAACTACCTAACTCTGCCACCTTTGTGATTTCCCCACTTCTTCCCTTCCCCTTGTTCTTCTGTCCCTCTTCTTCCAGTCTCTTGGCTCCCTTCATGTCCCCTTCTCTACTGACTCCCCCAAGCTTCCTGCTCTCCCCAGCCTCTCCCTCCAACACTCATTCCCTTCTCCTTCCTCATACCACTCCCTGCAGACTTCCTCTTTGTGGATTTTAGAGAAGGAGGCGAAATCATTGCAGCCTTGCTACTTCTTCTCCGGAATAGCCTGTATTTAAATATTATTAATCTGACATAGTCAAATGTGGTAAATGGATTGTTTTCCATAATATCAGATGCAGCTAACATTTCCATATTAACCTACTTTCCCTTAGAGACCAATGGCTTATTTGATTACTTAATTTAAAGAAACAATTATCTCATATTATTGGAACATGCCCAGGAGTAAAGGATTAAATCCTAGTAAATTGCATTCTATTTGACTATTTCTATGAGCAAGAATGACTCTATGACCCAGTGGATTTAACAAAACTCTTATCGGCTTTTGGTGTAAATAACAGATTAATCTGCAGAGAAACAAAAGGGCAATAGACGTTTGTAAAAGGGAGTTATTTACTTATAAAAAGATTGATATCAATAAAATAATAAATATAGTTTACAATATTATATTACTGTTTATTTTTGTAACAACTGTCAAAAATACTTCCAGATCGCTACTGTGACTGGATTCTCTTGTTTGCTTGCAGTTCTTTCAGATATAGCAGAATTCACACATATGGCAGCATACGTTTAGGTGTTTACCCCCTTTCCATGCTGTGGAAAATGCCTTTTGGGGGATGAAGTTTTAGAAGGACTATCTGACATAGCTCTATCAGAACTCTTTCTATCCCCCAATATATATATATTCTCTTTTCCTGAGAATTTTGATGAGAAAACTACAGTAGATGCTCGATTATCCAGGATTGGGTTAACCAAGATGTGGATTAACCAGGATGTCCAATAAAAATATGCGTAACTCCAGGGCCGGATCTAGCTTTGTTGCTGCCCCAAGAACAAAAAAAAACCCAATTCACCAGGGCGCAGGGCAGCCAGTGAACCAACACCCGCTTCCCCCGGCGCAGGGTGACTGGTGAACCAACCCCCCACTCCTCATATTTCCTATTGATGGTGATTATCCGGGATTTTATTAACCAGGATTAATTTTTTCCCTATCATCCTGGATAATTGAGAGTCTTCTGTATGTTGAAATAGAGGGACAATAGAGAGACAATTAACTTCTTTGGAAATACAATTGGTGTACACATGTCTGAGCTGTAAAAGGTGCAGAGGGCGCCTCCAAAACCTCAAACAATAGCCTAAAATAGCTTTGATGCATAAAATATTGCTACCCCTTTTAACCTGAGTGGTTAGCCACTTTGGGGTGAGGATTGTTTCTTTTAGGAGGAGAAATTGCTGATGGAGTTAAGTGTGGGTTTTTTATGCAATTTGTTTATTTACAAAGAATGTACACAGTCCTGTTTCTCTGAACACAGTAGGAATCAAAAGTAGATGGTAGTCTCTTTGCCTACAGTTCCAAGCCTCTTTCCGTCTCATACGGAATTTCTATCTCCGCTTTTCTCAGGTCATACTACAAGTGAGTTTCTGGCTGGCTTCCTTTGTTTCTTCTCCATCTCTCATGGCTCTGCTGCTTCTCTGCACTCATGTAACCACATAATAGCAGTCAAATCAATCTTCTGCTCTTGTGTTTGTTGTCAGACCTCTAGGAAATCCCTTGGGCCAACTGGCGGAGCCACTGTCCAGGTTTGTATGTAGTTTGGATCTCGGGCATTGGTTTTCCATTCTTTCAGTTATTGTTAAACAAAGGTGCATTTAACTGTTCTGTCATTCAGCTTGAGTGGAAGGCAGCCCCAGTGACTTCAATGAGACCCACTTTCATCATAACAATATAACAATATTTATTAACATGGGCCATGCCATGGCTATATGTGAGTATTGTGTGTCCCACTGGAACTGAGAAGTTCCCTTTCCCAAAGGTATATATGAATCTCCCTTTTCTGGCCATGCAGAACCATGAGATAATGGACCTAAATATCTGATACATGTATGTGTTGAGAATCAGAATTTTGTCTGAACTGAACCTCAGAAAGGGGTATTTCTCCCCTCCCTCCCCCCTCTCTTTTCCCTCCACTGCGCCCCCTCCCCCCCAGCAAAGAAGTTCTTCATTTATGTGGAAACATTTCTTCAGGAGGATTGATAGATTTTTGTTTTTTAACTCTGGCAGCTGCTTGAAGCAATGCACAAGTTTGAAATGTTAGAATAAATCCCAGGGCAGAAAGCAATTGAGGTGGCCAAAGGTACATGCTAATTAGTTTGTTGCCGGCTGTGCAGTCTAGAACCTGGATATCACCAACACATATGTAACCCCCTTTTCTTGTTCACTGGCCCAGTGTGAGGTTGTTCGAGGAAGCCTGCCTTGCGTTTTTTTTTTAACAACTTTGGGAAACTGGACCTGAGGCTCCTTTGTATACGCTGCGTTGTCACCTCAGACCAGACCCACTCAGACGAACCACAAGGAACGAGGCTTTATTCTGTAAGGAACATAGAACAGGCAGTCCAGCAGCCTCCTCTCTGCCTGCCTGCTACCTACTCTCAGCTCTGTCAGTGCTGAGACCTCCCCCTGGGAGAGAAGAGGGTGCATTGCACACACAGCCCCCTTACAAGCGTGTTCTAACTCTCACAATAACTAAACCCCAAAACAAACAAGCCCATGTTCTCCTTTTGTCTCAGTTAACTTCCTCTCATGATGCTCTTTAAGCCCTCTTTTGGTCATAAGAACGGCCGTACTGTGTCAGACCAAAGGTCCATCCAGCCCAGTATCCTGTCTACCTACAGTGGCCCCATAGTGAGTCAACCTAACAGGTGATGATCATGTTATCTCTCTCTTGCCAGCCATTTCCGCCCTCTGACAAACACAGGCTAGGGACACCATTCCTTAGCCATCCTGGCTAATAGCCGGTAATGGACTTAACCTCCATTAATTTATCCAGTTCTCTTTTAAA